>CALYLW010000252.1:0-492500 GCA_944989445.1 Ampullaceana balthica
AGCTCAAGTCGAGTGTTTATTTCCCGTATAAATACCCACAAAAGTGCTGTATCCTGTACTTTCGTCCAACGCAAGAGAGTACCACAAAAAGTCTTTGCTTGCATCATGAAGTTGGTCCATCAAATTGACGCCATTTTTTTTTCAAAACTCCTGACTACAGTTCTCCTTGATAAAGAAATGCTATCAACTTTTTTTTAATCTGTTCTGGACACATAATGCTTGCTGCATCTGACAAGCATTCCTTTATAAACTCGCTGTCAGAAAAATACCTTTTCCGTTTACAATCTTATGGGACAGCACAAAACTGGCTTCGGTTCCAGCATCTTGTATAAAAGATTATTTGGTGGAAACAGTTTGCTGCTTCTCTAAATTATTAACCAACTCCTGGAAATTCCATTTTCTCTCTTCGTTCGTTAAATAGTGCCCGAAATCAAAATGTGTTGGATTTTGTGTTGTTTTTTTTAAGTTGTACTCCTTAAAGACGCTCACACACTCAGGCACAGCAAGCAGACGGCTTTGCTGCCAACGGTTGTGAAGCAATATTTAGCAGTCCATTCTTCATTAAAAACACGACCTTCGTCCTCAATCTTTCTTTTTTTATGGCAGCACTTGTGGTTTAATCAACGTCAATTCACTTTTAAATTACAAGTTTTAAAAAAACTGCCAATATGTAAATCGTAAACAAAAGCCACTTACACTTGAGCTGAAATGTAGTTTCGAATAAGGATGTTAACAATTAATGACTAATGATCATAAATCAATTATGGAGCCATAAAACGAATTTAATATACCTAGATTCGAATCATCAAATACTCGGAATAAAATTTTAAAAATAAAGCGAAAATGCTAAACAAAGAAAATTAACATGGACATAAGAACGCAACATGTATATGCCTACGGGCCGCATGCGGCCCGCGGGCCGTAGTTTTCCCACCCCTGCCTTAGGTAATGGAAAGGAATTGCACTTACTGCATTGAGTTCTTCAACTGCACCAAGTTCATTAACTTCACCAAATCAATCAGTTCCTTCCCCATCAGGGGATATCACAAATATACTCCCATTAGTGCATACAACAAAATATATCTCAATAGTTAATACAATACAACAAAATCTACCTCAGTGGTGAATATCACTATATATACTTCTACCTAACTAGTTTATACCACACCTCTAATATATCTACCTCAGTGTTGAATATCACTATATATACTTCTACCTAACTAGTTTATACCACACCTCTAATATATCTACCTCACTGTTGAATATCACTATATATACTTCTACCTAACTAGTTTATACCACACCTCTAATATATCTACCTCAGTGGTGAATATCACTATATATACTTCTACCTAACTAGTTTATACCACGCCTCTAATATATCTACCTCACTGTTGAATATCACTATATATACTTCTACCTAACTAGTTTATACCACGCCTCTAATATATCTACCTTTCCTAGTGGAAATAAAGAATCTATTTCAGTAGGGCAGTCAATATTGTTGATTGAAGCTGCCGTTCACCAGTCCAAAACTTGAACGGGTTCCCGGCAGCGGCGTAGCGTGGGTATGTGCCGCCCGGGCCAGAACCCAGATCTACCCCCCCCCCTTCCCACCTGAAAATATGTTGATACCATAAGAAAGAAGATGTTTTTTTAAAATTAGAAATTAATCACAAGGACCCTATATTATATGTTAAATAGAAGTGCTTTCGTTTATTTATTGAAATTTAAGTTTTCTATTTTTTCTCATAGCACAATCTTATATGTATAAATGTTGCCAGCAATGCCATGCCCAATGGCCAAAATTGCATGTTCATCATAATACGTTTTTCATTAACTTAATTTTAAACTTATTTCGCAGCTAGAATTACTTTTGTCACTTGTAAACAATATCCATTATGAATATTGTGGCGATATTTATGATATTTTATATGGCTTGTTGTCTAGGGGTATATATATATATGTATATATATATGTTTAAGTTGATCTCTCTCGCAAGGTATACTTTAGTGATCTGCTCACAAGGTATACTTTAGTGATCTGCTCACAAGGTATACTTTAGTGATCTGCTCACAAGGTATACTTTAGTGATCTGCTCACAAGGTATAATTTAGTGATCTGCTCACAAGGTATTTTTTAGTGATCTGCTCACAAGGTATACTTTAGTGATCTGCTCACAAGGTATACTTTAGTGATCTGCTCACAAGGTATACTTTAGTGATCTGCTCACAAGGTATACTTTAGTGATCTGCTCACAAGGTATACTTTAGTGATCTGCTCGCATACGACAATCAACAAACTAAAAGGTTGAATTTTAACGCAATTTAATTTATTATACACTTTGTACAATGATGGGATTGCTACAAGGCAATGTCCCCTTTAAATAACGTTAATCATCACTAGGCTATGCTTGCAATTAACTTTATGTTACTGGTGGGTACTTATAGTTGCACTGGGTGCTGTGGGTCGTCTCGTCTACTCTGGTTCGTCTCGTCTACTCTGGTTCGTCTCGTCTACTCTGGTTCGTCTCGTCTACTCTGGTTCGTCTCGTCTACTATGGTTCGTCTCGTCTACTCTGGTTTGTTTCGTCTACTCTGGTTTGTTTCGTCTACTCTGGTTCGTCTCGTCTACTCTGGTTCGTCTCGTCTACTCTGGGTCCCTCTATAGCTGGGGCGGGGCAGGGGTGCATCACGAGCTCCACTGGTTGTGCGTTGTACTGATGTTGGCTGCAGGTGTCCTTGCCCCACCCGTGTCCTCCGTGCGGGGGGCGGGATGGTTGGTTCTGCAAGTCCGTCCTGGCCGATGAGCTCGGTTCACTGGCTTTGATAACAATGGGGTGAACTCTGGGTCACCTTTCCCCAAGCCACGTTCCTTCTGTTGATGGGATGGGCGCGGTTGGTTCTGCAAGGTCGTTCCTCTGGCTGGCGTGTCGAGTACGTGGATCATCATCGTGAGTTGCAGTAACTCGATGCTTGGGGTGTGGGTATAGGATTTCTCGTCTCGTGTTTAAGACGGCGTCAACTATCACAGGGTGTGTGATGAGCTGCTTTCGCACTCAACGTGTGTGTGAGATAGGAGAGCTTCGGGGCACAGCTATGTGTGGCAACCGGCTTTGATTGGTACGGTGTGTGACCAATCGGGTATGACGACAAGTCAGCCTGGGAAGGACTGTGGACAGGAGTGCGGGTTGCCTCTCTGCACAGGTCCGGTATCCAGGAACCAGACAGATTTCTGGGTTTGGTTGGACTTGTCGGCTCTCTCGACCAAAGATGAGCACAGATTGAATCCTGAGGAAATAACGGCACGTCGTTGTCCTTAAGGCTGTTATCGTTGCCCGGAAAAGAGAGCGAGACCCAGGGATGCATTAGTATTTATACCCTGATGGGCGGTTTGGTCCAGTCTCGTCCGATTGGCCTTTTACCACTTCCCGTTTCACAAAGAGGTTGGACTCTCTGAACTGACATTCTTGCATACCTAATCGGTTTCTATTGACACAGGCGAGTTAATCAAGAGCGAGTGAGTTATTCCCCTTGTTTCACCTGTTTCCGTGCGCAGATGACTTTATCTCCATAAATTTCGTCACAAATATATATTATATTAGGCAGGTTAAATTCAAGCCAAAATATCTTAATAAACTTGATTTAAATTTATTAATTCATTTTTTCCCCGCGAGATAGAATAATCCTAGCTGGACAATTTCCTGTGAGATACTTTAATACTCTAAATTTTAGGCAAAATTTCAGTTATGTAGATTAGCATGTTTCATATAGGTTTTACGAATTATGTATCTGCCAAAACCTCAAATGATTTTCTACAGTATCCTCATCTTATCAAGAATAAAAATTTTCCATCAACTGATTTTATTTTCATAACATGACTACATATTCCCCGCCAAAATTTGCTCTCTCGAATTTTGACTGGAAGATTCAAATACAATAAGATCTCCAAATAAAATGTTAGAATAAGTCAAATCATCCTTGAAGTATTCAATGAGTTCTCTATGAGTAATATTTGAAAATAATTTTATTTGCACTTATTAACTATTAGATTTTATTAATAATTTTGGGCGTCATTGATTTCATAAAATACATTTTTCGAGAGAGTACATGTTTCGAGAGAGTACATGTTTCGAGAGAGTACATGTTTCGAGAGAATACATGTTTCGAGAGAGTACATGTTTCGAGAGAGTACATGTTTCGAGAGAGTACACGTTTTCAAATCTAGGCCCTATAAACCTCTGTCTGATTTTTAAATCTTTTCATTTTGCACAAATGGACTTTTTGAACCTTATGTGAAATATATGAAGAGCTATCGAATGCAAAGGAATAAGTATGTGGTATCTTGTAACAGAAAGAAATTTCTTATGCGAATTTTTTATATGCTAAATAACAACGGGTAGTGTTCCGCCTCTAACAAAATACCAGCCGTAACATTAGCATTTGATTGTCTCATGTTTAAAATTGATAGGGTTCAGTAATTGTTCCTTTTACAACAGGGGCAGGTGTCACATTTGAAGAATCAAATTGAATTACCTGCACATAAGTGTTACGTTCTTATAATACTTGGTGTTTATTGTATTTTGACAGAAGAGATCCATTTTCTCTTAATCTTTTTTTTCTTTCAAGCTAATTAAGGACTATAATTTGCCACCCAAAAGTGCCACTGGGGCATTTCCCCCCTTTGCCAACCTCTTTCTACGCCACTGTACCTGGGTTACCTTTTCGAAATGCCTCAAAATTTTCGCCGTTATGCCCTCTATTGGTCTTATACTTCTTTGTTTATATGTAAATGCCAATTTATATGTAATGAATCAGCGATGTAAAAATGATGACATTGAAATACTACTATAATTTAGTGGTATAAAAACAATGAGCAAATGTGTGCCAAAGGGATTTTTGTTTGGGGGGGGGGAGTGCGCTAAACAAAGTCTTATAAAGATAAAGAAAAGAATTTCTGGAAAATCATTGTCAGCCATCAGCAAGCCAATGAGGCCAACTTTCATTCATACCATTGCTGTAGGACCATCCTCATCATGGGGTGGATTTTTCAAAGGAATTAGTGTCAATAATTCTTAAGTGTCTGCCCCTTGTCAAGCCTAACCCACACGAGTTGGACCGTGTCAGTGATATGACATGATTCATCCAATGCCAGACTGAAACCAGAAGCAGTTTTAAATCCGTAAAGAACTGCTCCAATATATTACCGGACATACTTTCAACACGCTTTGCAACAGTCTAGTTGGAAAACTGAAGATAATATATTTTTTTCTTTATTTCTCCTTTTTTAAACTCAGAAAATAATGAATCAGCACATTCTTGAAAAAAAAAGTTTAACTATCTAGATACGATTTTTTTCTTTGCTAATAACTAGCAAATATTAAAAGACTCTTTAGTAGAACAATCACTTAAACTGAAAATCTGACGAGAAATATGTCGCTGGCCATTTAAATTCTGCTTTTAAAAAAACTAACTTTTTCTTCTATTAGCTTCGTTCATTTCGGATAATCGTTATAAAAATTGGCATGCACTGACTTGTGGTGTCTCTGCAGATTTGCCCTGTTTGATAACAGAAATAGTAGCCTGACAAATCAAACACACTGGCTTTTCATTAAACAAAGAAAAAAAATTCGAGTTCTCACGAAGAGTTAAAAGTACGATTCTCTTCTGTAACTTTCCGTTTCCTACTCGTCATAATGGCTTTCTCTTTTTTAGAAACAAATGCCCTTTGAAAAATCGTACCTGTTGTCTCTCAGATTTTCTTTTTGAGTGAACTGAACTACCACAAACACAGCTTTTATTCTGCTTTCTACTCCCTGAATGGATCATATTCTTGAACTAAAAACCAACTACTGGTATTTTTGTTTAAAAATACAGGATGGACACCCCCTCGACGAACTCAGGCAGGTTTAATTTCAACTCGTTAACATTCCTCATCGGTTATCTATGAATTTTATAGTACCCTTAAGTGCCATTTTGATTACCCTCGTTCTATTATTAACATTCCTTTCAGAACGGACCTTAACTTGCCGCGGTTGCCTCTCTTTAAAATCAAAACAAATCTTGGGAGACACAGGCATTTTTAAATGACCAGGTAGCTTCAAACCCTTTGACCATTAGCCATGCATCATTCCAAACGCGTTATTATAGGATTTGGTTACAGCGTGACACCATGTCCAAAGCAGCAAAAGGAGACTGCTACTATCCGATATCACGTGACTGGAAGTTTCACCAATGTTGACATGGGACACCCTAAACATAAATTTACCAAACCACCGCCTCCTTTGCAGCACACACCCAGTCTTATTAAAAATGCCACAATTCTCAAGTAGTCTGTACTAAATTTTCACAAATACTCAATCAATCAAGGTCTTTTTATTTTTTAAATTATTTTCAAAAATAATTTTAAAAAATTAATTTTAAAAAATATTTTAAATCGTACCAAGAACTGGCGGGCCATTTTAGACAGGTTGGATAGCACTGGTGTAGACATTGCATTAAAATTTTCACGGGTACCCGGGCGCAATTTTACTACCTGGGTAATTCCTCGACAGGCCTACTAGTGAAACTCTTCCATGGTCACATTGCTTCTCACGAACACTTTACAAAATTAAATCTTTTAATTTGAAATATTTATTTTAATAATTAAATGAAAGTTTTAAAATTTGAATCAAACTATTAGTTTCTGGTTGGTTTGTGATGTTAATTACTATTTTTCTTGTTATGGCTCTGGTAAAAATACACATTTAATGGTATTGGCTATCATCGGTCTGTAAGTCCTACTAAATTTAGTAACGTATTATTATTTATAAGTTAACATCAAATATTGCAAACATTTGCGGGAAATACAAATATTGATAATGGAAGTTTTCTTTTAGAATGGGAAGAAGACTGCAAATAAATATAATGAGGGTAAGCGAATTTATCTCATCTGCCAAACATGGCTAGCAAATTACAAAGCCAGCAATTTGAAGCGACACTATGAAAATGTCATGAAGAGTTTGCATCATGGTTATATGCTGCAATCGGAATTAAGAAAAATCAAACTTACTGAGTTAAAGTCTGGAATGTGTCAATAGCAGATACTACATTCTGCTTTCGGCAATGAAGGTGTCACTACAAATGGGTCAGGTATACACAAGACAAATTGTACAGAAATGAAATATTCATGAACATACTCGTTAATAGTCCCCACAGGAAACAAACTTCACATATTTTCGACATGTAGCATTTGTTGGGATGAAGCTGCTAGTATATTGTCAGTGTATACACATAATCATGCAGCATATAAATAATGCCCTTTGTTAGACTGAAGCTGCTAATATAGTCACTGTGTACACATAATCATGCAGTATATAAATAATGCCCTTTGTTGGACTGAAGCTGCTAATATAGTCACTGTGTACACATAATCATGCAGTATATAAAAATGCCCTTTGTTGGACTGAAGCTGCTAATATAGTCACTGTGTACACATAATCATGCAGTATATAAATAATGCCCTTTGTTGGACTGAAGCTGCTAATATAGTCACTGTGTACACATAATCATGCAGTATATAAATAATGACCTTTGTTGGACTGAAGCTGCTAAGTGTCAATGTGTACACATAATCATGCAGTATATAAATAAAGACCTTTGTTGGACTCAAGCTGCTAAGTGTCAATGTGTGCACATAATCATGCAGTATATAAATAAAGACCTTTGTTGGACTCAAGCTGCTAAGTGTCAATGTGTACACATAATCATGCAGTATATATAAATAATGCCCCTTGTTGGACTGAAGCTGCTAATAGAGTGTCATTGTGTAAACATAATCATGCATTATATAAATAATACCCCCTGTACACATTATCATGCAGTATATAAATCAGGCCATTATTTGGATTGAAGCTGCTGATATATAGTAAATGTAAACACATAATCATGCAATTAAAAAAAAATAGTCGCATTGAAGCACTATGGGTCACGACCACACTCGCGATGAACTATTCCTTTTATGAATTTTTATAAAAATTAAAAATAATAATTTTATGTGAGTCAAATGATTTTAACTTTTGAATTGTTTTGACACTATATGAATAGAAACCGTGCTACGTATAGACTCGTGATTCGGTGAACATTAAATGTTATGATTATGATTCTGCTGAGAAGCCTTGGTTCGACCTTGCGCGTTTCTTTAAATCTGGTTGGTAGCTTGTAGTTGTGGTACGGAGAGGTTCTGTCAGATTCCGATTACTAGTTAAACTGCTCGATGCTTTGATATTATGAATTCCATCATGAAGTACAAAGAATCATTGTAATTTGTGTCTGGAGTTATTTGGAACTATTATTGAAATACATCCTCGATTCTCTTTCAGCAGTTCTTGCCTCAGTTGAAGTGACACCTTCTTTCAAGTAGTGACTCCTGTTGACATATTCCGGACTTTAACTTATCATGTTTGCCTTTTGTTAATTCAGATTGCATTTGGATGCCGCGATGCGAACTCTTTACTTTTTTCATAGTGTCGATTCAAATTGCTAACTTAGTAATTTGCAAGTATTTGGCAGGATAGACGAAATGGATTGCCGTCTTTATCAATAAAAACGCTAAGTCCTCTTTTCATTGTTATAGAAAACTTTTAATTCTCTTCTTGAATATAAAATTTTAAATAATAAATTAATAATTTTAGTAAAAACTAAACAACAGTAAAGGTCAATATTTCGAAATTCGAATTTTATCTCCAACCAATCAGAACCCCTACAACTTTTAAACTTAAAATCAATCCTAAATAATTTTCAATCCTTTGTTTGGGTCAAGTTTTATTTTTTTGGACGTTCATTTATTTGTTTTTTTGATATTATAAATTTCAAAGTGCAAAGAGGTCTAATAGTTGGTTGGCTTTCTGGCCCCTTACAGTAGATTTCCTAAATAATGGATATAATTCAGGGCTCAAGTTAATTAAAATGCTTATTTAGAGTTTTAGTCTACAAATTTTTTTTGAATATCGCACATTTTTTTACTATCACATATTTGTTCAGAGGGAGAGAGAAAAAAAAGATAGTTTCTGTCCTTAGTGAGAGGGGGATGGGTTGTGTGTGTGAGTGAGAGAGAGCGGGGGATGGGTTGGGTGTGTGTGTGGTGAGTGAGAGATGGAGGGGGATGGGGGTGGGTGTGTGTGTGTGAGGGAGGGGATAGGGTGGGGGTGTGTGTGAGTGAGAGGGAGAGATCGAGGGGGGATGGGGTGGGTGTGTGTGAGTGAGAGAGGGGGAGGGGATGGGGTGTGTGTGTGTGAGTGAGAGGGATGGGGTGGGTGTGTGTGTGAGGGAGGTGGATTGGGTGGGTGTGTGTGTGTGTGTGTGAGTGAGAGAGAGAGAGAGGGAGGGGGATGGGGTGGTTGTGTGTGTGTGTGAGTGAGAGGGAGGGGGTGGGGTGGGTTGGTGGGTGTGTGTGTAAGTGAGAGAGAGGGAGGGGGTGGGTGTGTGTGTGTGGACGGCCCCTTCTATAATTTTTAAATTTTCCACTGTGGAAATACTGGGAACATCAAATAAGTTATTTTTGTTAAAATTTAAAAAAAAACACTAAAAGCGATATTTGTAACATTATTTTACAAAATTCATAGGTAATTGTAATATTTTTTTATTATTATTTTTATTTGTATTATTTATTTATTTTAATTTGATTTTAAAATTATCAGGACACAAGTGACCCCAGCTACATGTATGTATTCAATACAGGATACAAGCGACCCCGCCCCCAGCTGTATGTATGTATTCAATACAGGATACAAGCGACCCGCCCCCAGCTGTATGTATGTATTCAATACAGGATACAAGCGACCCGCCCCCAGCTGTATGTATGTATTCAATACAGGATACAAGCGACCCGCCCCCAGCTGTATGTATGTATTCAATACAGGATACAAGCGACCCGCCCCCAGCTGTATGTATGTATTCAATACAGGATACAAGCGACCCGCCCCCAGCTGTATGTATGTATTCAATACAGGATACAAGCGACCCGCCCCCAGCTGTATGTATGTATTCAATACAGGATACAAGCGACCCGCCCCCAGCTGTATGTATGTATTCAATACAGGATACAAGCGACCCGCCCCCAGCTGTATGTATGTATTCAATGAATGAAGTTATCAAACGTTGAAAGTATTCGCATTCAAACGACTTTTAGTAATGGATCCAATGTGGATTGTAAACGCAGATTGCATTAGTCCAATTAAATTATTTTGTAAGACGAAGTCGCAGTGTAGTCATTAAGTATCAAATGCTCAAAATATTACGACAAAAACAACGAGGCGTCACGTTGATGATTCAATTATGGCATCGTTACCGTAAGATAAACACTTCACGTATTCGATTTTAAAAAATTACAACATAAATTGAAATGTTTTTTTTTAGTAAATCGTTGAAACGGAGATTACCGCAGAGCCGATTATTAAATATCCAGAAAAGGGTGTTTAGTCCATTTTTCTGATTTTCAAAAATCCCATGCAGCCTACCAAACATATTTAAAATACCTATCATCATAATATCTCCAGGTTCTGCCTCGGCCGAAAGTCACTCTAAGAAGGCCAGGGGTCGGGGAACTTTTTGTCTGAGAGAGGAATACAAATTACATATTTTGAAAAGAAATTGTGTGAAGCCATACATTATGTTTAAACTAAAAATTCCAGTAAATGTGTGCATCTTGTGTAATTTCAACACTAAAAGTACAATGATTATGTCTATGAATTATTTTTAATAACATTGTTATGCTGCTTTTTATGTACAATTAATATGTAAATTAAAGGTGTCTAAATAAACTTTTTTTTTAAATAATCGAAAATTTGCCCGAGAGAGATGCAACCATCAATAGAGAGCCACATCGGGCTCGCGAGCCATGGTTTCCATGCACTAAACGTTCAGTTTATTTTGGGTTTCGTCAGGAAAACAACACCCTCTGAATTTCTCTGTTATCATTATGACACAAACGTTTTCCAGCGTGGGGAAATCGAGTATAGCACGTAGTTATATTTGCCCCGCTGTTCTTCCGATGTTAGTGAAGGAATACACCACACATTGTTGTAATATTAGCGCAAGATAACAACAATCATGATGAGAGAGATAATGAATGAGAAGTTGGGGATAACCCAGTGTTTCTCAATTATTTTCTGTCATGCACAGGGAGAAAGAAAACATTTCGCGCCCCCCGTGCAACTGTAAATAGTATCATTTGTCTATAAAAAAATTTATTTACACCTCTGCATAACGGTCAAACGAGCCCCCCCCCCTTTACGGAGACTCGCCCCCCCCCCACCTTGGGCGGCGCGAGTCTCCGTAAAGGGGGCTCGCTTGACCGTTATGCAGAGGCCCCGCTATTTGAGAAACACTGGATAACCGAATGTTTTGGATGAATGGCGTCTGGGGGGAGCTAGACCAGCGGCTATAAAAACGGTTGTTGTAATCATTAGTTCCAAAATGTTATCGATCCATATTCCGTGATTTTTTAGGAGTTTTTCTCAATTTGAAAAGTTTTCTGAAATGATGTTGTTTTATAATTTATGTCAACTGTAGATGTTTACAGAAAGAATGGAAGGGGCAGCAGTTTGAAATAATAATAATAATTACTATTATAATAATTTTACATATAAAAAATATAATAAAATTTAAAATAATAATTTTAAAAAGTTATACAATTTGTTAAAAAAAACAACAAAAAACAATAAACAACATAACACTTTTTTTAAAAATTATATAAAAAACATTAACAAAGTTTGATTCGGTATAATTTAAATAATATATTTAAATGGCAATTTGCTCTACATTTTATGTTTATTTATTTCATTTACTTAAACACTCTTCACAACTAAATATTGATGCGAGAAAAACCTCTCTGCTTGTCCCCCACATCAACTATTCCGTTTTGAGTTACCGAACGCGTTACGCACCAAAGCCATAACAACTAAAAATCCATTCCTACGTTGACGCCATTAAACGCCTTACCCTCATTTCTCACGCGCTTCACGGGACTCACGTAGAACCAAAACGGTGAGTGGCGAACAAGCGTGGCGTGGCGGGGCGTGGCGTGGTGGAGTGTAAGATCCCATCACCGTCTGCACCCCAGGGCCCGGCGCGAGCACCGAAATGTCTTCAAAATAATCAGCCGGTGGTAGCCGTTATTCAATTCAACAAACGGCTTCAGGCTTGGAAATGGCATCGTAGCATCCAGTGATTATTTTTAGCCATCGAGTCAACAGCAGATTTTGGTGTAGGGTTATTGGATGTGATCGAACGTCAGAGCTAGCAGCCGATCAGATCGTCATAGCTATCAGCCGATCAGAACGTCATAGCTATCAGCACGTCGTCATAGCTATCAGCCGATCAGCACGTCATAGCTATCAGCCGATCAGCACGTCATAGCTATCAGCCGATCAGAACGTCATAGCTATCAGCCGATCAGCACGTCATAGCTATCAGCCGATCAGAGACTTTGGGCCGTCGCTTGGACTTGTATGTTATCATCATGGGATTGTGATAGTTACAGGATAAATTTGAATGTTGACATGAGATTGTGATAGTTACAGGATAAAGTTGAATGTTCCTACGAAATTGTAAATTTTCCCGTGAACTTGTCATAGTTGTGTTAACGCTTCAGTGAAATTGTGAAAGTGAAAGGCATGGAATAATTCTGATTTTCTGTTTCTTTGATCTCGGAATATAATCGAGAGCATTTTGAAAAGTCAAAAAATCGCACGGAATAAAGATCACGTAGGAGAGTGGCAGACCCATCGAGGCTTGTGGAAGACAACCCTCACGTTGTCTCCCTTGACTGTCTCAAGAAGAGTTGCCTCACCTGACGAGCCATTCAACTTTTAACCCCGCAGGCTACTTCCCATCTTTAAAAAAGGACGATTTCCAATCAGGGTGGCTTTGGCCGAGTGGTGGACTTTACCGCTGTGCCAGAGTACAAACATTGGAAACAGGAAGTGGCAAGTTGTTCAAACATCATCGCCTTACGTTCGACATTAATCACAATAAAAAGTTTACTTCAGTCAGACATAATTAGGTCAATTGTAGTATTACAACTAAAAATTTCAGACGGTTGGTCATTCAATTATATAATATTGTTAACCTTACATCTATATTGACAATAAAATAAATGTTAAAATCGGCACACCTAATAGCCACGAAAAAATTCAGCATTCTTCATTGCCACGACAGTATTGAACAGCACAGCTGAGAGAACAAACCAAAACTTGTCATTGCCTCATAAAATCTTCAACGCATTTAATCCGGGATTACCAGAAACAAAATTTGAGTTAAAGTCGGGAGCTGTAATAAACAAAAAGGTTTTAATATCAGCAGGTCTAATGAAGGGTAAGTCCTATTACTCGTCTTGCTTATTAATATATTTTTAAAAAAATGCGCATGAAGTTCTGAGTTTATAAGCTTTGTCCAGATATTGTTGGTGTGGTTTAACGCCAGATATAGTTGGAGTAGTTTAACGTCAACTATTGTAGGTGTAGCTTAAGGCCTGATATTGTTGGTTAACGCCTGATATTTTTGGAGTAGTTTAACGCCAGATATTGTTGGAGTGGCTTAACGCCAGATATTGTTGGTATAGTTTAACGCCAGATATTGTTGGTGCAGTTTAACGCCTGATATTGTTGGAGTGGCTTAACGCCAGATATCGTTGGTGTATTTTAACGACAAAAGCAGATTGAGTCCATCACATGCAGTTAGTTCAATTACCGATTTGTAAAACCGAACCACAATTTTAAGGCCTGCCTTTAAAGGCACCCCAACAGTCCGATCCTCCGTGGGGTGCCACCTCTTTCATTTTTGTCTCCGAATCCGACGCTGTATTTGTTTTTCATTTTATATCTCCGAAACTCTTCAGGCATCCACGGATCTCGAGGTTTAATTTTTCAAGATGAGTTGAAAACTTGGCTGGCACTGAAGGGCAGGTATAATTAGATTAGCAATTTGTGTATTACCTGTTCTATTCACTGCCCCTCCTCGCAAAGGGTGGCTATTTGTCTGTTGACTCCTTAATATACTGAGGTCTGCGCACGCGTGAGTGTGAGTTTCTTCACGGGATGTTTACTGCTCGCGCTTGCATCTAGCCCAGACGATATCACACGGGAATCTCGCCCTGACGATATCTCAGCGGAATCTCGCCCAAACGATATCACACGGGATTATAGTTTCTACTTGTAGAGTAAATCTTTACTTTAGATCGTTAACTAAAAGAAATAGAATGCATTTTGTATTTTAAATATCTCTTTTATTTTCTTTTGCCACTTTCAACACTTACAATTCCATCGTTTTTATCTAACGCTCAAACAAATGAACCAATAAAAATCATGGGAAATGTCAGGGCTAAACAAATAAACAAACAAACGAACCAATGAAAGTCATGTGAAATGTCAGGGCAAAACGAACAAAAAAAACGAACCAAAGAAAATCATAGGAAAAGTCATGGCAAAACGAAAAAACCGAACCAATGAAAGTCATGTTCTACGCCATAACTTATCAAAGAATTGGAAGCTGACTTTCCCTGACTGATCCCTATAACACAATTACGGAAGGTCACCCTTCACTTCCGGGGAGTTTCTCTTTTGGATTATTTATTAATATCTCCTAGCTCACCCTTTAAAATTAAATTCAGGTACTTGACACTATTGATTTTTTTACTGGAGCCATCTTAAATAAATTCATTATAGACGCTGAGGGACATAGTACATTCTTTTTTAACTGCTATGGACTTGTTGTATCATTTTGGTTTCGAGATTAACTGAGCGTGTGGTGTTTGTCGCCGTAAAATAGTATATGACGTCAATTACCCAAACAATTATAAAATACTTTGTGTACATTTCAGGAAGTTTAATATTTCGTATTTATCAAACAAGGATAAGTTACTTCGACTTTTGAAAAAAAAATAACTTTCTATTTGTATACAAAGTTCACAATTTTGCATACCTATCTTATGTTCTTGAATATTGTCAGTCTGGGTTTAAATGGAACTGTTAAAAAGTGGATATTAGACACTAATTTGGGATGGGGTAGATTCCCCTTTACTATATTAGAAGTAGAATTTAGTTGATAGATCAGAGAGTGGGAGAGAGATAGAGATAGGAGAGAGAGAGATATAGAGATTTGGACAAAGTAAGGAAAGTATACAGAAAAATTAGCATGAAGAAATCAAAACCAAAGGGAACAATAAGCAGTCCTATTCTATACGATACATTACAACAATAAGCAGTCCTATTCTATACGATACATTACAACAATAAGCAGTCCTATTCTATACGATACATTACAACAATAAGCAGTCCTATTCTATACGATACATTACAACAATAAGCAGTCCTATTCTATACGATACATTACAACAATAAGCAGTCCTATTCTATACGATACATTACAACAATAAGCAGTCCTATTCTATACGATACATTACAACAATAAGCAGTCCTATTCTATACGATACATTACAACAATAAGCAGTCCTATTCTATACGATACATTACAACAATAAGCAGTCCTATTCTATACGATACATTACAACAATAAGCAGTCCTATTCTATACGATACATTACAACAATGAGCAGTCCTATTCTATACGATACATTACAACAATAAGCAGTCCTATTCTATACGATACATTACAACAATGAGCAGTCCTATTCTATACGATACATTACAACAATGAGCAGTCCTATTCTATACGATACATTACAACAATGAGCAGTCCTATTCTATACGATACATTACAACAATAAGCAGTCCTATTCTATACGATACATTACAACAATAAGCAGTCCTATTCTATCTGACACATAAGCATGCATGAATGGATAACAAGTGATAAGGAAGCTGTTTAATGAGAGGAAAAGACGAGAATGATTATGAATTAGCCATAGAGAAACAGATTTAAAATTACACTGGTACACCACCATTACGCGGGTACACCACCATTACAAGGGCACACCCCCATTACACAGATACACCCAAATTACACTGGTACACCCCATTATAGTTTTCAATTCGTTTTTACGTTCATGTACTGTCCCAAACTTAATCTTAAACCTACAAGATTTTAAACCTTTAACATGACCTTTTACGCTTTCAACCCCTTCATGAAGGGAATAATTTATCGAGGAAGTCTAAAGTTTGGAAGCGTAATCGATAAAAGACAGGACGACTAAGTGACCCGATCTCTCACCATCCCATTGCTCTGTGGTCCTATCTCTCACCAGCCAATTTGTTATCTGGCCCTATTTATCACCAGCCCTTAGGCTCCATGGCCCGATCTCTCACCAGCCCATCGCTCTATGGCCAAATCTATCCGCAGCCCATCGCTCTATGGTCAAATCTATCCGCAGCCCATTGGCTCCATGGCCAAATCTATCCGCAGCCCATCGCTCTATGACCAAATGTATCCACAGCCCATCGCTCTATGACCAAATCTATCCGCAGCCCATTGGCTCTACGGCCAAATCTATCCGCAGCCCATTGCTGCTCTATGACCAAATGTATCCACAGCCCATCGCTCTATGGCCAAATCTATCCGCAGCCCATTGGCTGCACGGCCAAATCTCTCACCATTGGTTCTGACACTTAACGTTGTAGCACTAGCCGATGCCATCTCATTGATTTATTGCAGATATAAAAACCAAACAATGATGGTAGCATCTTGCCGTTACTTATCACTACATGTGGATACGCAGATCTTAAGTTAAGAGGCGGAATGGTCACGCTGTCGTTCGGACGTTTCAGATAACTCGTCTGTTAAATGAAATGAATTGAACGTTAGGAGTTCTTAATGGTCCATTACACACAAAAGCAACTATTATAAGTCAATTTTCTAGGACTAAAGAAATGTCGTGAGTCAGAAATCAGGGTCAGCCAAATTAACACTACCACCCATTAAAACAACACCACCACCCATCAAAGCAACACTACCATCACCCATCAAAGCAACACTACCACCACCCATCAAAGCAACACTACCACCACCCATCAAAGCAACACTACCACCACCCATCAAAGCAACACTACCACCACCCATCAAAGCAACACTACCACCACCCATCAAATCAACACTACCACCACCCATCGAAGCAACACTACCATCACCCATCGAATCAACACTACCACCACCCATCGAATCAACACTACCACCACCCATCGAATCAACACTACCACCACCCATCGAATCAACACTACCACCACCCATCGAATCAACACTACCACCACCCATCGAATCAACACTACCACCACCCATCGAAGCAACACTACCACCACCCATCAAAGCAACACTACCACCACCCATCAAAGCAACACTACCACCACCCATCAAAGCAACACTACCACCACCCATCAAAGCAACACTACCACCACCCATCAAAGCAACACTACCACCACCCATCAAAGCAACACTACCACCACCCATCAAAGCAACACTACCACCACCCATCAAAGCAACACTACCACCACCCATCAAAGCAACACTACCACCACCCATCAAAGCAACACTACCAGCACCCATCAAAGCAACACTACCACCACCCATCAAAGCAACACTACCACCACCCATCAAAGCAACACTACCACCACCCATCAAAGCAACACTACCACCACCCATCAAAGCAACACTACCACCACCCATCAAAGCAACACTACCACCACCCATCAAAGCAACACTACCATCACCCATCAAAGCAACACTACCACCACCCATCAAAGCAACACTACCACCACCCATCAAAGCAACACTACCATCACCCATCAAAGCAACACTACCACCACCCATCAAAGCAACACTACCACCACCCATCAAAGCAACACTACCACCACCCATCAAAGCAACACTACCACCACCCATCAAAGCAACACTACCACCACCCATCAAAGCAACACTACCACCACCCATCAAAGCAACACTACCACCACCCATCAAAGCAACACTACCACCACCCATCAAAGCAACACTACCACCACCCATCAAAGCAACACTACCACCACCCATCAAATCAACACTACCACCACCCATCAAAGCAACACTACCACCACCCATCAAAGCAACACTACCACCACCCATCAAAGCAACACTACCACCACCCATCACAGCAACACTACCACCACCCATCACAGCAACACTACCACCACCCATCAAAGCAACACTACCACCACCCATCAAAGCAACACTACCACCACCCATCAAAGCAACACTACCACCACCCATCAAAGGAACACTACCACCACCCATCAAAGCAACACTACCACCACCCATCAAAGCAACACTACCACCACCCATCAAAGCAACACTACCACCACCCATCAAAGCAACACTACCACCACCCATCAAAGCAACACTACCACCACCCATCAAAGCAACACTACCACCACCCATCAAAGCAACACTACCACCACCCATCAAAGCAACACTACCACCACCCATCAAAGCAACACTACCACCACCCATCAAAGCAACACTACCACCACCCATCAAATCAACACTACCACCACCCATCAAATCAACACTACCACCACCCATCAAAGCAACACTACCACCACCCATCAAAGCAACACTACCACCACCCATCAAAGCAACACTACCACCACCCATCAAAGCAACACTACCACCACCCATCAAAGCAACACTACCACCACCCATCAAAGCAACACTACCACCACCCATCAAAGCAACACTACCACCACCCATCAAAGCAACACTACCACCACCCATTAAAGCAACACTACCACCACCCATCAAAGCAACACTACCACCACCCATCAAAGCAACACTACCACCACCCATCAAAGCAACACTACCACCACCCATCAAAGCAACACTACCACCACCCATCAAAGCAACACTACCACCACCCATCAAAGCAACACTACCACCACCCATCAAAGCAACACTACCACCACCCATCAAAGCAACACTACCACCACCCATCAAAGCAACACTACCATCACCCATCAAATCAACACCACCACCACCCATCAAATCAACACTACCACCACCCATCAAAGCAACACTACCACCACCCATCAAAGCAACACTACCACCACCCATCAAAGCAACACTACCACCACCCATCAAATCAACACTACCACCACCCATCAAATCAACACTACCATCACCCATCAAATCAACACTACCACCACCCATCAAAGCAACACTACCACCACCCATCAAAGCAACACTACCATCACCCATCAAATCAACACTACCACCACCCATCAAATCAACACTACCACCACCCATCAAAGCAACACTACCATCACCCATCAAATCAACACTACCACCACCCATCAAATCAACACTACCACCACCCATCAAAGCAACACTACCATCACCCATCAAATCAACACCACCACCACCCATCAAATCAACACCACCACCACCCATCAAATCAACACCACCATCACCCATCAAATCAACACTACCATCACCCATCAAATCAACACTACCATCACCCATCAAATCAACACTACCATCACCCATCAAATCAACACTACCATCACCCATCAAATCAACACTACCATCACCCATCAAATCAACACTACCATCACCCATCAAATCAACACCACCATCACCCATCAAATCAACACTACCATCCATCAAAACTGCACATTCAGCTTAAATCTGTTCTACCTTAACTAATAGCTGTTATTTGAGGGGGGGGGTAGACTTGATCGGACTACAAAACACAATGAAGCTGAATCTAAACACCGTGATCACTTGTACCCAGTTGCCTCCCATGGTTCAACATCAAAACAGCCTACCTCCCCTTAGCACGTGTGTGTAAACAGAGTGCCGGGTCTACGTCACAATCGTTCAGAAAGACTTCGATTGTGCTGTGTCGACAGAGTACGCAATAGTCTGACCGTGAAACCGTTCAATGAAATGGACGCGCCGAAGTGCACCACAATAAAATGGACGGTCCCATGTGCACCAAAATGAAATGGACTGGCGCATGTGTACCATAAAAATAACTGTCTCGCCCCACCCCTCTTTTCCATAACCCATATTTTGTGTTGTTGTCAAAACTATTTTGTCTTCCCAGAACTTGCGATTGTTCAAAGTAAAATTTAAGGGTATCAGGCGGTCTGTAAAAAGTTATTACACGTATGTCTTCTCTAAGGTTTATCTTGGAGGTCTCGTAAACATGGACTTTATTGGACTTGTCTGGTGTCTGCTTGATCTCTACAGGTCTGAGGATTTTTAAAAAAATGCATTTTTTAAATTTGTTCATCTTTGTCCATGAAACGTTTTTGAATACTGTGCGAGGTACATAGAAATGCTGTTGAGTTAAATGAACAAGTCAACTTTCTTCATTGGCCGTCAAATTTCTTCATTGGCCGTCAACTTTCTTCAGAGGCCGTCACTTTCTTCATTGGCCGTCAACTTTCTTCATTGGCCGTCAACTTTCTTCATTGGCCGTCAACTTTCTTCATTGGCCGTCAACTTTCTTCATTGGCCGTCAACTTTCTTCATTGGCCGTCAACTTTCTTCATTGGCCGTCAACTTTCATTACTGGCCGTCAACTTTCTTTATTGGCCGTCAACTTTCTTCATTGGCCGTCAACTTTCATTATTGGCCGTCAACTTTCTTTATTGGCCGTCAACTTTCTTCATTGGTCGTCAACTTTCGTCAGCGGCCGTCCTTTCTTCACTTTCCACCAACCTCTGAGATATTGAACGAAATACGCCTTCCATCCACCTGAAAAGGAAATGGCATACAATACGCGAATGACCACCAAAAGTAACTCTTTAAATACATCAGAGTAAAAGTTTAGATGTACGAATGGCGCTTACTAGTTAATAGGTGCTGTTTGTTACATCATCACTACTTTTTTAAACCTCCCGATGTCATTTATTTATCTTTGAGGTGCAATGTTTCAGACGAGGGGCTGTGTAAACAGACATTCAACATTGCGAACCAGGATATAGGGAAAGTTATGGAAGCCGTCCAAAACAGCAAGCATAGATCTCAACTGAGAATTGATTGTTTGGACTCATGTAAACAAGTTCATCAAACTAAACAGCAATCATGGTGCTAAACAAGTTGATTGTTTGGACACATGTCAGCAAGTTGGTCAAACTAAACAGCAATCATGGAGCTCAACAAAAAAGTTGATTGTTTGGGAACATGTCAGCAATTTGGTCAAACTAAACAGCAATCATGGTGCTCAACAAAAAGTTGATTGTTTAGACTCATGTCAACAAGTTGTTCAAACTAAACAGCAATCATGGTGCTCAACACCAAGTTGATTGTTTGGACACATGTCAACAAGTTGGTCAAACTAAACAGCAATCATGGTGCTCAACAACAAATTGATTGTTCGAACAAATGAAAACAAGATCTGTGAGAAAAATCTCCAACACCAGAGAGACCTCTATCATATCTTGAGAGACTTTAAAAAAGCATTCGACAGAGTGTGGCATGCGGCACTGTGGGCAAATATGCACAAATTCAACATTAATGCAAACCTCATTGAAGTGATCAAGAACCTATACAACAGAGCAACCAGCGCAGTACTCTTCAACAGCAAGCTGGGAGATTGGTTCAAGACCACTGTTGGTGTCAGACAAGGATGCCTGCTTTCCCCATCCTCTTCAACCTCTTCCTTGAAAGTATTATGACAGATGTGCTAGAAAACCATGTCTGAACAGTTAGCATTGAAGGGAGAATTATAACCAACCTACGCTTCGCCGATGACATAGACGGCCTAGCTGGCAGCGAGGACGAACTAAAAGAATTCCTTGGAAAACTAGAGAAAACAGCAAAGGCGTATGTCATGGAAATCAATGCAGAAAAGACCCAGGTCATGGCAAATAGAAAATTCACAAATGAAATTCGATGGTGCTTAACAACAAGTTGATTGTTTGGACACATGTCAACAAGCATGTCCATCAAACTGAACTGCGAGCGCAAAGAGTCAGGCCTGTTAACCAAGACGGAATTCGTCTCTACATTCAACGATCACAAGAATGTTAAGAAACGTTAGAACCGCTGACTCTTATAACAAAACATGCTCACTCTAGAAATAACTGAAATGAACTGTCATTTGTCTAGATATTGGATTATAATTGGATTTGCTTGTTTGTAGTTCTACTAGTTTGATTCAAGGTATTCGTTCGTTTTCTTTGCAGCCTGCATCAATTTTTTGACTAAATATAAATGTTTAGTTTTTTCTATAGATTATCCTCAATTTACTCTCAACTTCGCCGAGTTTTTTCCTGTCTCCACCGCGTCTCGTTATCCTTTGTGCCAAGACGGAGAAAGGTAAAATTGAACTCAAGAATGTGACTGTAGAGATATTGTTATCACATTAACCCCCAATTACTGTCCAAACGCCTTTGGTTTTGTTGGTTCACACTGCAATGATCATTAAACAGGAGTGGTTGAAACAATATAAATGCGAAAATCATATGAAGATCAAAGATAGAAACAGATCAGTACAATTGTGAAGAGATGTGAAAACAAACACTTCAAAGACCAGAGTGGTAGACTAAACAAGGCCTACCGACATTGAAGTATCAATGGTTAAACATTTACACTAAAACACAAAGTACCGCACAGGCGGTGTTTGTCTATACAAACAGACAGTACCGTAAGGCAGTGTTTGTCTAACAAACAGAAAGTACCGTACAGGCGGTGTTTGTCTATAAAAACAGAAATTACCGTAAATTCAGTGTTTGTCTATACAAACAGACAGTTCTGTAAGGCAGTGTTTGTATAAATAATTTAGAAATACAACTCAAAGATAACTTAATACAACCCTCAGATAGACATAAGGATAAAAAACACCTTTCTTATTCCGTATGCAAGAGCAAACACATACAAATTTTCGTTCTTCCCGTCCGGAATTCGGGCGTGGGATGGGTTGCCTGAAGAAACCAGGAAAACCAACACTTTATCAACATTTAAATCTCTAATAAAAATGTAGGACTAAACACAAACCATAGATAAGCGTAGGACGCAATAATCATAAGTATAGAAGGAGCCTCTGTAACAGATATGATATGATAAATAGATAGTAAGTACCGTACATACAGTGTTTGTCTATACAAACAGACAGTACTGTGTATGCAATGTTTGTCTAACAAACAGAAGTTACGTTAAGTACCGTACAGGCGGTTTTTGTCTATACAAATAGACAGTACTTTACGGGCGGTGTTTGTCCAGCACGCAAAAATTTTTAAAAATAGATTTTGTAACAGGAGGTTGTTCCGAAAGGGAAATAAACACATTTTAAAACTGCTTTTAAAAAAATGAAACTGAATTCGCTCGCACATGCATTACACATGTTTTACGGCTTGATTTCACGGTTAATTATTTTATCCATTATTAAGTGTGTGTGTCTGAGTGTCTGTATAGGTGTAGTGGTGGAAACTTTTATCTCAATAACAAGATATTTTACGGGCAGTGACCTTGACCTAGCATTGAGTGACCTCTGATATCTCATGTGTGCACACCCTCATATTCAATTTAAGAACATGGATTTTGATTTAAGCATTTCCATATGCATGGATTTTCGTTCCCGATAGCAATTAACGGTGACGAGCACTTATGTTTTTTTAGATCACAGATTTAGGTCACTCCAAATCTGTAACGTGTTTATAGTCCATAGGCGCATTAATGCATTTAGCTAAATACCTCAATCTTATTTCCCTTCCCGCTTATATTCTCCAAAAAAAGTTCAAAATATACTTAAATATTTAAAATTAATTTTTTTTTAAAATTACGCCTTTTCAACAGTCTCGAAATGTTTCAGCTTAATGTTCCTCCAAAAATGAAAAGTATTTAAAGCTCCATCACCATCATGGCGTCTTGTTTACTTCCTGCCCAAGGAACCGCGGTGATTGGTTTTATAAAATTACTGTTGGTTGTCAAATGTTATTTTGGAATTCGTTTGTCATTATGTTTTTCATACGATATTTTGTTTTCTTCAAAAATAATATCCCATTACCAACCCTTCGGGGCCGAGGGCCTGTAATGTCTGTCATGTCGTACAGGCATGTAATGTCTGTAAAGTCGCATAGGCATTTAATGCCTGTAATGCCGCACATGCAAGTAATGTCTGTAATGTCGCACAGGCATGTAATGTCTTTAATGTCGCACAGGCATGTAATGTCTGTAATGTCGCACAGGCATGTAATGTCTGTAATGTCGCAAAGGCATGTAATGTCTGTAATGTCACACAGGCATGCAATGCCTGTAATGTCGCACAGGAATGTAATGTCTGTATTGTCGTACAGGAATGTAATGCCTGTATTGTCGCACAGGAATGTAATGTCTGTATTGTCGTACAGGAATGTAATGCCTGTAAAGTCGCACAGGAATGTAATGTCTGTATTGTCGTACAGGAATGTAATGCCTGTATTGTCGCACAGGCATGTATGCCTGTAATGTCTCACAGGCATGTAATGCCTCTAATGTCGCACAGGCATGTAATGTCTGTAATGTCGTTTTAGCGTATATGAGCTATATTACATTTTATGTTAACCATTGGCTACCGGGTGGATGGATGGATTTAGACAAAAATAGTTTCACAAAAAATTGATGACCCATATTTAACTAATTTGGTGCACTGAGCTCCTGATACCCACTCCTTCGAGGTCCAGAGGGCCAAGTCCAGCACCACCCAACGATGTTATGAGTTTGTTCCGCAATAGGTTTTACACGCCGTTTTACTAGTATTATATTAGCTTGCTTTGTAAGTTTAATCGGAACCGTCCGTCCAACTATTTGTTTATAATTTTTTCACGTGCCCAGTTCACGCGTTGACGCCGACCGTCAGTGTTCACACCCCCTACCGTCCCTGCGCCCAGGGGAGATAAAAACCAGGGGAGATAATTCTGTTTCATTCTGTAAATGTCGCGTTTGAACATAATCACTACTTTTAGTTATGTCTCATATGTAAGGGATTTATAGTCAAATTGTAAGCTGGCTTTGCCCTTACTGTAAAATGCGTAGACTAAAAAGTAGAAAATTAGTGCATTTTTAATATAAGACTAGTTTTTAAAAAGTGTTTTTAAGGTTAATTATTTAAATTTTATAATAGAACGTCTCAAAGTTTCAACTTCCTTTGTTCATAGTAAACACCGATTCAGAGATAGTCATCTGCGGCTATCTACGGAAATCTACGTACTCAGGTTCTACCATAGCTAACACCTACCCACCCACACACCCACCCATCCACACACACCCACCCAAACACACTCACACACAAACTTAAAACAGACCACTTTTTGACTTTGGGTGGGCTAACAATCTAAACATCTCGTGGCATAAAGAAAATTAAAATCTTTGATCAGGAAAAATAAAAAGAAACGACATCGGTTTACAACGGACATGGCAACTTTGAACAAACAATTCTATAGAATTAAATTATTTGTTTAAAGAGATTTTAGGCAGTTTGCATGGAGAGTATACGGCGCTTAGCTTGAAAAATTATTTGGTACCAAGCAATTGAAAAACAAGGAATGCTGCCTACCAAGGGAACTCTTTGACTTTAATCAAGTTATCTGGAATGACCTTGGCATTGATTCCGCCAGACCAAACGTCTGTTTGCGGTCTACTAACAAGGTTGTAACTTCAGAAGGCTCAGAACTCACTAGTTTAGGCTTGCTGTTGAAGAGTTTGCATACAATTCTCTCCACTCATTTCTCTAACTTCAGTTTCTCCACTCAACTCTATCCTATTCTCTCTATTCAATTCTACCCATGATATTAACATATTTCTTTTCCTCTCAATTCATTTCTTGTTCATTCGTTTACAAACATCTGTGGTGCACTCCCATTTTCTGTGTGTTCCATTGTTAGTGAGCAAGTTTACAGGTAGTAAAGACAAGAAATCCTAAGACAGGTGCCTTTACGCTATATTACAGTCATATCTACTCGCACACAGACTGGGTCGTGGGGGCACCTTCACGATTTAACAGGGTAGGCCAAACCTGCAGTAACAGAGAGCCCTTTTAAAACAAACAAACAACAAAATATTGAGAGCCGCAATGAAGCATTATGGGTTACGACCAATGTTTCCTCTAAGGTTTCCCGTTTGTCCGTATGCAAAGTTTAAAAAAAAACTTGTGTGAAAGTTGCACATCAATTTTTAGTGAAATATTTTACAAAATTAGCTGTGCGGTAATTCTAAACTGCTGCGCGGCGTCGGTGAGATATCTGCACGACCATGCAGCTGCGCAGCTTTAAGGGAACGTTGGTGACGACCCCACTCGCAATCAACAATTCCTTTTTATGATTTATTTGAAATTTTTTTTTCTTTCGAATTTAATGGTTGAGACCAGGAGTCGGGAAACTTATTGTCTGAGAGAACCATAAACACCACATATTTTGAAAATTAATTTTGTGAGAGCCATACATTATGCTTAAAACTAAAAAAAATGAAAGTAAATATGTGCATTTTATGTAATTTCAACACTAAAGGTACAATAATTATGTCTCTGAATTCTTTTAAAGAACATTCTTATGCTATTTTTTTTGTATATGAAATTAATATGTAGATCAAATAAGTCTGAATAAACGTTTTTTTAAAAAAAATAATGGAACATTTGTCTGAGAGCCAGAGGCAGCCGTCAATAGAGCCATGCGCATCTTGCTCGCGAGCCATGGTTTCCCCACCCCTGCTATAATACTTGTGAAATTGGAGTTGGACTTGTTCTGTATCATCAAGAGCCAAACTGAATGCTACACAGTTCTTTAAATCGTTCATCATATTCCTTAATAGTTAGCGTCATTGTGTGACACCCATGAAGAGAGAGCTCAACGGAAGAAACGGCTATGTCACATTTTTGTAAGTTTGAGATATTCATATTTGAAAGTTCAAAATTATATATATTTCTCATAAATTAACTAAATAGATTTGAATTTTTAATAGGGTCAGAAACATATTTTTTTTACATATAACCTCATTCAGCACATTATGTTTTTGATCCTCTATCCGATGCGTGTCATAACAAAATAATTTCAAAAATGTCACAAAGCTGTTTTTTCCCTTGAGTGTTATCTGTCGCCGAAGTTAATAAAGTCCCCCTCAGACTAAGCTCGTTTAGAGAGCGATTTTCACAGCCATGGCATTAATTCGCCTCAGTTGAAGTTATTACTAATTGGCTGAATGCAGTGTGGACACAGAAGAGCGGTTTGGTCACAGAAGAGCTGTTTGGCCACAGAAGAGCTGTTTGGTCACAGAAGAGCTGTTTGGCCACAGAAGAGCTGTTTGGACACAGAAGAGCGGTTTGGACACAGAAGAGTGGTTTGGCCACAGAAGAGCGGTTTGGCCACAGAAGAGCGGTTTGGCCACAGAAGAGCGGTTTGGCCACAGAAGAGCGGTTTGGCCACAGAAGAGCGGTTTGGTCACAGAATAGCGGTTTGGCCACAGAAGAGCAGTTTGGCCACAGAAGAGCGGTTTGGCCACAGAAGAGCGGTTTGGCCACAGAAGAGCGGTTTGGTCACAGAAGAGCGGTTTGGTCACAGAATAGCGGTTTGGCCACAGAAGAGCGGTTTGGCCACAGAAGAGCGGTTTGGTCACAGAATAGCGGTTTGGCCACAGAAGAGCGGTTTGGCCACAGAAGAGCGGTTTGGTCACAGAAAAGCGGTTTGGCCACAGAAGAGCGGTTCGGCCACAGTTTCGACATTTACACTATTCACCCAGTCATATCTACACGGACTGTGGGGTTGGGGGGGGGGTAAAATGCATTAACCTGTTTGTGTTTGTGTGTGTGTGTGTGTGTTTGAGAGTTTCGCAAATCAAGTCGGCTATGTTCCTTTTACATTCATTTAACAAAGTTCCCGGTGTGGATGGAAACAGAAAGACGTTTTTTGAGGTGTGCTCTTTTGATCCAACCGAGACAAAATTATGATACATTCTTCCCAAATCATTGTAGGAATGCAACAACAAAGAAACATTTGAATCCAATCTAATTAAAAAAAAATTTAAGCTAAGATCTGAAGATGAGAACTTAGTTTGCACTATAAAGAAAACAGCTTCTCCACCATGTGAGCAAATGTACCCAACTGATGCGGATAGAGATGTCACAAAGATGTGGACGCGGTGGTCGAGTGGCAGCGCACTGGAATGTCGTACCGATGGTCACGGGTTCGAATCCGTGTGAAGGCAAGGGTTTGTTCCCGGGGCCTAGGGCGTCTCTGAGTCACCCCGCTCCAAATGGGTACCTAACACTACATGTAGTTAGGCGGCTGGGTAATGCGTGGAACCCACAAAGCCGTGGCCTGTGAATGCTGCATCACTTGCCAACAGACCATCTGTCATGGTCTGTGGACGCAACTGTCTTCTGCATAGAAGGAGCGTCTGTATAGATAAGATAGAGATATATTAATATAAATCTCAGATGGACATCACATGAATTAAAATAATTAGGGGAGATATGTGTAGGACGTCAATGTTAGTGTGCAGGGTGCCATGGGATGTGTGTAGGATTAGACATGTGCTTTGGCAGCCTTCATCGTCCCTTGGTGGTTTATTAGCCATATTCTTCCCCAAAAGGTGCGTCAGGTTGGCAGACAAGAGATATTTGGGATGTCAGACAAGAGATGGTTGGGATGTCAGACAAGAGATGGTTGGGATGCCATCAGAAGGGTTTCGAGAACGATCCTTCGTGGCCTGTCGTCTGGACTTGGCAGCATGTTTCTGTTTGCCTCAAAGACTTCTGCACCGTACCGTATCACGAGGCACCAGGAGGCTCGGTCGCTTGCATGAGCCTTCCAGGAGTCATGCCCAAAGTCGTACGCCTTCAGTGCGGTCTTGAGCGCAATAACCATCCTTCGAATACATAGGCATGTCATTGTTATAATAACCCAGGTTTTTTTTCAATGTTTTAAAAAAAAATCCTATATAATAAAAGGCAAGTTTCTGTCCGTTCTGTCCCGTCATCTATAGCAATTGGTCCCTCAAACACATACAGCCAATCATATTGAACACGTTTACGCCATTTACGTGGACGTTCAAAACGAGTTATTTTTGGTGCAGTATTTCTTCCAAGACTTTATTTTGAGTTATGCGCGTTGGGATTTGTAGCAAAAAGCCCTGTTTTTACGAGTTATTTATTTTAACTACAATGAATAGTATCTTGACGCGATGCACATGTAATGCCGGTCGAGACGGCTGTTGGAGTGGAGTTACAACATGCCTCCGAGCGGTGGCGGAACGTCCTTGGACGGTCTTTGTTGCTTTTATTTAATAATGGCAGAGATTATTCAACTAACTCAACGTCATGCCACTGTATGAACGGTGAGATAATGTCTAGAAAATGATTTGTTTACGTTGACTAGAAGCCACCATAGCTCTACTGAAGGGCTGTACTTTGGTACAAGAAAGAACGTATAAATAACATATTTACCGACACCGCAGTCAATGCACGCAGTTTCCATAGTTGTGAAAGTCATACGAACCATCGCAGAGGCTGAAATCGTTACAAAAAAAGATGAGAAAATCATCAGCCGCATCGCCCAAAAGTAATCTAGGATTACACCTGTTGTGATGGCTTTCCAGGAGCTGTGCAGTGGCTGTGCAATGGAAGTAGATTTAAAAAAAACAAAAACAACCTGCCTTTGAGGATATAACTAAGTTGAGTTACAATTAGGTATCTACCATCTCCCACAGCCGAGTTCTGATCCATAATTTTGCACCACGCGCTGCCGGCCGAAAATAGAATATAAACATCATATACAAAAGTAAAACTCAACATTCCAAAGCCAATTCCTCTCTAAATATAACTCTTCGCATTAGAGGACCGTTGCCGTATCAATAAGTTATTGCAGGGATGGATTTTTGATGCGGTGCCAGGAAGTAATTCGTGCTGAAGTCACACCCGAGTTTCTAACTGCCCGGCAACGAGAGTCCCCTATTAGCGGGGACTAGAGCAGTGCTTCTCAAAGTGGTGGTCCACGGACATGTGCCGGTCCGTGGGGCATCTGCGGCCGGTCCACCGAAGTTATCAAGAAAGGACCGAAAAATCGAATTGTGATCCTCAATTTTCATCCATTAATACATAACCGTATAGAAAATGTCATTGATAATTTTTCGGCAAAAAGCACATGAAATGAAACAAATAAAATTAAATGAATTACATTTCGCTACCAAGTCAGCACAAGTAAAATAGTGCACCGGTCCCTGGTGCAATGGAAAAAATCCATGCCGGTCTGCCACACTAAAAAGTTTGAGAAGCACTGGACTAGAGAACCCGGGGAAACTAAGCACCCGGGTATCAAAATACCGGAGATAACCACGCCGGTGTTGCAGTACGTACACCGAGTGTACCAAGCAGATCGTCTCGGTCGATCCTCACGATAATTGAGAAATTGAATACACTTCGATTTAATATGACTAAAAACGTGGGGTGGGTGTTTGGTATAGAAATTAAAGATTTCTAATGTAGAAGGCAAAAGAGAGATCTATAAGTGAGAGAATGAGTGAACCGCATATGTTAAACCTCATAAGCGCCCGCCCCACGTTTTTAGTCATATTAAATCAAAGTACTTGTACTAATAAGTTTTAAATTATTTTCTTCTTTTTAGTCCGCTTATAAAAACGTGGTTTTTAAAAATCTTTTTTTTACTTCTATTTATTAAAATACTCATAGAGTGTTGGTTTTTCCTAGTTTCTTCAGGCAATCCATTCAAAGTCCGAATTCTGGACGGAAAGAACGAGAATTTGTATGAGTTTGTTTTTGCATACGGAAAAAGAAAAGTGTTTTTATCCCTATGTTTATCTGAGTAATTAGTCCAAGGGTCTGCGAACAGGGGTAAATTACCCCATCTGGGGTAAAAAGGGAATTCTTGGGGGGTAACGGAGACTAATTGGGGACATATAAAATCCGCTAAATATATTTAAAATCCGTGCTGTGTACGCTAGGAAGATAAGCACAATACTTTAACCGATTCTTTCTAGAAAACGCATTCTAGAAATTTGAGTAAATTTTATTGCTAATCAGCTTGATGAGATCACTGATGTCGTTAGTAATGAAGTTTGGCGAAAGGTCATTCTCTGTTTGCGCAGCCAAACAATGGAATTCTCTACCGTTACACATCCGTAGTATTCAAACAACCAAGTCCTTCAAGACTGCACTCAAGACACATCTTTTCAAAATTTATTTTCCAAATTAATGAAACAACAATTCTTTTAATGATTAACGTTGCTTTTTTTCTGTCGTGTACTGCAATTAATGTGGTTGTTATTGTATGAATGCTAATTTATTACTTATATGTATGTTAATACCTTCATGTAAAGCGCTGTGAGCCCAGTTCGTTACTGGGATACAGCGCTATATAAATTATCAATTTATCATTATTAATGAGCAACTTATGATATATGTTCGCTACAAAGGTTTTCAAACATTTGAAGAATGTTGTGTTCTCCTCTCGAATTGCAATGTCTAGGAATCGATCCATTTAAGTTAAGGAATACTTTGATAAGGTTAATTACAAAAATGGGAAGACTGTAATGCTGTGTCGGTTGATGGAGCTACAGCTATGTTGGATCGTGTACGTGGTTTTTCGGCTTTCGCAAGAGAGTGAAATCCCACAATTGAAGTTAACCACATTATGATCCATGTTCATACTCTGCTTGTGAAACATTTGGAACCTGAATTGGAGGCCGTCATCCATGATGTTATCCAGATTGTAAATTTCATTAAAATACACGCACTGCAAACGCGATTGTTTCGCGATTTACGTATATACTAGCGTATCACCCGCCAAAAATGACGGAAGTTTTCAAAATAAATACACATAAGATTAAAAAGTAACGTAATACAGAACTTTCATTTATTTTTATTTATTTTTATTTGATTCATTTATTATCATATTTAACAAATATATGCGGAACGTTCGAAAAGTGTTATTTTTGGTGCAGCACTATAAAACAAAATCGATCGCAGTGCCACCTAACATCATTACAAATTTCTGCAGCGCCACCTAGTTACATCCATACATACAGACAACGGGAATTATATATATTGATGGTGAGGCTGAATATAAAGACCCACTGAGGTACGTGGCTTTCACGCGGCAATATTCTGAATATAGTTTTGGCTCTGAAAGCTGAACTTCGAGCATTTTTGGCTGGTCAAAAGCATGCTCTAGCAGAGAAGTTTACGAACTTTGATTGGGGTGCACATCTCGCATACTTAGTTGATATTTTTGAGCATGTGAATGTGTTGAACAAAGAATAGAAGTAGAAAGTATAAGTATAATCTCAGCCAGAGAAAAGATGACAGTGTTTGGATTAAAGCGTTCATATTGGAAAAAAAAAGAATGAAAAAAGTTAGCGGCCTGTACTTGGACGATTGAGTGAATATAACTTTTGACGACATCAAAGATATAGTTGTTAGAAATCTTACCAAGCCCAAAGAGCGGTTCACTTTTTACTTTCCAGTTATTGATTCGCATTGTGTCAGTTGGATTGTAGATCCGTTTCCATGTGACATTGCTTGTGTACCAAATGAGCCTCAAGGGTTGGCAGAGGCATTTCTTGAACTTCAAGCCAATAATGAGACACGTATTGAATTTAATGCCAGCAAAGCAGATCTGACACATTTTTGGATGTCAAATGTTGCAACGGCTTTCAACGCAGAACTTGAGGAGGCCCTCAAAACGTTTTTGCCTTTTGCAGCGAGGTACCTTTGTCAACAAGGATTTTCTAGTCTAGTGAACATAGAAATAAAGCTGCGAAATCGATTAGACTCTGACGACAGTATCCAACTCCCAAGGCCCCAAATTCGATGGAATTGTTTAAGTAACTCTGTTTTTATCCGACTTGACCGCATTATGTCCGATTTATCATTAAAATAGAATGACCATTTCCGTTAAGACTTTAACCGTTGTACGCATTATATTCGACTTAAACTTTATAATTGTATCAAATAAATTCCTCCTGAAATATGAATCCTCCGTGTTGTTTTGAGTAAAAATATCTACGCGCAATCCTTTTCTATTTCATGTTTAGATACTTGACAGGCTTCTAAAGCTCACTAGATTCATTTTCCGCTGTTGCTTCGCCCCAGACCCTTGGTTGGCGGGGGGTTACAACGCTCCGCTAAACCCCGAGTCGTGTGGGCAGAACTTGCGCCTTCGCGTAACGTCAACATTAACTTTTATATTTTGGGGTAATGATAAAAAAGTTCGCAGACCCATGTTAATTAGTCTATCTTTATGTTGTATTTCAAAGTTAGCATTAATTTCGTTATGTATTTGTACTGATATTTTTTTCCTTATCTATTGTCTTGCAGTTCTAATCTTGGTATATCTCTAATGGGCTATTTACTGAACATAGATATCACCTTGTAATTGACTTCCGCAATCAAGTTAATAACAAAACATGTGCAGTGGATTCGGTCGGATTACATTTGAGTCCAATTATAAATTAGACCAAGCTCTCATTAGTCATCATTTAACATCACCTAGTAAAAAAGAACGTATGTTATTCCTCACGTTTCAGGTGATCTCATAAAATAATAATGTCACTCGATTTAAAGGGGTTCTCATCACAGTGGCTTATGACGCTCCAAATTCTCATTGTATTCTTTTTTAAAATTAAGTAGCAACATATTTACGGTCCGACTTTATGTTTTTATTGGCAAACCAGTTTTTATTTAATTTGGCTAACTTCATGAATTGGCTGCACGTTAATAACATTCTAAAATAAGATTCTAAAATAAGATTCTAAAATAAGATTCTAAAATAAGATTCTAAAATAAGATTCTAAAATAAGATTCTAAAATAAGATTCTAAAATAAGATTCTAAAATAACATTCTAAAATAAGATTCTAAAATAAGATTCTAAAAAAAGATTCTAACATAAGGTTCTAAAATAAGATTCTAAAATAAGATTCTAAAATAAGATTCTAAAATAAGATTCTAAAATATGATTCTAAAATAAGATTCTAAAATAAGATTCTAAAATAAGATTCTAAACTAAGATTCTAAACTAAGATTCTAAAATAAGATTCTAAAATAAGATTCTAAAATAAGATTCTAAAATAAGATTCTAAAATAAGATTCTAAAATAAGATTCTAAAATAAGATTCTAAAATAAGATTCTAAAATAAGATTCTAAAATAAGATTCTAAAATAAGATTCTAAAATAAGATTCTAAAATAACATTCAGAGGGTCTTCAAATACCGTCGTTTTATTCAGGGTAGACCCTGTGTTAACTAAGTATTAACAAACAAAAAAACACATCATATTTGGTTCTACCGCGAGTTAAAACAAAAGAGATTATGTGTGTGACATGGAGCTATAGAGTTGTATGTCAATGACATCTGTTATTTTTGTATGAAGGTATACAGTTGTGTGCCAATGACATGTGTTATATGGGTATGAAAGTATACAGTAGGGTGTCAATAGCATGTGCTATATCTTTATAAAGGTTTACATTTGTGTGTCAAAGACATGAGTTATATTGGTATGAAGGTACACAGTTGTGTGTCAATGACATGTGTTATATTGGTATGAAGGTATACAGCTGTGTGTCAATGACATGTGTTATATTGGTATGAAGGTATACAGTTGTGTGTCAATGACATGTGTTATATTGGTATGAAGGTATACAGTTGTGTGTCAATGACATGTTTTATATTGGTATGAAGGTATACAGTTGTGCGTGAGCGTGGAAATGATCCTGGGTGTAAGACATTTTTTTGTGTGGAAAGCTTAAGACACAATAAATAACATGTACATAAAACAAATTCCATAGATGTACTAAAAGCAAATGCTGTGCCAAACTTCAGAGTTCTTACAGTAAATAGCTCTTGAAATATTTTTAGGATGCCACGAGCTCAATGTTCTGTGTCTCAGCCAGATTGTAGATAAAAGAGTTCAAACTGAGCAACAAGATTTGATCGCACACAAGCTATCGCACAGGCAGAGCGAGCAAAGAAACAGTTCATTCACGTCATTACATTTTATTGGCGCCGCACTCTAAGGTTTATTTTCATGACTCTTTGGGCGCCACAATTTAAGATATATTTTCATGAATGTGTGGGCGCCGAAATTTAAGGTTTATTTTCATGAATGTGTGGGCGCCGCAATTTAAGGTTTATTTTCATGAATGTGTGGGAGCCGAAATTTAAGCTTTATTTTCATGACTGTAACTATGCTTACCTTACAATAAACTTTTAGTTTTTACCTTGAAAGACTTTGCAGAAAGTTTCAAAACTTAATTAAACTTGACACACTTTTTTGGGATTTCTTTCTTAAATTATAGCAGAGACTATACATAGCTAGGTATGTTTTTAACCCCGTACACAAATGACTTTCTAAACACATCTTGTAGATCGCCCCATAGCCAAGCATGTTTCTACCCACGTACATGAGTAACTTTGGAAACATATATAACAAAGTGATAAAAAATATTGTTTTAGTGACCGATTTTAAAATCTTTATTTAGACGACCCCCCCCCTCTCTTCTACCTTTACCCTAAAACACCTGTAAGCGTTAAATCTCCGCCCATGGTAACTACCTCAGCACAGAGTTTACCTGCGTTTTTAAGTCAGGCAACTCGATAGGTTTAAAGCAAGATATTTTGTTTCGTTTCTTTTATTGTTTCTCCTTTTTGAATGCCTGGGGGTGGAAACACGCCCAACTACAAAAGACGGAAACGTGTTTGTAGTCTAATGTTAGCAGTCTCGAGAGACTTCCCTGAAGACACGGACGGCACCGACCATGTTGTAGCCGTTGGTGCAACAGGTAAACGGGGTAATCATGTACTTTTATATACCGGCCCAATACCACTCACTGTACGATGAGATCAAAGGCTATGTTCTTGTGATTCTCTTACACACTTGACGTTTAATAACAATTTAGTTGTAAATTAAACAACCCCCATAAAAACAAAGTTTTTGACTATAAATCCCTTATATATGAGACATTACTAATGATCCTACATGTGGAAGAAAATCAGAAGCCCCGAGCCAAACGCTCTTCATGGGTCTTCCTGGAAGACCCTTCCAGCTATCTGGCCCCCTACCCCAGAAAAGGACGTGACAGCTGGGGAAAACCCTCCCGGAGCGGTCGCTTCTGAAGCGGCCACCTGGGCATCCAGGACAGAAAGTCGAAGATGCCTCCCACTAAGTTAACCTCACAAGGAGGGGTGGAATTGCCTTACTATGACCCGCTACCATTTTGGCGCCATCCCGGCAAAGCATACGAGTCTCAATGGTTAGGACCGCCGCTATGCGGGGGATCATCAATGACCTACCTAGGGTGCAACCCCCACTGGAAGGTTTCCTCAGAGCTGGCGTCCACTGCGTTCTTCGCGGTTCCTTTTGCTAATCCGTGCTGGCGCTCCTGGCCCTAAACCGGCACCGCTAATTGGCGTTGCTAGTAAAATTGAGGGGGACGAAACGGTCGCTTCGGATTTACCCGATCCTCAACGGGTACTTTGGTTTTCATCATCGACAAAGCATTTAAGATGCTTTGACATTTACCGACTGAAACTGACTTAACTCCCCTTTGCTGTAAAACGGGGCCGGGGGGAGGTGTGGTCACGGATGGCTGGACATAACTCAGCGTGACATGTGAATGTAAACAAAAGAAAGCCGCTACATATAGTTATATAGAGATAAACTAAAAAGGCATTAATTTAATTACGGTACATTCGATCGATCTGAAATTTTAAATGGGTGCATTGTTAGGTGACACGAGTCTATGTGCAAAATTTCAGCTGGATAGCATCACGGAAAAAGTGTAATTTTTTACTTTTGTTTTTCCGCCCACCCGCGAACGACAGATGACGACAGACAAGACGGTGAAGTTAATAAAAGGGTTTACATAACGCAGCTTTCAAATTTCTTTTAAAATGCAAGAAGTACAAAACACATGCGAAAGTCATGGTTTATTTTATTTACTTTATTATTTTTTTAATTATTTTTTTTAGGTTAAGGTGTCATGGTGTATATGTATATGTCTTAAGGTTATTTATAGGAACACATGTTTTAAAAATAAACTGCATTATTCATTGCTGATGTATATTTGAAATTTACTAGAGTAACACCATTAGTTAAATATTAAACCTAGAAAACACAAGAGTATTGAAGAAAAAAAAGCAAGATAGTAATAATACATAAGACGCAAAATATAACGCAACAAAATTATAATGCAACACTCCGATAGACATAGTGATAAAATCGCTTTAATTGTTCCATTAGCAAGAGCAAACACACACAAATACTCATTCTTCCCGTCTGACATTCGGGCGTGGAAAAGAAGGATTCTCTGTATAAGATAAGATAATATGATAAGACTATGTGCAATTGACATGAGTGAGGTATTTATTTTCTGGCAAAAACTTTTTAAAAAAAATAATAATAAAAAGACAACAACAAAAAAAACATTTTATCTTCAGCACTAAAATTCTAGAGAACATACGAAAAATTAAAAACAAATTAATCGCCAGTTAGACTCCAGTAAACACAATAAAACACGCGTATTTAACTACACCTGCTTAAGGGCCACTAAAACAAAATAACAAACAAACAAATTACACATCTGATTAGAGTTTCTAAACATGACATTTCAATAGCAGGCATTCATTGGTATGGCTAGATATTTGTTTCGGATCATTGGAGATTGTTAATTTGAGACACCAAGACTTGCAAGGAAAGTACAGGGAGAGCTCAGACAGGAATGACCTACGTGTTTGGGGGAAATCTAACGTGGACGTCAAGTCGATTTTAAGCAACATGTTCTGTAAGTCACGTGATTAGAAATACTGAAACTCTCTTAAGTTCGTAATTGCCAGCGATTTGATTCTCACCAGCGTAGTTTAGGTGCCTTAAGTTTTTTTTGCAAAGAAAACATATAACTCCCCCCCCCTCCCCACCCAAAAAAATAATAAATGAAAAAATACGAAGTACTTTTGACCACTAGGTGTCAACCATAATTGAGTGCTGTTGTAAAATTTCGTGTTTACAAAAATAGTTGATCAGATACGAGTACTCCATATTTTGAAATTAGAAAACAGCCAAAAACAAAAACAAAAAAAACAACAACAAAATACCAAAATTGATCACAATTGTTGAAGCTCTCCATTCTCCATCTTTTGTTTAACCTCCTGAATTCATCTTTTCATCTTTGTTCGCCCAAAATCGATAACTGGCCAATGCCTGGAGGAGGGATATTGAACCAGGACAAAGCGACCGATCACGTGACAGGTTCGCTGTGAGGGACATGCAGGAAACTGGTCCTCACCAACGAGAATTGCGGTTGTTCAAGTCAATTTTCCCATTACACCTCCCTAACAATGAGTGGAAAATTAGCTTTTTGACGATAAAGATTTGAAAAGCCTACAAGAAATTTCCAAAATCTGGTACTGTCAATAATACTCATGCAAGACACGTGGGTTGCCGCCACTTGACGGGAATGTAGGGTTGTTGCCACTTGACGGGAATAAAGGGTTGCTACCTCTTGACGGGAATATAGGGTTGCCATCACTTGACGGGAATGTAGGGTTGTCGCCACTTGACGGGAATAAAGGGTTGCTACCACTTGACTGGAATATAGGGTTTCCATCAATTGACGGGAATGTAGGGTTGTCGCCACTTGACGGGAATAAAGGGTTGCTACCTCTGGACGGGAATATAAGGTTGCTACCACTTGACTGGAATATAGGGTTGCCATCACTTGACGGGAATAGAGGGTTGCCACCACTTAAAGAGAATATAGGGTTGCCGCCACTTGAAAAGAACATAGGGTTGCCACCGTTTGACAGAAGTCCAGGGTTGCCATCGCTGTTGAGAAGAACAACGTGATGTTAAAAAATATAGTATTTTGATGTGAGCAGCTCCCGCCACGTCTAGATTAATAGACTGTAACTGTCATTCAAGGATAGCGTATGCAATTTATTTTATCGCGAACGCAACGTAAACAGAGACGTAAATAAAAAAAACAGTAAAAAACCAATTTTTTTACTATAAATCCTTTATATACGAGACATAAATAAAATAATGTTCATTATAATACAAAGCGAACAACAATCCAAAATTCCAAAACTTTTGTTATGTCTCGTAAAACATGTTTAATATAATGCGCACCGATCGGGAATATATTTTTAAAAAGTATCGTCAATATTATACGCAACGCACAGCGCAACAGGAATGCATTTAAAAGGTTGTTCAATATAATACGCACCGCGACACTCTAGCACAAAAAGTAACATGCAACATAGAGATAAATAGAGATAATCTAAAAATTTATTGATTTAATAACAGTACATTCGATCGATCTGAAATTTTGATAGATCATTTTTATCATAGGGACGAGTATGCCTGCAAAATTTCAGCTTGCTGGTTTACGAGGAAGTGGGTTAAAAATCGATCCATAGTATTTTCGGCATTCAAGCAAGACCTCAAGCAGTTACCCCGAGTTAATATAAAGGATTTAATTTTTTTTTAAAACGCATAAAAAAAATTATAAATCCTTTATATAGAAGACATAGCTAAAAGAATGTTCATTATAATACGCAGCGCAAGACAATCCAAAAATACAAAATTTTAGTTATGTCTCGTAAAACATGTTTAATATAACAGACACCACAAGTTAATATAAAGGATTTAGAAAGGAGACAAAAAAGCTTTCTTTTAGAATCTCAGTGTATTTGCTCGTCTATTTTAAAAAAAAATATATATATAGTTCTGAGTTAGTGTATGTTTGTATGGTTTCGGATGATATTTCTATTGTTTGTTTAAAGTCTATTACTATTTCCTAATGTTATTATAAGGATGGATCTCAAACGAAATAACAAGCACCCCGTTTCTTACGAAAAAAAAAGTTATAAAATGATGTGCAAGAAACCTTTAAAGGATAAGCAAGTTTTCAACTTTTTATATTGTTTTATCTTTATTTTATAAATAATTCATGGTTGCTGTTTAAGTTTAATGAAATTTTTTTTTAAATCTCTAATTTAATTGAAAAAAAAACCAACTTAAAGTTACTTATAGGTAAATAAACTTTACAATCGGATGAATATGAACATTATCGTACCTTCCCGGGATGGACGTCTGTCAGATAAAATAGTTATTACAAACCGCTGACAACGATAGTAGCAGAAATTTTAAAAAGGCCAGCCAGGCTACGCTGGACAGGATACGTAACAAGAATGTCAAATGACAGAGGAGCGAAGTGTGCGCGCCACTAAAGCCCCAGAGGAAAACGGCTCCGGGAAAGACCTAAGCTTAGAAAGAAAGATTATAATATGATCTATTTGGTAATTACAAGGAAATATTTTTTACTCCAATACTACATAGAACTATTTTATATTTGGACTATTTAAAAAAATACTTGTATACCGCATAGAACTATTGCAATGTTCACGCGTAGCTTATCTTGTCTTATCTTATCTTATCTATACAGACGCTCCTTCTATGCAGAAGATAGTTGCGTCCACAGACCATGACAGATGTTCTGTTGGCAAGTGATGCAGCATTCACAGGCCACGGCTTTGTGGGTTACCAATTACCCAGCCGCCTAACTACATGTAGTGTTAGGTACCCATTCGGAGCGGGGTGGCTCAGGGACCCTTGCCTTCACACGGATTCGAACCCATGACCATCGATCGGTACGACAGTCCAGTGTGCTGCCACTCGACCACCGCTTAAAAGGAACGTCGTACCATTGTCTATTTGGTTACTAAATAAAACTATTTGTTACTTGTATACAACATAGAACAAAATTTATACTTCTATACTACGTAGAACTATTTTCCACTAGAACAATACATAGAACTATATTCTACTAACGCTGACCAACAGGCCTCGATGTCAACGAAAGGACCTTGACCTCCAGGCCTGCCTGGGTCATTTAGGCGTCACACTGACCTGTTATCAGGGTCGAACGCACTGACAAAGTTAACGATCTGTTGGAAGAGGGGAGAGGGGTAAAGAAGGTATTTAGAGGTGACGTCGTCTAATGAATGACCGAGAGCCAGACTGATCTAGGAGACTAAAGTTTGGAATAGAACTTAGAATCACTTTCATATGTTGTGCGACTGTGGAGTCATTGCATTTACGAATATAACAGGTAAATAAATAAATAAAAAGGTATAAACAAAGAAACCGAAAATGTCGAATAGAGACTTTGATTGACCACGTATTTGGAAATAAGTGCAAAATATTTTTTTAAATTAAATTTTTAAAAAACCCATAAAAAAACAAGTTTTTCACTATAAATCCTTTATGTACGAGACGTAACTAAAAGAATGTTCTTTATAATACGCAGCGCAAGACCATCCAGAAATAAGGAATAAATGAAATAATCTAAAAAATCAATAATTTAATTACGGTACATGCGATCGATCTGAAATTTTGATACATAGTTTTTATTATCGGTACGAAACTGCCTGCAAAATTTCAGCTCGCTAGCTTACAAGCAAGTGGGTTTAAAATCGCTCAAAAGTTTTTGCGACAAGCAATCAAGCAATCAAGGGTGCAGACACCACGAGTTAATATAAAGGATTTAAAACCGAATTTAAACGCATAAAAAGTGCAATTAATAAGATATTTTTTAAATTTTAGAGGACTCAATGGAAAAAAAACAACAAAACAATAAAAAGATGAAGAAAAAAAAACAAAAATTGCCAGAAACGTAGAAAGTTACTCTATCTCTTATAAAATTTAAAGGAATTTTCGAAACAAATTTTCCGATACAAGCGCCGTGCATTAAAATTTACCGTAATATGAGAAATATTTCAATAGTAAATGAAATATACTTCGTATGTGTATGATACCTTGAACTAGTTGAAATCATTGTGACACAGGTGCTCATACTTCTCTCTACCTGTTACCTGAAATGATTGAACTATTTGTGACACAGGTGCTAACAATTGACATGTGAAAGTTCCTCTAGGTACATTGATGGACTCTGGGAATGCATCCATCCAACAATTGACATGTGAAAGTTCCTCTAGGTACATTGATGGACTCTGGGAATGCATCCATCCAAAAAATGCCTCTTTACTACACGTAAGAGACGCTTCCGCTTAGATTTCACATAATAAATCATTCTAAAATGACACAAAAGTGATTTGAAACATGTTTACATTTTGGATTTTCAAATAGAAAAATAAGGCTTTTATTGGGGGGGGGGTAATGTTGTCACGTCATATTGGAGGGGAGGTCTACGTTTTTGTGACGATGCGTGATGAGGGTAGGGGGGTAAAAATTCTGCCAAAATCGCGTGACGTCATTTATGGACGGCCCCTAACGTCTAGTTCAAGAGCATGATTCCTCGAGAGCGTTAATGGCGAACAGCCGCTGATTGAGAAATTGTGTTGATATGATTTATATGATTCGATGGCTGTTACAAATATTGATCTCTGTGGTTGAACAGCATGAGCCTTTGATGGGCGATAAACAGAGAGCAGGACTTTTAGCAGAGAGCAGGACTTTTAGCAGAGAGCAGGACTTTTAGCAGAGAGCAGGACTTTTAGCAGAGAGCAGGACTTTTAGCAGAGAGCAGGACTTTTAGCAGAGAGCAGGACTTTTAGCAGAGAGCAGGACTTTTAGCAGAGAGCAGGACTTTTAGCAGAGAGCAGGACTTTTAGCAGAGAGCAGGACTTTTAGCAGAGAGCAGGACTTTTAGCAGAGAGCAGGACTTTTAGCAGAGAGCAGGACTTTTAGCAGAGAGCAGGACTTTTAGCAGAGAGCAGGACTTTTAGCAGAGAGCAGGACTTTTAGCAAAGAGGAGGACTTTTAGCAGAGAGCAGGACTTTTAGCAGAGAGCAGGACTTTTGGCAGAGAGCAGGACTTTTGGCAGAGAGCAGGACTTTTAGCAGAGAGCAGGACTTTTAGCAGAGAGCAGGACTTTTAGCAGAGAGCAGGACTTTTAGCAGAGAGCAGGACTTTTAGCAGAGAGCAGGACTTTTAGCAGAGAGCAGGACTTTTAGCAGAGAGCAGGACTTTTAGCAGAGAGCAGGACTTTTAGCAGAGAGCAGGACTTTTAGCAGAGAGCAGGACTTTTACAGAGAGCAGGACTTTTAGCAGAGAGCAGGACTTTTAGCAGAGAGCAGGACTTTTAGCAGAGAGCAGGACTTTTAGCAGAGAGCAGGACTTTTAGCAGAGAGCAGGACTTTTAGCAGAGAGCAGGACTTTTAGCAGAGAGCAGGACTTTTAGCAGAGAGCAGGACTTTTAGCAGAGAGCAGGACTTTTAGCAGAGAGCAGGACTTTTAGCAGAGAGCAGGACTTTTAGCAGAGAGCAGGACTTTTAGCAGAGAGCAGGACTTTTAGCAGAGAGCAGGACTTTTAGCAGAGAGCAGGACTTTTAGCAGAGAGCAGGACTTTTAGCAGAGAGCAGGACTTTTAGCAGAGAGCAGGACTTTTAGCAGAGAGCAGGACTTTTAGCAGAGAGCAGGACTTTTAGCAGAGAGCAGGACTTTTAGCAGAGAGCAGGACTTTTAGCAGAGAGCAGGACTTTTAGCAGAGAGCAGGACTTTTAGCAGAGAGCAGGACTTTTAGCAGAGAGCAGGACTTTTAGCAGAGAGCAGGACTTTTAGCAGAGAGCAGGACTTTTAGCAGAGAGCAGGACTTTTGGCAGAGAGCAGGACTTTTGGCAGAGAGCAGGACTTTTGGCAGAGAGCAGGACTTTTGGCAGAGAGCAGGACTTTTAGCAGAGAGCAGGACTTTTAGCAGAGAGCAGGACTTTTAGCAGAGAGCAGGACTTTTAGCAGAGAGCAGGACTTTTAGCAGAGAGCAGGACTTTTAGCAGAGAGCAGGACTTTTAACAGAGAGCAGGACTTTTAGCAGAGAGCAGGACTTTTAGCAGAGAGCAGGACTTTTAACAGAGAGCAGGACTTTTAGCAGAGAGCAGGACTTTTAGCAGAGAGCAGGACTTTTAGCAGAGAGCAGGACTTTTAGCAGAGAGCAGGACTTTTAGCGAACGTTCAATACACTTTGCTGGATGCCGATTATAATTTGATATCTTTCAATGCACATTGCTGGATGCCGATTATAATTTGATATCTTTCAATGCACATTGCTGGATGCCGATTATAATTTGATATCTTTCAATACACTTTGCTGGATGCCGATTATAATTTGATATCTTTCAATGCAAATTGCTGGATGCCGATTATGATTTGATATCTTTCAATACACATTGCTGGATGCCGATTATGATTTGATATCTTTCAATACACATTGCTGGGTGCCGATTATAATTTGATATCTTTCAATACACATTGCTGGATGCCGATTATAATTTGATATCTTTCAATACACATTGCTTGATCCCGTTTTAGATTTGATATCTGTCAATACACTTTGCTGAATGCCGTCTTAGATTTGATATCTTTCAATACACTTTGCTGAATGCCGATTATAATTTGATATCTTTAAATACACTTTGCTGAATGCCGTCTTAGATTTGATATCTTTCAATACACTTTGCTGAATGCCGTCTTTGATTTGATATCTTTCAATACACTTTGCTGAATGCCGTCTTAGATTTGATATCTTTCAATACACTTTGCTGAATGCCGTCTTAGATTTGATATCTGTCAACACACTTTGCTGAATGCCGTCTTAGATTTGATATCTGTCAATACACTTTGCTGAATGCCGTCTTAGATTTGATATCTTTCAATACACTTTGCTGAATGCCGTCTTAGATTTGATATCTTTCAATACACTTTGCTGAATGCCGTCTTAGATTTGATATCTGTCAACACACTTTGCTGAATGCCGTCTTAGATTTGATATCTGTCAATACACTTTGCTGAATGCCGTCTTAGATTTGATATCTGTCAATACACTTTGCTGAATGCCGTCTTAGATTTGATATCTGTCAACACACTTTGCTGAATGCCGTCTTAGATTTGATATCTTTCAATACACTTTGCTGAATGCCGTCTTAGATTTGATATCTTTCAATACACTTTGCTGAATGCCGTCTTAGATTTGATATCTGTCAATACACTTTGCTGAATGCCGTCTTAGATTTGATATCTGTCAATACACTTTGCTGAATGCCGTCTTAGATTTGATATCTGTCAACACACTTTGCTGAATGCCGTCTTAGATTTGATATCTTTCAATACCTTTTGCTGAATGCCGTCTTAGATTTGATATCTGTCAATACACTTTGCTGAATGCCGTCTTAGATTTGATATCTTTAAATACACATTGCTGGATGCCGTCTTAGATTTGATATCTTTAAATACACATTGCTGGATGCCGTAGATGATTTGATTTTCATTTTATTGCACCTAGGCGGGTAAACAGTTTCGACTCAAGGTTTCCAATTTTCTTCTTAAGGTCTCCGTGTGTTCTACACAAGTTTGACTGTAGTGTATTATTTAGACCCCGATGGAAAAAACGTTGTGGTTACAATTCATGTTTTATAACTAGAAATTTGGTGTTTGGAACAAATGTTCCCTTTAAGCTGCGTGGCTGCGCGGTCGCGCAGATATCTAACCGACGCCGCGCTGTAGTTTAGAAGTACCGCGCAGCAAATTTTGTAAATTTGCAACAACAAAAAAAAGGATGCTCTGCAACTTTGCACACGAGTTGCTGTTTTTTTTTACTTTGCTCAAGAACCAACGAACCTTAGAGGGAACATTGGTTGGAACACAATCTACTTTTACAGGGCCGGATTCAGACTCGATTACGGCTAAATCTATTTGAGATTTGGATCCCTTTATAATTCCATATATTCTATATCAGTTCCAAATATGCTTTCAGATGCCTAGAACACCAAAATTTTCAGATCTCTAGGACCATCAGAAGTGTTTCAATTTTGCTTTGGCAAATTTGAAAAAATCTTGGACAAACAAACAGGAACGAAAGCGAGTTAATAAAACTTGGTTAATAAAAAGAAACAAAAGTTATATTTATAAAAAAGCACAGTAAACGAAGGCTTAAATAGCTAATTTCTTGAAAATTGTTAAAAATATGTAGGATTCACATTAAACGAAAATATTTTTTTTTCTTGCCTTTAACAGAACAAAGTCGCTAATGACGTCATCAAATAATAAACTTCGTAGTTTGTCATTTTCTATGCACAAGAGACAGAGGGGACATAATTTATCCTGAGGCATTGTTGTTTTAAATTCATTTGGCTGAGACAAAGATATTTTTCCTGAGTCATTTGCAGTCATCATACCAAGAAACAATCTCAAAATTGTTTCTCCATCAGGGAGGGAATGCCGATCGGACACGATCGTTAAATATTACACTACGCAGATCCTGGTGTGTCAGACTATCATGTACCGCTGAACCATGAGGTTGACTACGTCTATCATATTGATGGAGATGCTTGACTTCATGCCCGTACCTTCAGGATATGTTTGACATAAAGCACTAACTCCTTCACAAATCCTTTCTTCTGTAGATTCTAATTTTGTTAAGAATTAATTATTTTTTTCTCTACAGCATAATTTTATACCAAGCTCCCCCCCCCTGTACCAGACTTGACTCTAATGGACCCATCACTTGTATAAATATTTAGATTCTAAACTTGTCTCTTGGCTCAAGGTTCTTTAAAGCACCATCGTCATAATCATTTATATGCCTCCTTCTATATCTGCTTTTCTGGCAATCAACATCAGGCAATTTTACCTTTTGTTTTTTTCTTGAAAATAATCGAACACGTCCCGTGAACATTTAGCAAAATCTGATAAACTGAAGCATACTACTTCTTACATATATACGTATAGTCTAATTTGAAGGTCTTGTAGTCTAGTCTTATGAAATTCATCCAGTAAGTAACGCCTCAAACATAAAATTACCATAAATTCAAAAGTCCTCCATTAAATTAAAAATGTCCACGGCTAGATTTTTTTGTCTCACATTTCTCTGTAGTATCAAAGATAAGCAGCCGATGCAATGGAGAAATTGTGCCATCACAACTATCAAGTATAGCACTTGAATTTTCTTCCTATCTGGTCTTCGACAAAGACTTTGGAGCGTTTGAATCAACTTTGAAGATTGACAACGGCACATCTCATCTAGGTGTAAATGATGAAAACAAATAAAATATTTATTGAAAAATTATACATTTTTTTAATTCCATCTAAATCAAAGTCAACTGCTGCTCTACCAACAAGATTCATGGAGTTCTTGCATAACCGTATGTTTGCCAGACATATTGGCAGCATTTACATATGAAGGGCATCGGCACATACAAAAATCTATTTTGTTCACTCATTTTGTAAGGTAGTTGTGTTACCATCTTAGCCCTACACTTTCCCCTGTGTGGCTACCCATCTCTAGGAAATTTAGAAAACGTTAAATAGGTAGCCCGTCATCTGGTGATACATACCTCACAATTACAGTGAGCCGATCAATATGGTATCGGTCTGGAATGCAGTCTATAGATAAGCGTAGGACGCAATAATCTTCTGTATAGAAGGAGCGTCTGTAACGGATAAGAAGATAAACTGAAATACTCCAAGCCTAAGTCTCTTACTTTATGTGACGTAATTTGGATAAATTCATCACATATTGTCAGATAAAGTTAAGATAAGATAAGATAAAATAAGATAAGATCAGATAGGATAAGATAAGATCAGATCAGATAAGATAAGATGTCACACCTGATTCTTTATTCCATATTTTTTAATGGCTGCTAGACAAGGATCGAAGTTTACTTTACGTTCGAAAAGTCCAAGAAATGCCATTATGAGGAGAAAAAATGTATTAGCTATCTCCTCTGAAAGGTGGACCACGCACTGCCACAACTCGTGCAAGAACATTTTTCCCGTAATGCCGTTTATTTTTTTATCTGATCTGATAGGCCTATTTAGCAATCAATTGTTGATCCACGCTTGCTGTAAGACATTTTACCGAAGCTGTACTTTGGTCCACAGAGTTTTTCATGACTTTGAACTAAATGGGTTTTGCACAAATCACAAAATATTTAATTGTATAATGACAATTGCTCACTCAAAAAATGTGTGGAGTCCCCCGAGAAGGTGGGGGTCCTAAGCTAAGGCTTCTGTAGCTTAGAGGTAAATCCAGCACTGTACTTGTCTGGTTTAGATAATAATATAGTTTAATGTGTCTTTGCTATCGGACTCTTTTGTTATTTAATTGAGTACAAGAAAGTCCAAACTGAAGCTAATGACAAATTTTGTTTAGAACATGACGTCATTTATCTATTTTTGTGTGCGTTTTTTTACCACTAGGTAATAACCTCGTCTTAGTTATTTGTTGAAATCAGACAACTATTACTAAAGACATGACACAATTTCTAAAGGGGAATCTATCATTCGGGATATTTGCATATAAGAAATTAAACAATCTAATTTGCAATGTCACGTCTGTCCTTTACGATATGCGAGGTAACTCCCGATAAAAAATGGAAATATAGGAGTAAAAATGTTGCGTTCGAGATTAACAAAATGTGTTTCTAGCCATAAAATATTGTGACGTGACGTCATTATTTGAGCTTTTAGTAATTTGTGAAGGGAACAAAGTAAAAAGAGCCATGTTTTATTTGATCAATATTCTTCTTCTATTAAATGTCCGTTTTTTGTGTATGTGTCCATGTCAATATTACGTACTTAATTATAAATTTAATTTTCTATATTAATATATAACATTCGTTTTTCTGTTTGTGAAATTTACAATTGGTTGTCGTTTGGTTGTCAAGTTTCGATGCGTTTTGAACTACAAAGCCATTATTTATTACTGCATATAAAATTTGCCAACTTATGCTTCAGTTAAGCATTTGTTTTTCTTTTATACACTTTGAGATTGCATATTTGTATGTTTAAAACAATAACATATATAAAAATCGGACTCCTCCACACAATAGTTTTTTTTATTGTTATTTACATGTAATATTTTAATGCGTCTTAGACTAATTTGGAATATAAAATCTTTGCTTTTAATATAGAACTGGAAGGGGTGCTGACTTGACAATAATGAAAACGTTTATTAGAATTCATAAAACGATCATATTAAATTTTATATACGATTACCTGAAGATAATGTAATATTTTCTTTTATCCAGTGCTTAACTTTACTTCAAAGGTTTCATGCAAAATAAATAGTTCGTTGTTATTCATATTTGTAAATAGTTACAATTTTTTATTTACATGTTTTTGATAATGTAAAGGTAATAATGTATGGACCAATGGGCGCATAAACTGAAAGGTCATAATAGATCTTGAAAAGGTGCTGAATTGACAATAATAAAAACGTTTATGTGAATTACTAACACGTTTATATTAAATTGTAAATATGAATAACAGTTGATAATTTAATCTTTTCTGTTATCCTGTGACAAACTTTGCTTACTACGCTTTATGCAAAATGAATAGTTCTTTGTTATTAACATATGTAAAAATTACATTTTATTTTTTACATGTTTTGGTAATGTTGTGGTAATAATGTATGGAAAAATGGGCGAATAAACTGACAAGTCATAATCATCAATGAAGCTTAAACTGCTTCAAATTACAGATATGCTTGATGTGGTTAACATTACAGTCACATAATTTATTTTTAAGGCACTGTGCTGTATTATTGGTGCGCACAATTCAATGTCGCAAGTTAACGTCCGGCTGACTCCTCAGCAATATTTGTTAATACTTCGAACTTCAAACTTCTTTGCTGTAGTATCACCTTATGCTGTGTGTAATTCACTATGCATTTACTATTATCCTGATTATATCATTATTATTCATGCAAACTTATATAACGCGAAGCCTAAGCTTGGAGGTTTTCTCATAGCACATATATTCGTATATATAATTTAAAAAATACATACTCTGCTCTGTCCGTTCATAACGCTAGATTTTAGAAAGCGCACCGCTAAAAAAAATAACGCTGAAAAAAAAACAACAGAAAAAACGCTATTTTTAAACGTCCGCATAAAATTGTTCAATATGGAAAAGAGATTTAATTTTTCTCACTTGGTCTCTGCATTTTCTGATTATTTACTATCATTACTATGCGGCTTTCAGGCAAAAGGGACAATTACAAAAACTGAAATAATATGCATTTTGAAAACTTCCGTTATTTTTGACGGGTAATACTCTAGTAATATATATAAAACTATATATATATAGTGAGTTCAAAGCTATAAATATCAACACATGTTTCTAAATATAATCTGCTTTTAATTAATAATTATACTTCGTTGTTGAATCCTTATAAATTTTTAAATAAATTCAATAGAATTATTCATTGAGATTAGTTTTGTCATTTACAATCTTTGGATGTAAAAACTTAAAGAGGAATTTAAAAAAAAACCATCAGTTTTATTATAGATTTAGAGAGACGAGATTTGGGTTTGAAAAAGAGGGTAGTATAGAGACCGTGGATTATTGATAGACTGATGGATGGGACCAAGTACCAACATTTGTTAGACTGATGAATGGGACCAAGTACCAACAGTTTATAGACTGATGGATGGGACCAAGGACCAGTATTTGATAGACTGATGGATGGGACCAAGTACCAACATTTGTTAGACTGATGAATGGGACCAAGTACCAACAGTTTATAGACTGATGGATGGGACCAAGGACCAGTATTTGATAGACTGATGGATGGGACCAAGTACCAACATTTGATAGACTGATGGATGGGACCAAGGACCAGCATTTGATAGACTGATGGATGGGACCAAGTACCAACATTTGATAGACTGATGGATGGGACCAAGTACCAACATTTGATAGACTGATGGATGGGACCAAGTACCAACAGTTTATAGACTGATGGATGGGACCAAGGACCAGCATTTGATAGACTGATGGATGGGACCAAGTACCAACATTTGATAGACTGATGGATGGGACCAAGGACCAGCATTTGATAGACTGATGGATGGGACCAAGTACCAACATTTGATAGACTGATGGATGGGACCAAGGACCAACATTTGATAGACTGATGGATGGGACCAAGTACCAACATTTGATAGACTGATGGATGGGGCCAAGGACTAGCACGGTCAGCCTAAACCTAATCAGCCAGTGGCGGGCAAACGTTAAAAAAACATCTTTTCTGAATACGAAGATGGTGTGACTTCAAAGCCGTGGTCGAATCTAGGAGACTTCTGAGAGGAAAAAAAAACCTACGGGACTCGGTGGTTTAGTGAGTTAGCAAAACCTAAATAATTTAATGATAAAACAAGTTATGAAAACTCGAATGAGTATTTTAAGGCAATTTCCAAGAAAAAATTTCCTTTTTTTTAATTCAAGGGAAATCATTCTAGAGTCACACCAAGAATGTGTCAATATAATGCGCACCACTCAACAGTCTAACATGAGCATTCACTAAGTGGGAAAACCCGATTAACGTAACTATCATTCTATATTACATTAAAAGTCATTTCAAATCAATAATTCGGTAACTTAAAAAAACAATTGCTTTTTTACAAAATGCTGCTAAAATTACGGGAGTCGAACCAAAAGAGATTTTTCAAAAATTATTTCTCCAAAATTGTTCTTAATATTATTAGCTGACGTTTAGCGTTTGTTTCAACCCGATAGATGCTATGGTTGGTAAGAGATTGACAAAATACTGATATTTTTTCGTTTTTTTTTAATTTTCCAGAAAATCCAGTAAACCTTTTCGGTATTTATTATGGCCAGTGCATATCACTGGGACCTCCTTAACATATTTGCAAAAGACCCGAACCCTCTATCTGGTATGGTTTAGGAGCAGTTGCTGTTCAAAACTCGAAAAGACAGGCCGGACATTTCAAATATATAAACGCAATTCCCAAGGGAAATTGCGTTGAAAATGCAGAAAACAGTTGTATGAATTCGGCTTATAGCATATTGTTTTTAAATAAAAAATGTGTAGTTATTTTACCTCACACTTTATTAACAAGGAAATGTTCACTTGGACCGCCAGACGACTTAATTCAAGGTTAGCTATTTGTAACATAATTTAAACATAATCAAGTTGATCATTTTAATGAGATATTAGCCTGAAACCTTCCAGGCGCTAATCGAACAGTGTGTTGAAGATCCATCATATCCTTTGTTGTCGTTGTCACAGCCTTAAAACAAGCCTGAGAACCAGACGGATCACATGACACGTGTAAACAAAGTGAATCTATTCACCGGCAACGCTTACTATGCTAAGGAACAATTCACTTAACACTTTTTAAAATCTTGATTAAACATTATCAGTGTCCCCCTATCAGAAGAATTGTTCTACCTCCAGTAACCTTCAACTGTATTCATTGGGGCACCCGGGCATGGGGCACCCGGGCAGCTACAGCCTATTACTCTGTGCTGGATCGGGGCGCCAACTTATTTTCGTACCCTTCCTTGTGCTGCGCTTACAGGTGCTGCCCTTTCGGTTTCTATTTTAAAAAAAACGTTTAAATCTTTTTTTTATTAGACACTCCGCTTCAACGGCTTGTCAAAGTGTGTTGCTCCAGGTTCTCTATTTTTGTGTACGCTTTCGGTTAATACCCTTGCGGGTTCTGCCATTTTGAGGTTTTTTTAGGGTGAGGGGCAACTAGCTACTATACTTGACAGGTTAACCCGAAGCGCCCTCTTTTTTTTTGGTTCCCTTTTGGGTGATACCCTTACGGGTGCTGTCCTTGCGAGCTCAACAATGGACGAACAAAAATGTGTATATGTATTGGTTTCACCCTTTTGGGCTCTACATTATGTACGGTTACATATGCGTGCTGTGCATGATTAAAGCTAATACCAATCTTTGTTGAAAAAATTAAGGTAATGTCGCTTGGTTTCCAACTTTACTACTATCATTATTGCCCATTTAAATCTATTTGTCTTAGTGTTACAGAGCTAATATATACTAAAATTAAAGTGTAGAATAAACTTGTATTAATTAAAAACTTATTTTTACTCATAATAAAAAAATTAATGTGAAAAAGATATAACTTTTTATTAAAACAATGAATTTCCTTAGATCCTTTCAAATCGCATTTTACTCTCCCTTGAAAATTATTTCGTTATAAATTCTTTTTCTACTCATATTATTTTTGACATGGATCACCAATGACCCGCTTACCGGGCAATGGCACAATGACACTGAGCACTGAAACTAAAGCTAAAATAAACCAGGTTTTTTGTTTGTTTGTTTTTTAATTTAACGGACGACGGAGCCATCTGTCAGATCATGAGGCGTCACGCGATGGACTCATTGTGCCATGAGTATGTCAAACAGAGGTCTCATTGTCGAGGCGACACGGATATAAGTATTAACTCTTCTATCTTAAACTGGTGTTTAGTTTCAATGATGGGGATTTCAAGTAGATGTTAATCAGTGGAACCTTTTATCAAAATAAAATAAAAACCTAATAAGTAATTAATACTAGATATAAATGAACTAACCTAAACTATGTGAAGGTTTCTACTGCCCAAACTTCAAACTCCATACTGGAAATAAATTCTTCTGATACTAATGTCAATAAACGAAAAAACCAAGGGGCTTAGGTAGTATGAGAAAGTGATATTGATCTGCTGATAACTTAATTGATTATTCAAATTTGACGGTCGCTCCTGTTTTAGAAGCGAAAATTACTTTACCCGATCAATTTCAAATATTAGCCAATGGAATGCCAAGGGCGGCACTTTGTTGGGGGCGGCAAATTCCTGAATGTTAATTAGCTACCAAAAATGAAAAACGTTACAATAAAGATTAATGAAATAAAAGAAAAACTAAGGTAAAAATTAATAAAAGAGTTTAAGTAACTTTCTTAAAATATGAAATCGCTTCTAAAGCCAAAATTTAAAACTCCATTAGGAATCTAAATTCTTCTGATACTAATGCTACTGGACTGAAAAACAAAGGGGCTGACGTATGGTAATAACTAACAATCATGTGCTGGTACCTATAGATGGAAGGATTCAGAAACGGGACTAAAAAAAAAGAACAGGCATTACAAAATCAACAAAAATCCGTTTTTTTAAAAGAAAACTAAACAAAGTGGCAAGAATTTCGTCCTAGAATGTTTGACAGTATTAATTCCTGGCAAAATAGAATTTGGCTGTTCGCGTTCACAGACAGGACAATAGTAATGCAAATATTGGCAATATTCTGGAATTGACGCTTCTGTTAGAAAATTAACGATTCAGAGCTACTGTAAAATCACGTGAAAAGAGGTAAAAAGAACCTTGTCATCTCAAAAGAAAATGAACTCATTGCAGTTTTAGAAGATAAAGGTCTCCAAAAATGATCTTCCAGATACAAGAGACCAAATGTTATTCCATTGTATTCGATAACACTCCAGATATTTCACAGTCCAGTTGTGTGAAATGTATAGTTTGAAAATCAGAAAGTACGCGTTGTAGAATATTTCAAAGATTTCATTGAAACGAAAAATGAATCTGAAATGATTTTTTTAAAAGTTTAAAGCTGATGCTGTTAAGATAATGGACTGCAGATCCCCAACGTATTATAATACTTCTTCGTGGCTAGGAAGTATACAGAAGTTCAAGAAAGACCCAAAGACATAGATCTCAATATCAAATTAGTACTTTGCTCAGTCAATTCATTAACACTAATTTGTTTACATGATGATCCAACTGAAACGAACTCTCCAACTATTTTGGTAAACAAGAACGTTGTTACGTTTTTTGTTCCATGTCCACACACCATTGGAAAAATCATGTACATGTACTTAATGGATTCAACGATACCCTAAACTATGTTCAATAATTAGGTGCTAAAAGTAACATTCTTTACAGAGGCTACTCACATGGAAACCAGTGGAATACGTAGATGATGCTTAGACTTTTGCTAAAATTTTATGTGGAGACCTTGACATTTTATTGAACTTCAGTCGAAGAACGAGAGAGCATATTTTTAGCAATTTAAGCAAATATTTAGTTATTTTATGTAGAAAAACAGTTGAGAAGAAAGTTGCATAGTTCATAAAATGAGGTTATTGGTGAAAGTGATGTGAGGTTTTGGACGTTACAGAGTTTGTAAAACAGATATTCTTTCTTACAACAGCTCATCTACTGGACTTTGAAATTTTGCCTTCATATTAGAGCAAATTTCTCACATGACATTGTCAAGCTAAGATTATTTTACCTAACGGGTAAAAAAATGAATTAATGAATGCAAGCCGATATGATTTGTTCAAGTTTATTAAGATATTTAGGCTCGAAGTTACCGTCTCTAATTTAATATCATTAATTCGAACATGGCTTATCACTGTCATAAGTAAGGCAAACAGTGAGAGAAGTTCCTCTAACATTAAAGTTATTGAAAAATTAATTACGTTCAATAATGAATACACCAAGATAGACTAATCTAAAGCTATTTGGGCTAATGCTCATGGTATGGCTGGCAATATTGATACCTCAAAGGATCTGCCATGAGGAAGGAAACTTCAATTTTAATATAGAAATGAAGGCTCTTTACTTATTTCTAATATAAAGTAATACAAAATGTATAGCGTGCTTAGTTTTACTTTGTAATAAAAAAGTATATCTTCTTCAAAGCATTAAACATATTTTTCCGCGAAGCGGGAGAGGCAAACCTGGGTTCTGCCCCGGTCGGCACATACCCACGCTACGCGCTGATGTCAATCATATGCTCAAATTGTCATCAACACTTTGCCAAGAACGAACTTTGGCAGCGAAAAAAAAACATCAGCAATTTTTATTTAATTTCATTTCAGATTAACAATAAAACCAAAGTACTTTTGTGTGTTTATATTTTGTGTTCACAATTCTACTGAATTACATTGATAAATATTTGTGTTCGTGTATAACGGTAGTTTCACCTGCCCCTAATTACATTATTATAGCATCACATATAGTCAATCTACCTACCACCATATGTGGTATATGTAAAATGTGAAAAATAATTTACAATTCTGATTTTAAAAAAATAATTAATAGAAGTAAAAAGAATATTTTTTAAAAACCATATTTTTATAAGCGGACTAAAAAGAAGAAAATAAATTTTTAAAAATTAAAATAATTACTATGACGTAATATGACTAAAAAACGTGGGTCGGGCGCTTCTCAGGCTTAACTAATTCAATTCACTCATTTTCTTACTCGTCCTTTGTAAACCCTAATCATTTTAGCTAAACGCCTAAAAAGCACCCGCCACACGTTTTTAGTCATATTACATCATAGTACTTGAGCATATAAGTTTGAAATTTTTATCAATCCAGAAAAGGATTTTTCCTTCACAATTCTGTGAAAATTTTTTTTTCTTATTTTTAGTCCGCTTATAAAAACGTGGTTTTTAAAAATCTTTTTTTTACTTCTATTTATTTTATTATTTTTAGTCTAAGTGTATGCTATGGTGAGTTTTGAAGTATTGATTAAGTTCAAATATAATACGCATTACCCGACAAACATTTACTGACTGGAAATGACTGATCTCCCCTTGATGTTAAACATGGTTGATGTGGTCGGGGTTGGTGTGAACTCGGCACGTGAATGTAATGTAAACAAGAACAGACGGATAATACATATGCTTGTATATAGATAAACTAAAAAGTTCAATAATTTAATAACGGTACATTCGATTGCTCTGAAATTTTGATACAATGCTTTGTTTGTCATCCAAGATCTATCTGTGGTAAATATTGAGATCTCTAGGACCATCAGAAGTGGTTTAATTTTACGCTGGCAGATTATAAAAATTGTGGACAGACAAACAGGAATGAAATTGAGTTAATAAAAACGTGCAGTTTTCGAGAATTCCCATAGCTAGCAATCATTGTTTTTAAAACTAAAAAAAACATCTTTGAGAAGGCAGCATGTTAAATGAAATGACCAGTGGCAGACACACTAAGCATCCTATCTTGCTTGTCAGACAATTTGCATTTAGGTTCACCACTAGAAGCCAACTCAGAAAAATGAGGCAAAATTTCAGAACCTGTAGAGTCAATATTCGTTATTTGAAATCAACGGAAAAAATTGATTTCCTTACGTTATTCCTCAGTCTGTAGAGTTGGGAAAAAAAAACATTCAGACTCGATTGTCTTGTTTTTGTGTGATGACAAACTGAATCATTTAAACTTTCCAAGCCTCCTTGCCATGCTGCATGTGGATGTATTGCAACTAAAATTCGAGCTGAATGATACATGAACGCGTTTATCTCATTGAAGCCAATCAGATAAGAGCTTGAAGACCGCAGACTTTAAATTTAACTCGGGGTTTTATCCTGGGGTCCCATCAGTTGCCCTGTATGCAGTTCTGACGTCTGCCAACTCGGCTTCCAGTGTTAGCGCCTAAATCTGGGAAAGTGTGTGTGTGTGTGGGGGGGGGGTTGGGTGTTTCCAGGTGAGAAAAGAATGTTACGGATACAATCATAACATGGTTGCAATATAAGAGAATTGGTAAGAGATCTGAAATTGAACCTAAGATTTAATATACAAAATTCTAAAAATGTTTTGGAAGTCTGCATTAAAAACTAAGGTTTGAAACAGACGAAAATATATCTCACACTTTATGTTAAAACTTGTATTTAGAAGAAACAGAGGACTAGAGGCGTTTACAACGGATGACTAGAAGAAGTCTTTAAAACAAACAGAAAGACTAGAAGTCTTAAAAAAAAGAAGACTAGAAGTTTTTTAAACGGAGGACTAGAACAAAAAAATTAAAGAAAAATAAAAATAAATAAATTGTGAGTAGCACAGACCATTACCACAAGTAGCTTAAGACGTTTACAGTTTAAAAGGAAACGCTTGTTTATGCCTCTTCTCTCTCTTCCTTTCAATCAACGAACCAATTGATAATTTTTTTTTCTAACAACCACCAATATATTTATATATATAATTGTGAATATAAATATCGCAGAAAATGTAAGCAAAGAAGAAACGCTTCCCTTGGAGCCTGAGTTCAACGTTCAACATGTTAACCATTTCACGTTGTTTCGTTTAGCACAACACTTAAAAGGGTTTCCGGTGAGCATGAAGCTAGCTGAGGAACAAAGACATTGTCAGTTGCCTCAGAGATTTGTTACCCTGCCGTGGCAAACAAGTGCCCACAAGTGAAACATTCACACAAATCAGTCCCTGAAACAAAGAACCATGTTGCAAACATATGCACACAAGTGAAACATTCACACAAATCAGTCCCTGAAACAAAGAACCATGTTGCAAACATACGCGCACAAGTGAAACATTCACACAAGTCAGTCCCTGAAACAAAGAACCATGTTACAAACATACGCGCACAAGTGAAACATTCACACAAGTCAGTCCCTGAACAAAAGAACTATTGCGTGTTTTAAATACGATTTCAAAAACTTGTGTTTTTAAATCCTTTATATTAGCTCGTGGTTTCTGTTTGATTGCTGGCTTGCTTGCTTGTCCAAAAACTTTAGATTGATTTTTAACGTACTTCCTAGTAAGCTAGCAAGCTGAAATTTTGCAGGCTGTTTTGTACCGATGATAAAAACGATGTATCAAAATTTCAGATCCATCACATGTACTGTCATTAAATTATTGACTTTTTATATTTTATTTATCTCTATGTATCATGTTAATTTTTGAGATAGAGTGTCGCGGTGCGTATTATTTTGAACGACCTTTTTAATACTTTCCTATTGCGCGATTCGGTGTGCATTATATTGACGTTATTATTTAAAAATATATTCCCGATCGGTGCACATTATATTAAACATATTTTAAAAGACATAACTAAAATGTTGTATTTTTGGCTTGTCGTGCGCTGCGTATTAAAATGAACATTCTTTTAGTTATGTCTCCTATTTAAAGGATTTATAGTCAAAAACTTATTTTTTACGTGTTTTTTAAAAAAAATACTAAATCCTTTATATTAACTCGTGGTGTCTGTTTGAGCCCTTGCTTGCTTGCTTGTTTGTCGAAAAAACTTTGGATCGATTTTTAACCCACTTTCTCGTAAGTTAGCAAGCTGAAATTTTGCAGACAGTTTTGTACCGATGATAAAAACGATGTATCAAAATTTCAGATCCATCACATGTACTGTCATTAAATTATTGACTTTTTATACTTTATTTATCTCTATATATTTCGTATTTTTTTAGATAGAGTGTCGCGGTGCGTATTATATTGAACGACTTTTTAAATACTGTCCTGTTGCGCGATTCGGTGTGCATTATATGGACGATATTTTTTAAAAATATATCCCCTATCGGTGCGCATTATATTAAACATGTTTTACGAGACATAACTAAAATTTTGTATTTTTGGATTGTCGTGAGCTGCGTATTATAATGAATATTCTTGTAGTTATGTCTCGTACATAAAAAAAATTATAGTAAAAAACTTGTTTTTTTCCGGGTTTTTTTTTAAATTTATTTTTTATTTTTGGGGTTTGTTTTCAGATATTGTGATGTAGCGTGAAATCAGAATCGATCGAATATAAAATAAATATTAACGTCTTTGTAGGGATGAAGGCAAAACTTGATTCCTATCAAAGAACAAGTTGTATTAGCGAAATTATTATTATTATTTTTTTTTAAATTTCGATAATACCCTTCTATGACTTTAACAGTCCAGTTCTTTAAATGTGACCCTAACAGCCCAGTTTCTATATTGTGACCCTAACAGCCCAGTTTCTATATTGTGATCCTAACAGCTCAGTTCCTATATTGTGATCCTAACAGCTCAGTTCCTATATTGTGATCCTAACAGCCCAGTTCCAATATTGTGATCCTAACAGCTCAGTTCCTATATTGTGATCCTAACAGCCCAGTTCCTAAACAGTGACCCAAACAGCCCAGTTTCTATATTGTGACCCTAACAGTCCATTTCCTATACTGTGACCCTAACAGCGCAGTTCCTATATTGTGATCCTAACAGTCCAGTTCCTATACTGTGACCCTAACAGCGCAGTTCTTTAAATTTGACGCCTAAGGCCCAGTTCCCAGTGACCCTAACAGCCCAGTTCCCGAAATTGCAATCGGAAGCCCCGAGCCCACACCCCCACCCCCTCCCCCGCATGTTTACAAGTGAACTTGAGTTGTATACATTGAGTAAACTGTGTCAAGAAAAGACGGCCATTGTATTAGAGCACGTGACTTGTTTAGAGTGGCCGATCCTGCGAGTGAATGAAACATTTGAAGTGATGGCCCTTAGAGCCCGAACATAAACAATGATAAACAGTTTAAAAGTAACGATGCCGAAACTCGTGTTTACAAATGCATTGTATGAAAATGATTGAACATTGCATCCTAAAGTTTGAATAGCTTCAGTTCAATATTTAAAAAAAAATAATTTGGCTAAATACTTTCTGATGTCCTGAATTTTATTTCAAAGTAAAGAGGCTTTCAAACTTGAAAAATATTTTTTTTATCGTTCTTATAAAAAAATTATCTAATCTTATAACCAGAAGAGCTCGGGTAGAATACAAATTTATGTAAAAAGTTTTATAAAAATAATTACGGTAAACGAATAATCAGTCTAGATGTTAAATGTTGGTTTGCGTAACGGATTTATACTAAGTTTTTTTTTAAATATTATGTTGAGCAAGTAAACGTAGCCCCAATAATGTAACACAAGTAAACACCGAAACACACTAACATCCACGTCAATAAGCTTTGAACACAACACAGACAAGGAATCTTGATATCTTGGATGAGTTCATAATTAATATATTATGTGTCATAATCATTTTTGTTTCTATTTATCGATTCCTGTGTGGACTTAAATTAGGTCATGTTAGAGGAAGGTAATGGTATGGTAAAGCCTAAAAGACATCATTTGGACAAAAAATCGAGTTTTCGTGATCCATCAAATAAAGTCATCTGGGAAATAACGAATAGTTTTTTTTTCGAAATAAATTATTGAATTTAAAATAATATCTTTTTTTTCTGAATGGGAGCCAGCTAATGAACTGACCTTATCTGCATCACTTTGATCTCATTTTGTAAACATTTGTTCGTTTCCCAGTTTTGACAAAAAAATTATAAATACGGTAATTCCCAGTGTTCATTAATTTATTTCTATTTCACTAGTATCTTAACTTGGAATCCCTTTGGTTTAATATCCTCATAACATCCTCAATAGGCACGCGCTGAACGGGGTGAACTCATTGCGTCATACAAACGCACGCGCTGTGAGTGTCTCTACCATATCAATGACGTAGATAAACAGAAATAAACCCTGGAATTTCCCTGTTTTCATGGAACTCATTCAAAACACGGATGTGACGTCATCATTTGTTTATTCCTTTCGGCATTTGTGGATTCTCCTTTTAAGTCACAGAACCCAACATTCAATGAGAAAACACTTGGTTACATGTTTGAATCAGCGAACATGTATTAATAGATGCGTGTTTTTGTGTGAAATAACACGGGTTATTTAGTGCACTCTTGGATTTCGGGAACCAGAAAATAATGAAAGTAAACCCCCGCAGCGCGAATAAACTTGGGAACACTCAGTGCAATAAATTAATTTAACACTCACCCCTGACTTCTCTACACTCTACATGGTTATCAATATCAAAGCAGTCTGGGACCTTGCACCTTCCAGTGGTGGCACGCTGGTCTGGTGGCACGCGGCTCTGATGTCACCCTTATCTGATGGCACCCTTATCTGATGACACCCTTATCTGATGGCACCCATATCTGATGGCACCCTTATCTGATGGCACCCTTATCTGATGGCACCATTATCTGATGGCACCCTTATCTGATAGCAACCTTATCTGATGGCAGCCTTATCTGATGGCACCCTTATTTGATGGCACCCTCATCTGATGGCACCCTTTTCTGATTGCCCTCTCTGGCGGCAAGAAGCTGTGTGAACGCGGGACGTTATATATTTGAGGAAGGTCTTCACTGTAAACTCAACAAGTAAAGTTTGATGATTCTGAAAGGCAATTATTTTGGCTCGGGGGCCAATTTGTGTTTTAGCAGGTTTTAGCGGAGGGCTTTTGTTGTATTCTTTAGTTGAACTCTACATTTCCTTTTAGAAAAAGCATAAATGATATAAAATAAACAAATAAAACGTATAAAAATGGTTGTTATAATAAATTTATTTATTGTGCTAATGTTATATTATCTAGATTTATGTTAGCATATGTAATTATAGAATTAGTTTTTTGAGACAGATGCACCCAATCACACTTCAAGGTATTTTTTCTTAATGTGTTGGTTGGCAACAAAAAAATGCGTGGCGGACCGCATGTGGCCTGCGGGCCGCACTTTGTCTAGCTCTGCTGTACGGAAATATTTCGTTTAATTTTTTGTCATTGAAAAGATTTTGTGTGGGTTGAAATTGAAGTATGTGGTAGGGACAACGCCGAGAACCTGCATGAACTGGAGCCCTAACGATGAGGATGTTGACAGGATTTTTTGCCAAGACTAAATTGTTAGAAAAACAGTGGTTGACAAAGGAATCTTTTGTTTCCAAAACAGTATCCCACGTTTCCCAAACAATGACCTGAGATTAACATCCCTGAGATTGAACATTTTAGAGGATTAATGTGACATCTTGAATGTACAGCTTGTTCTTTTATCTTGTTGCAACAACGGCGGTAAAATTGAAGAGGTTCGACTGTAAGGATTTTAGAGGTTTAATGTGGAGATAATAGTTCTGAGTATTGTGGATTTTCAAATTCAAATTAAAAATGAATATTTGCTGTTATTGGCTCAGTTTTATCTTTTTTTATCCATTAAGACTCTACTTCTGTACTGATGCGTCCAACGCTTATCCATGATTTATGTATATTCTTGCCCTTTTTTTTAATTTTGTTTCTGTCTTTGAGAGGCGGATATGATAACTTTATCCCAGTTGTGCTCCATCGACAGTAAGGCTTACAGTACTTGTAGATTACTAAAATAATAATATTCCTTTACGGCAAACATCTTAACAGCTCAAAAACATAATCGCTCTTCAAAGTAAAGATTTCCAATCATCAAAGGGAACAATCGAATGAAGGGTCTTAGCAGGACGTGATCGACAGCGATAAATAAACATCTTAAAGCGCCCGGTAACACCTGGACATGAAGCTGAGTGCAAGTGTGTGTGGGGGGGGGGAGGGGTTGGTGCCACAGAACTTGAATTCTTGAATCAATATGTTCTAATCATCTAGAATGAATCGATGACACTCACGCGCTTTTTCTTTTGATCAAATCGATTGAACTATTCATAATTTTTTGTTGTTGTCTTTGTCTGCTCGTTGTCGTACAAAGAAACCCCTGAACACGTTGTTGCTTGCAAACATTCGACTTATTTATTTAACATTCTCATTTCACTGAACTTAACGAGACAAGATGCTGATATTTGATGAAGTTAATAAAAAAATGGGGATGAGTGTCGTCTGTTACGGGAAAACATCGGACGGGGCATTTAAGGAAAAAAAAACGTTTTGGGACTTAACAATATGTGGTACTTTCATTACTTGGGGTCTTATCATAATGTGGCACTTTCATTACTTGGGGGTCTTATCATAATGTGGTACTTTCATTAACTGGGGTCTTATCATAATGTGGCACTTTCATTACTTGGGGGTCTTATCATAATGTGGTACTTTCATTAACTGGGGTCTTATCATAATGTGGCACTTTCATTACTTAGGGGTCTTATCATAATGTGGCACTTTCATTACTTGGGGGTCTTATCATAATGTGGCACTTTCATTACTTGGGGGTCTTATCATAATGTGGTACTTTCATTAACTGGGGTCTTATCATCATGTAGCACTTTCATTACTTGGGGGGTCTTATCATAATGTGGTACTTTCATTACTTGGGGCCTTATCATAATGTGGCACTTTCATTACTTGGGAGTCTTATCATAATGTGGTACTTTCATTACTTGGGGGTCTTATCATAATGTGCTACTTTCATTACTTGGGGTGTTATCATAATGTGGTACTTTCATTAATTGGGGGTCTTATCATAATGTGGTACTTTCATTACTTGGCGGTCTTATCATAAAGTGGTACTTTCATTACTTGGCGGTCTTATCATAAAGTGGTACTTTCATTACTTGGCGGTCTTATCATAATGTGGCACTTTCATTACTTGGGGGGTCTTATCATAATGTGGTACTTTCATTAACTGGGGTCTTATCATAAAGTGGTACTTTCATTACTTGGCGGTCTTATCATAATATGGTCTTTTCATTACTTGGGGGTCTTGCAATCGTTTTCAGCTTAAATCGTCTAATCGTTTTGTAGTGGTCTGGTTGATTTGTATCTTATATTTATATCATGATTTGTCCTTTGATTAAATGGGAACTTATCATGATTTGTCCTAGGATTAGTTAGGATCTTATCATGTTTATTTGGGGTCTAAACATGGACTTGTCGTCTGCTAATTGACTTATGTAACTTCAAATATACTGGTGGAAGTTTAGACATCGTGATTTTTCAGCCCTGTGACATTAATCATCCGTTGAATGTCAAGGTGACCGCAATTTGAACTTTTAGCACCATTGACAGAAAATGGTATGGATTTTCAAAACTTGTTCTCATTTACAGTCATAGCCGGTCGATGACGCGACAGCACGAGACAACGTGACCTTCACATTAGATCTAGGTGAAATTAGTCAGATGTCTGAATATATTGATTCCCATGTGTGAACAGGAGGCCGGTTTGGAATTAGGCTGGGGAAAAAAATTCCAAATAAATAATTGTATGTAATATCTAAAATAAAAAAAAACAGAATAGTTGACGTCGAAACTCTGCTTTAAAATGCTGTAGAAGCCTGCATGTATGTAAGTGTCAAAAATTGTGGAAGGATGGATTGAACAATAACACCACATCAGGCCCAGGTGTTTAGGAGGGGCCAGCGGGGTTTGGGGGAGGGATAGGTTATTATTTGGACTGGCTTGAGATATAAATTAAATATTTATTTGTTATGTGTGGAATAGTTGTTTTAATTTGATGAAAACAAAGCGAACTATCATATTTGTCTAATCTGGAACTTTCCTAATTGATAAGTCGAGATATTTTTAAGTTTTCCAATTATTTGGGACCCTTCCTCGTCCAATCGGGTACTTTCCTAGTTGTACCATCGGGTACTTTCCTAGCTGTACCATCGGGTACTTTCCTAGTTGTACCATCGGGTACTTTCCTAGCTGTACCTTTGGTACTTTCCTAGTTGTACCATCGGGTACTTTCCTAGTCGTCCAGTATGGAACTTTCCTAGTTGTACAATCGGGTACTTTCCCTAGTTGTCAAATCTGGAGCTCTCCAAGTTATCTAAGTGGGAGCTTTCCTTGTTTTACAATTGGCAAACTTTCTTGTCGTCCAAATCAAGAGCCCATTTATCCAAGTGTAACACTTACTAATTTGTCCCCAGGGTCACATATTGTCGTGCAGGGGGAAAAGGGGGGGGGGCAAAAAATTTCAGATGATCTCTCAGAATTAGTTTTATTCAAGTCTCCTTGTGGGATTTCCCCTTAATCACCCCCGTGTGACGTAGCAGCCAAAGATTCCACATCCTCATGGTGTCACTATTGTGGCACGTGACTAATTGATAAATACGTACAGACAGATAAGTTCAGTTCCAATCTGCAGGCTTTACGACATGGTGTTACATATAAAACTTCAACGTATTTCAGGTTGGTCCCCGTTCTCAGCGTTTTAATTGTCAAACCACTATACGTGTTCAAGGCTAATCTTTTAAGTTTTATAATAACTGTAAATTTAAATATTAAAAAACTCGTTATCATTAATTTTCAAGGAATTCCTCTATTTTGTACTTTTTTTTTAAAAGCTTGAATAGGCAGGGTTAATTTTTTTTTAATGAAAAACCTCTTTAAAATTAGTTTTTCTAGTTCTTTCATTTTTGGGCATGTAAAAAAAAACTAGGCGTGTATAACGAATTTTAAATTACAGATAACCGAATAGTTTGTTTTTTCTAAACTATAAATATTTCCACTTTATATATATATATATATATATATTATTGACAATCAAATTACGCAATATTTTATCACTCTCTCTCCCCAGCTTTTGATTTATATCCAGTGCACGTGACTCAACGTTTGCATAAATCAAGCTCACTTCCGCTGTTAATAAAGAGAAAGTAAAGATTGTTTGGGACTTTTGCTCTTTCAACTTATGATGTATAATCTATAACAAGACTGATAGAAACAGGTAAAGAAGCAAAGATTTCCCTAAACATTTATGTGAAATAACATATAATTTTTTTACAAAACCTGAGCCAGACATTGAATGCATGTAGTAAAGTTTAGCTAGACAGTTGAATGTATGTAGTAAAGATGAGCCAGACAGTTGAATCTTTGTAGTAAAGCCGAGCCAGACAGTTGAATGTATGTAGTAAAGCTGAGCCAGACAGTTGAATCTTTGTAGTAAAGCCGAGCCAGACAGTTGAATGTATGTAGTAAAGCTGAGCCAGACAGTTGAATGTATGTAGTAAAGCTGAGCCAGACAGTTGAATGTATGTAGTAAAGCTGAGCCAGACAGTTGAATCTTTGTAGTAAAGCCGAGCCAGACAGTTGAATGTATGTAGTAAAGCTGAGCCAGACAGTTGAATCTTTGTAGTAAAGCCGAGCCAGACAGTTGAATGTATGTAGTAAAGCTGAGCCAGACAGTTGAATGTATGTAGTAAAGCTGAGCCAGACAGTTGAATGTATGTAGTAAAGCTGAGCCAGATAGTTGAATGTATGTAGTAAAGCTGAGCCAGACAGTTGAATGTATGTAGTAAAGCTGAGCCAGACAGTTGAATGTATGTAGTAAAGCTGAGCCAGACAGTTGAATGTATGTAGTAAAGCTGAGCCAGACAGTTGAATGTATGTCGTAAAGCTGTGCTAGACAGTTGAATGTATGTAGTAAAGCTGAGCCAGACAGTTGAATGTATGTAGTAAAGCTGAGCCAGACAGTTGAATGTATGTCGTAAAGCTGTGCTAGACAGTAGAATGTATGTAGTAAAGCTGAGCCAGACAGTTGAATGTATGTAGTAAAGCTGAGCCAGACAGTTGAATGTATGTCGTAAAGCTGTGCTAGACAGTAATTGTATGTCGTAAAGCTGTGCTAGACAGTTGAATGTATGTCGTAAAGCTGTGCTAGACAGTTGAATGTATGTCGTAAAGCTGTGCTAGACAGTTGAATGTATGTAGTAAAGCTGAGCCAGACAGTTGAATCTTTGTAGTAATGCCGAGCCATACAGTTGAATGTATGTAGTAAAGCTGAGCCAGACAGTTAAATGTATGTAGTAAAGCTGAGCCAGACAGTTGAATGTATGTAGTAAAGCTGAGCCAGACAGTTGAATCTTTGTAGTAAAGCCGAGCCAGACAGTTGAATGTATGTAGTAAAGCTGAGCCAGACAGTTGAATCTTTGTAGTAAAGCCGAGCCAGACAGTTGAATGTATGTAGTAAAGCTGAGCCAGACAGTTGAATGTATGTAGTAAAGCTGAGCCAGACAGTTGAATGTATGTAGTAAAGCTGAGCCAGACAGTTGAATGTATGTAGTAAAGCTGAGCCAGACAGTTGAATGTATGTAGTAAAGCTGAGCCAGACAGTTGAATGTATGTAGTAAAGCTGAGCCAGACAGTTGAATGTATGTAGTAAAGCTGAGCCAGACAGTTGAATGTATGTCGTAAAGCTGTGCTAGACAGTTGAATGTATGTAGTAAAGCTGAGCCAGACAGTTGAATGTATGTAGTAAAGCTGAGCCAGACAGTTGAATGTATGTCGTAAAGCTGTGCTAGACAGTTGAATGTATGTAGTAAAGCTGAGCCAGACAGTTGAATGTATGTAGTAAAGCTGAGCCAGACAGTTGAATGTATGTCGTAAAGATGTGCTAGACAGTAGAATGTATGTCGTAAAGCTGTGCTAGACAGTTGAATGTATGTCGTAAAGCTGTGCTAGACAGTTGAATGTATGTCGTAAAGCTGTGCTAGACAGTTGAATGTATGTAGTAAAGCTGAGCCAGACAGTTGAATCTTTGTAGTAAAGCCGAGCCAGACAGTTGAATGTATGTAGTAAAGCTGAGCCAGACAGTTGAATGTATGTAGTAAAGCTGAGCCAGACAGTTGAATGTATGTAGTAAAGCTGAGCCAGACAGTTGAATGTATGTAGTAAAGCTGAGCCAGACAGTTGAATGTATGTAGTAAAGCTGAGCCAGACCGTTGAATGTATGTAGTAAAGCTGAGCCAGACAGTTGAATGTATGTAGTAAAGCTGAGCCAGACAGTTGAATGTATGTCGTAAAGCTAAGCTAGACAGTTGAATGTATGTAGTAAAGCTGAGCCAGACAGTTGAATGTATGTAGTAAAGCTGAGCCAGACAGTTGAATGTATGTCGTAAAGCTGAGCCAGACAGTTGAATGTATGTAGTAAAGCTGAGCCAGACAGTTGAATGTATGTAGTAAAGCTGAGCCAGACAGTTGAATGTATGTAGTAAAGCTGTGCCAGACAGTTGAATGTATGTAGTAAAGCTGAGCCAGACAGTTGAATGTATGTAGTAAAGCTGTGCCAGACAGTTGAATGTATGTAGTAAAGCTGAGCCAGACAGTTGAATGTATGTCGTAAAGCTGTGCTAGACAGTAGAATGTATGTAGTAAAGCTGAGCCAGACAGTTGAATGTATGTCGTAAAGCTGAGCCAGACAGTTGAATGTATGTAGTAAAGCTGTGCCAGACAGTTGAATGTATGTAGTAAAGCTGAGCCAGACAGTTGAATGTATGTAGTAAAGCTGAGCCAGACAGTTGAATCTTTGTAGTAAAGCCGAGCCAGACAGTTGAATGTATGTAGTAAAGCTGAGCCAGACAGTTGAATGTATGTAGTAAAGCTGAGCCAGACAGTTGAATGTATGTAGTAAAGCTGAGCCAGACAGTTGAATGTATGTAGTAAAGCTGAGCCAGACAGTTGAATGTATGTAGTAAAGCTGAGCCAGACCGTTGAATGTATGTAGTAAAGCTGAGCCAGACAGTTGAATGTATGTAGTAAAGCTGAGCCAGACAGTTGAATGTATGTCGTAAAGCTGTGCTAGACAGTTGAATGTATGTCGTAAAGCTGAGCCAGACAGTTGAATGTATGTAGTAAAGCTGAGCCAGACAGTTGAATTTATGTCGTAAAGCTGTGCTAGACAGTTGAATGTATGTAGTAAAGCTGAGCCAGACAGTTGAATGTATGTAGTAAAGCTGAGCCAGACAGTTGAATGTATGTCGTAAAGCTGAGCCAGACAGTTGAATGTATGTCGTAAAGCTGTGCTAGACAGTTGAATGTATGTCGTAAAGCTGTGCTAGACAGTTGAATGTATGTCGTAAAGCTGTGCTAGACAGTTGAATGTATGTAGTAAAGCTGAGCCAGACAGTTGAATCTTTGTAGTAAAGCCGAGCCAGACAGTTGAATGTATGTAGTAAAGCTGAGCCGGACAGTTGAATGTATGTAGTAAAGCTGAGCCAGACAGTTGAATGTATGTAGTAAAGCTGAGCCAGACAGTTGAATCTTTGTAGTAAAGCCGAGCCAGACAGTTGAATGTATGTAGTAAAGCTGAGCCAGACAGTTGAATCTTTGTAGTAAAGCCGAGCCAGACAGTTGAATGTATGTAGTAAAGCTGAGCCAGACAGTTGAATGTATGTAGTAAAGCTGAGCCAGACAGTTGAATGTATGTAGTAAAGCTGAGCCAGACAGTTGAATGTATGTAGTAAAGCTGAGCCAGACAGTTGAATGTATGTAGTAAAGCTGAGCCAGACAGTTGAATGTATGTAGTAAAGCTGAGCCAGACAGTTGAATGTATGTAGTAAAGCTAAGCCAGACAGTTGAATGTATGTCGTAAAGCTGTGCTAGACAGTTGAATGTATGTAGTAAAGCTGAGCCAGACAGTTGAATCTTTGTAGTAAAGCCGAGCCAGACAGTTGAATGTATGTAGTAAAGCTGAGCCAGACAGTTGAATGTATGTAGTAAAGCTGAGCCAGACAGTTGAATGTATGTAGTAAAGCTGAGCTAGACAGTTGAATGTATGTAGTAAAGCTGAGCCAGAAAGTTGAATGTATGTAGTAAAGCTGAGCCAGACCGTTGAATGTATGTAGTAAAGCTGAGCCAGACAGTTGAATGTATGTAGTAAAGCTGAGCCAGACAGTTGAATGTATGTCGTAAAGCTGTGCTAGACAGTTGAATGTATGTAGTAAAGCTGAGCCAGACAGTTGAATGTATGTAGTAAAGCTGAGCCAGACAGTTGAATTTATGTCGTAAAGCTGAGCCAGACAGTTGAATGTATGTAGTAAAGCTGAGCCAGACAGTTGAATGTATGTAGTAAAGCTGAGCCAGACAGTTGAATGTATGTAGTAAAGCTGTGCCAGACAGTTGAATGTATGTAGTAAAACTGAGCCAGACAGTTGAATGTATGTAGTAAAGCTGTGCCAGACAGTTGAATGTATGTAGTAAAGCTGAGCCAGACAGTTGAATGTACGTCGTAAAGCTGTGCTAGACAGTAGAATGTATGTAGTAAAGCTGAGCCAGACAGTTGAATGTATGTCGTAAAGCTGTGCCAGACAGTTGAATATATGTAGTAAAGCTGTGCCAGACAGTTGAATGTATGTAGTAAAGCTGAGCCAGACAGTTGAATGTATGTAGTAAAGCTGAGCCAGACAGTTGAATCTTTGTAGTAAAGCCGAGCCAGACAGTTGAATGTATGTAGTAAAGCTGAGCCAGACAGTTGAATGTATGTAGTAAAGCTGAGCCAGACAGTTGAATGTTTGTAGTAAAGCTGAGCCAGACAGTTGAATGTATGTAGTAAAGCTGAGCCAGACAGTTGAATGTATGTAGTAAAGCTGAGCCAGACCGTTGAATGTATGTAGTAAAGCTGAGCCAGACAGTTGAATGTATGTAGTAAAGCTGAGCCAGACAGTTGAATGTATGTCGTAAAGCTGTGCTAGACAGTTGAATGTATGTAGTAAAGCTGAGCTAGACAGTTGAATGTATGTAGTAAAGCTGAGCCAGACAGTTGAATGTATGTCGTAAAGCTGTGCCAGACAGTTGAATGTATGTCGTAAAGCTGAGCCAGACAGTTAAATGTATGTCGTAAAGCTGTGCTAGACAGTTGAATGTATGTCGTAAAGCTGTGCTAGACAGTTGAATGTATGTAGTAAAGCTGAGCCAGACAGTTGAATCTTTGTAGTAAAGCCGAGCCAGACAGTTGAATGTATGTAGTAAAGCTGAGCCAGACAGTTGAATCTTTGTAGTAAAGCCGAGCCAGACAGTTGAATGTATGTAGTAAAGCTGAGCCAGACAGTTGAATGTATGTAGTAAAGCTGAGCCAGACAGTTGAATGTATGTAGTAAAGCTGAGCCAGACAGTTGAATGTATGTAGTAAAGCTGAGCCAGACAGTTGAATGTATGTAGTAAAGCTGAGCCAGACAGTTGAATGTATGTAGTAAAGCTGAGCCAGACAGTTGAATGTATGTCGTAAAGCTGTGCTAGACAGTTGAATGTATGTAGTAAAGCTGAGCCAGACAGTTGAATGTATGTAGTAAAGCTGAGCCAGACAGTTGAATGTATGTCGTAAAGCTGTGCTAGACAGTTGAATGTATGTAGTAAAGCTGAGCCAGACAGTTGAATGTATGTAGTAAAGCTGAGCCAGACAGTTGAATGTATGTCGTAAAGCTGTGCTAGACAGTAGAATGTATGTCGTAAAGCTGTGCTAGACAGTTGAATGTATGTCGTAAAGCTGTGCTAGACAGTTGAATGTATGTCGTAAAGCTGTGCTAGACAGTTGAATCTTTGTAGTAAAGCCGAGCCAGACAGTTGAATCTTTGTAGTAAAGCCGAGCCAGACAGTTGAATGTATGTAGTAAAGCTGAGCCAGACAGTTGAATGTATGTAGTAAAGCTGAGCCAGACAGTTGAATGTATGTAGTAAAGCTGAGCCAGACAGTTGAATGTATGTAGTAAAGCTGAGCCAGACAGTTGAATGTATGTCGTAAAGCTGTGCTAGACAGTTGAATGTATGTAGTAAAGCTGAGCCAGACAGTTGAATGTATGTCGTAAAGCTGTGCTAGACAGTTGAATGTATGTAGTAAAGCTGAGCCAGACAGTTGAATGTATGTAGTAAAGCTGAGCCAGACAGTTGAATGTATGTAGTAAAGCTGAGCCAGGCAGTTGAATGTATGTAGTAAAGCTGAGCCAGACAGTTGAATGTATGTAGTAAAGCTGAGCCAGACAGTTGAATGTATGTCGTAAAGCTGTGCTAGACAGTTGAATGTATGTAGTAAAGCTGTGCTAGACAGTTGAATGTATGTCGTAAAGCTGTGCTAGACAGTTGAATGTATGTAGTAAAGCTGAGCCAGACAGTTGAATGTATGCAGTAAAGCTGAGCCAGACAGTTGAATGTATGTAGTAAAGCTGAGCCAGACAGTTGAATGTATGTAGTAAAGCTGAGCCAGACAGTTGAATGTATGTAGTAAAGCTGAGCCAGACAGTTGAATGTATGTAGTAAAGCTGAGCCAGACAGTTGAATGTATGTAGTAAAGCTGAGCCAGACAGTTAAATGTATGTAGTAAAGCTGAGCCAGAAAGTTGAATGTATGTAGTAAAGCTGAGCCAGACAGTTGAATGTATGTAGTAAAGCTGAGCCAGACAGTTGAATGTATGTCGTAAAGCTGTGCTAGACAGTTGAATGTATGTAGTAAAGCTGAGCCAGACAGTTGAATGTATGTCGTAAAGCTGTGCTAGACAGTTGAATGTATGTAGTAAAGCTGAGCCAGACAGTTGAATGTATGTCGTAAAGCTGTGCTAGACAGTTGAATGTATGTAGTAAAGCTGTGCTAGACAGTTGAATGTATGTAGTAAAGCTGAGCCAGACAGTTGAATGTATGTAGTAAAGCTGAGCCAGACAGTTGAATGTATGTAGTAAAGCTGAGCCAGACAGTTGAATGTATGTCGTAAAGCTGTGCTAGACAGTTGAATGTATGTAGTAAAGCTGAGCCAGACAGTTGAATGTATGTCGTAAAGCTGTGCTAGACAGTTGAATGTATGTCGTAAAGCTGAGCCAGACAGTTGAATGTATGTAGTAAAGCTGTGCTAGACAGTTGAATGTATGTAGTAAAGCTGAGCCAGACAGTTGAATGTATGTAGTAAAGCTGAGCTAGACAGTTGAATGTATGTAGTAAAGCTGAGCCAGACAGTTGAATGTATGTAGTAAAGCTGAGCCAGACAGTTGAATGTATGTCGTAAAGCTGAGCCTGACAGTTGAATGTATGTAGTAAAGCTGAGCCAGACAGTTGAATGTATGTAGTAAAGCTGAGCCAGACAGTTTAATGTATGCAGTAAAGCTGAGCCAGACAGTTGAATGTATGTCGTAAAGCTGTGCTAGACAGTTGAATGTATGTCGACCAAAGAGGACTGACAAAGCTGATGGCTTTCACGTTGACGAAATATGTTTTAAATCCCATAACAATTTAAAAAACTTCTTATTATTAGATACAGAGTTGTTTATAAATTTACATTTAAGAAAATAGTATTTCAGGTTTCTTTAAAATGTTTCTCGAGGAAAAAATTGTATGTAATAAAAAAAATATCACCATTTCTAGAATACATTAGAAAATTATTTTAAAAATGCTCTCATGCAAACATCAGAATTTGCTCTTATCTATGAAGATAATTTTATTTTTCATTTTTGTGTTTAGAATGATAATTTTAACAGATATTTTACCACAACAAAAAATGTTTGAATATATTTTGCAATATTCTGGGTTCATACTATACAATAAATTAACGGTACAGTTTTATTTTATCATGAGCTGATATTTTATCATACAAGCCCGCTTCTAGATGTATCTATGGTCTGAATATGAAGATAACTAAGCACGTAAAGATTGGTCAAAGTGTGATCTAAGAAGCATTGTAATAGAAGGCATAAAAAATCAATAATAAAGTAAACATGTTCAGACACGAGTCTCGGCTGTCTACACCAAAATGGGACGAAACGGAGGAAATTAGCCAGATTTTTAGCACAACCAAGACAAATCGCGTCGCAAATTGGAAAAACCTCCTAATGATGGTTGTATTTGAGTCTTGGCTGAGCATGCTAGGGAATGACTAACCATGTGTCACATCGATACGCATAGCTTGTAATAATATTTTAGGCGCTAAGATATGCTAATTATTTTCTAATATATTCTAGACAGAGACGTCACTAGGGATGCGGACCGCACCGGTTGACACCACCACCACAAGGGCTTGACACCAAAACGCAAAATGTCCCATTATTTAGCACTGTCAGAAACGGAGGAAGTCTATGGGGTAGGTCGTGAAGGGGTGATACGTTCAGCTTCCGCAGTGGTTGACTCCCACCCTAGAGACGCCTCTGATTCTAGCCTTCAGAAAGCCAGTACTCTTTTAATGTTTCCGAAATGGATCGCTAAATAATTCCTCCTTTTGTTTTTGTTTTTAAAAGGTCAATAAATATACTTAAGAACTGCTGGTATAATAGTATTCTTCGTTGGAATTAGAGATGCTGAATCTCGCATTACTGAACACACACAACTGAATCGTATCCACACTCTTCGTGATGTCATGCCAGCCAGGGGGAGCTATGCGGATCGCATCCACAGACGTCAGCATCCAACCGTCGAGTTGCCTCCCATGACGTCTGATGCAATCCCTGGAGGAGTTCTCCGCCAACAAGAGCTGCCCCGAGCTGTCCCACCTGGTCAACTCGCTCACTGACCTACTTAAGACTGGCCCGGGCTCGTCCTCCAGCCTGCACCGGCCACACTCCTACCCGCTGCTCGCCGACCTAGATTTCGAGGCTGCCGGCCATGTCGTTTTCGTGGGCGAGACTATGACGACGAACCAGGATGACGCCATCGAGATCCTGTCGTGTCACGTGGAGCAGGAGGAAGAAGAGGAGGCTGACGGGATGCCCGTCTGGTCTTCGCTCGCGCCTTTCAAACGTGAGTATGACCTCTGTGACCTTGAGCGTGGGGCTTAGTTCTCGTGACACACATTTATAACATACCAGGTAGCTATTGTAATACATATTTATAGCATACCAGGTAGATCTTGTCATACACATTTATAACATACCAGGTAGCTATTGTAATACATATTTATATCTTACCAGGTAGCTATTGTAATACATATTTATAGCATTCCATGCAGATCTTGTCATACACATTTATAACATACCAGGTAGCTATTGTCTTACATATTTATATCTTACCAGGTAGCTATTGCAATACATATTTATAGCATTCCATGCAGATCTTGTCATACACATTTATAACATACCAGGTAGCTATTGTAATACATATTTATAGCTTACCAGGTAGCTATTGTAATACATATTTTTAGCATCCCATGCAGATCTTGTCATACACATTTATAACATACCATGTAGCTCTTGTAATAATTTTATAATATATATTACGTGTAACACAATGATAATTTTACTGATCACAGGCCCTTTGAAAACGACTAATAAGAAAACTTTAATTATATTAATTTAAGTTTACTGGTATCAATTTGTTATAAATACAAGGTTAGTACTCGTTACTTGGAAATTATAATGAAAACCAGTGGATAGTCAACAGGCACATTAAGTCCGGTCAGTAGTCCAGTAAACTGGACACTGGTCGAGGACAATGTAGTGTCAATGAGGAGTTGATCAAAGTTCATAAGTGTCAATCAATTGCTGTCAAGATTAAAATGGAAAAAAAATTAATATATATTTAATATATATATATATATATATTCAATCTTCCTTACCTATTAATACTTCATATTTGGTAACCAAATATGATACATGACAAACACTTTCATTAAGTATCCAATATGCCACATAACACTTTCATTTACTATGCAACATACCACGTAACACTTGCTTTTACTGAAATATGCGACCTAACATTTACACTGACAAGCCGATATGCCACATAATACAGGTTTTATTCAACAGCCTTCTCAGAGCTCAAAAAAGTGGATCGTTATAAATTTTTGTGGCTTTTAATGCCAAGAATGTTTTTTATTTTTTATTTTTCCTTTGCCGTTTTAGAAACATTACCTAATCAGATAACCCTGAAATTTTATCACCTGTTCACGCGAAACGTTAGATTCACTCGTATCCACATACCTGTAACACTACCCATCTGTGCACGCGTGGTCACGTCAAACATTAGACCCACTACACACGTGGTCACGTCAAACATTAGACCCACTACACGCGTGGTCACGTCAAACATTAGACCCACTACACGCGTGGTCACGTCAAACATTAGCCCCACTACACACGTGGTCACGTCAAACATTAGCCCCACTACACGCGTGGTCACGTCAAACATCGGACGCAATCACCACCATACACATGGAACACAACCCATCTGTACACGGACGTGACGACAGGAACATCGCTTCACCATGGCAACGCGTCATCTCTCTCTCCTCCATGTTTGTCCACAGTCGCCAACGGCGAGACCCTAAGCGATGACCGGACCACCAGCCAGAGGAAGCGTGTGGTCCGTGCCGTGGGCGCCGTCACGTTTCTGCTGCTGCTCTTCAGTATTATTCTCATCGGGATATCACTCAACATGAGCAAAAACATCGACGAAATGGGTGAGTACCTGGCCCCCGTGCCCCTGATTCGTGTGGTCGCCTCACGGATAGAGATGCAGGTAACAGCCGGCATATGCTATGGCCGACACCGCTTAATTCTGTTCTGAAGATGAGACATTTCCCAGGCATTAAATTTTGATGTAACTATTAACTGATTTTTTTAAAAAAAATATATTTTTTATGACAGACGTGTGTCTAGAGGTTGTCTCTACAATCATAGAGCATTTATCAGACTACAGGAATTGTTATTTTAAATCTAAGAAATGATCCCAGCTGTAGAAAGCTGACTATAAAAGTTCTTTACTGTAGACAAACTGCATCCTATAATGATTACTAGACTCCTCTTTACTCACCAGTCTCTTGATTCTTCTTCATTATGTTTTCTTTTTGAATTCCTGTGTTTCCCCCTAGTCTATTGCATAGATCTCTATAACACGCAATTATAACTTCAATCCACACCCAATTTTTAGAATGTTCCCAATTTGTTAAAAAAACCAGACAGTCACAGCTGCGTGTTCATTTACATTTTAAAACTACGTCATCGTTTCCCCCCACCCCGCCTCCCCCACCGCACAGAAACTTATAATGTTATTGAACATCTATCTTATCATCAGGCTTGAATTCCCGTGTCCAGTTACTAGAGTTAACGGGCACTAATATTGTTTAAAATAAAACCGCATTGCAGGCTAAACAATTAGCGCAAAAAAAAATATAAATAAAAACAGTGTTAAAAAACAATTTCAAATTATTGTTTAACAGTGGAGGAAAACCGCGTCTCAAAAAAGTAAAATATGGTAATTACGTACGTCTGAACTTTGTATGAGTTTAAGAAGGAAATTAGTGAACATGGTATGGGTGAGTCTGAAATTATGACGTTATTAATTGCAAAAATAAGTGTGAAACATTTAAATGTTATCTGTGATGTGTACATGTCATTTGCTGTATTGTTCTTTAAAAAAAAACAACAAAAATATTTGTAAAGGTTCGTTGCCGAGGAAGGCGTTTTGCCAATATGTTGGCTGTCATATGTTTTGTTTTCCCCAGACTTGCCCACAGACTCTTTAATAATTTCCATTCTACCAAACCTGATAGGAGCATCACCTTTTTTAAATCCCTTATATTAACTCGTGGCGTCTGCTTGATGCCTTGATTGTTTGTTTGCCGAAAAAAACTTTGGATCGATTTTTAAACCACTTCCTCGTATGCTAGCGAACTGAAATTTTGCAGGCAGACTCGTGCCGACGATAAAAATGATCTATCCAAAATTTCAGATCGATCGAATATACTGTAATCAAATTAATGAATTTTTAAATTATCTCTATTTATCTCTATGTAGCATGTTACTTTGTGTGCTAGAGTGCCGCGGTGCGTATTATATTGAACGACCTTAATATTTTCTTGTCGCGCTGTGCCGTGAGTATTATATTGAACAACCTTTTTAATATTTCCTGTGCCGCGGTGCCGCGCGTATTATATTGTCGATACTTTAAAAAAATGTATTCCCGATCTGTAAATGTTATGGTAATCTGTGGCACGGTGCGCATTATATTAAACATGTTTTTATAACCCTTTTGCCGTGTTCAAATCTAGCTGAAATTTAGCAGGCAGACTGTAGTAGTTTTTTAACGCAATTTCCCTTGGACATTGCGTTTATAGATTCGAAATGTCTGGCCAGTCTCTTCGAGCTTTGAACAGCAACTCCACCTGAACGATACCAGATAGAGGGTTCGGGTCTTTAGCAAATATGTTAAGTGTGAGAGAAGTGTTGTGTTGTTATATTGACATTGTATGAGCGTGCGAGTTGACTAGTATGCAACACGTGGTTTGTGACGTGAACTGTAAGCGTGCGTGGTCGTGGACTGGGAGGATGGCTGACTATATACAGACGGTTCAAGAGGTAATCGGGGTTGATTGTACGGTTGATTGCGGTGGGTTGTATAGATTGAATAAATGACAGTTGTTACCCAGAACACAGTGTGTTACTTGGCCTGCAAGTACTATTACATTAAGAAGGTCCCAAGGATGTGCACGGGCGAAACAAATTACCGAAAAGATTTACTGAACTTCTTGGAAAATAAAAAAAAACCTGAAGAAATATCATTATTTTGTCAATTTCTCGCCAACCATAACATTTATCGGGTTGAATTAAACGCCAATTAAACGTTAGCGAATAATATTTAGAAAAATGTTGGAGAAGGAATTTTGGAAAAATATATTTTCGTTCGACTCCCGTAATTTTAGAAGCAATTTGTAGATAGCAATTGTTTTGTTTAGTTTCAAAATTATTGATTTGAAATGACTTTTAATGTAATCTAGAATGACTAGGTGTTGTAGGGCGCCTACGGCGCCCACTTTTTTTGTCAAAACCCCAAGTAATTTATAATAAATAAATAGATCTACGAAATATTAAACTTCCTGAAATGTACACAAAGTATTTTAAAATTATAAATCCTCAAACCCCATTTTTTTTACATCGTTCCCTTTTCCAAAATTAAGATATAAGCTAAAACAATGACGTCATATAATATATTTTGGGGTTTTCACGCTTTGTGAATGCTTATGTTAGGCCTAGATTGTTCTTCGTGCGCATTATATTGACACATTCGTGGTGTGATGCACGTGAGAGAATATGACGTCATATTGTGTTTAGTTTCAGAATTACTTATTTGCATCGACTTTTATTGTAATCTAGAATGATTTCACTTGATATGAAATCGGAAATTCTTTGTTGGAAATTGCGTTCAAATACTCATTCGAGTTTTTATTACTTATTTTACTATAAATCCCTTACATATGAGACATAACTAAAATTTTAGATTTTTTTTTATTGTCGTGCAATGCGTATCTAAATATGTAATTCTCTTCGTGGTCGGACCCTGCGTGGCAACAAGAAGCTGCATGTGCAACATATACTAATTTTAGAAAGCAGCGCACCAAATTACTGCACCAATGCATCAAAAGGTGTGCAAATTAAATATGCACTGTAAAAAAATAATTATATGACGTCATTGTTTTCGCTGATATTTTAATTTTGGAAAAGGGAACCCCTATTATAAAATACGTTGTGTGCATTTCAGAAAGTTAAATATTTCGTATTGATCAAACAAGGACAAGTTAGTTGGGCTTTTGAAAAAGGTCGGCGCCGTAGACGCCCTAAAAAGTGCATTAAAGGGGTAAAAGTACTCTCCATGAGCAAGTCTGCGGCGTATGATACGCCGCGGGGCGTCTAGTATATTATATATTTACGCTCAATTATCAGTGATGCCTAACGCTAAGGGACATCACTCTGCTTTTTTTTTAAAACATAGACTCAAACAGTGCTAACTGACTCAAAGAGTTTGATTTTTTGGTGCAGTAATGTGGTGCGCTGCTTTCTAAAATTAGTGTATGATAAATACTAAATATTCCTGAAATGTACACAAAGTATTTATATAAAAAATTTTTACAGTGCTAATCACAACACGATTTTTTTACTGCACGTCCCGTCTGTCCTGACCGTGACGCTACTAAAATTAGGATAACTTACATTTGCTTTTGACCCAACAAAAAGTGGGCACAGTAGGCGCCCTACAGCCCCTATTATAAAATACTTTGTGTACATTTCAGGAAAATTAATATTACGTATTTACCATACAAGGACAAGTTAGTTGGGCTTTTGAAAAAGGTGGGCGCCGTAGGTGCCCTAAAAAAAGTGGGCGCCACGGCGCCGCAGCACAACCTAGTTATATATAATGAGCATACTTTTAGTTTTGTCTCGTAAATAAAGGATTTATAGTCAAAAACTTTGTTTTGATGGCTTTTTGAAATTTATGTTTAGAATTCAACACAGAAGTAAGAAGCAATATTGATTTTAAACTCTTCTTAGAATTACAGTCTTCTATTTTTTAACGCAGCGATTTTATTTACACCATGAAAATGTATCTTTAAATTCGTCTCACATCAAATTATTTATTGTCCGCAAAAATTATAATCTTAACCATCCTGGGAAATGGTGGCTATGAAAAAAATCAACAAATATCAACTGGCAATAAAATAAATGAAAAAAAAATTCTTGAGAAAGGATCTCTTGCGTTTAGAAAATACATGAGCCGAACAGAAACGCTAATGTGAATTTCGCACTCAGCGACACTCACCCTATTGAACCGTGACGACTATTTCACGCTTGGCTGCCTCGGGGAAATACTTGGAGAAATCCATTCAGGATTGCGTCATGATGTAGAAATAAAGTTGATGTGTACAAGCTGGGGAACGGCTTGACATAATGGATTGAAACGTCGAAAAGAACAAAGGGACATGGCTGAAATTACGGATTGACATGTCTGTAGGAATAAAGGGACCTGGTTGACATAATGGATTGACATGTCGAAAAGAACAAAGGGACATGGCTGAAATTACGGATTGACATGTCTGTAGGAACAAAGGGAACTGGCTGACATAATGGAAAGATATGTCTATGAGAACAAAGGGACCTGGTTGACATAACGGATTGACATGTGCATAAGAACAAAGGGACCTGGTTGACATAACCGGTTGACATGTCTATAAGAACAAAGGGACCTGGTTGACATAACGGATTTACATGTGTATAAGAACAAAGGGACCTGGTTGACATGTGTAAAAGAACAAAGGGACCTGGTTGACATAACGGATTGACATGTGCATAAGAACAAAGGGACCTGGTTGACATAACCGGCTGACATGTGTATAATAACAAAGCGACCTGGTTGACATAACCGGTTGACATGTCTATAAAAACAAAGGGACCTGGTTGACATAACCGGTTGACATGTCTATAAGAACAAAGGGACCTGGTTGACATAACGGATTTACATGTGTATAAAAACAAAGGGACCTGGTTGACATAACCGGTTGACATGTCTATAAGAACAAAGGGACCTGGTTGACATAACGGATTTACATGTGTATAAAAACAAAGGGACCTGGTTGACATAACCGGTTGACATGTCTATAAGAACAAAGGGACCTGGTTGACATAACGAATTTACATGTGTATAAGAACAAAGGGACCTGGTTGACATGTGTAAAAGAACAAAGGGACCTGGTTGACATAACGGATTGACATGTGCATAAGAACAAAGGGACCTGGTTGACATAACCGGCTGACATGTGTATAATAACAAAGGGACCTGGTTGACATAACCGGTTGACATGTCTATAAAAACAAAGGGACCTGGTTGACATAACCGGTTGACATGTCTATAAGAACAAAGGGACCTGGTTGACATAACCGGTTGACATGTGTATAATAACAAAGGGACCTGGTTGACATAACCGGTTGACATGTCTATAAGAACAAAGGGACCTGGTTGACATAACCTGTTGACATGTCTTTAAGAACAAAGCGACCTGGTTGACATAACCGGTTGACATGTCTATAAGAACAAAGGGACCTGGTTGACATAACCTGTTGACATGTCTTTAAGAACAAAGCGACCTGGTTGACATAACCGGTTGACATGTCTATAAGAACAAAGGGACCTGGTTGACATAACCGGTTGACATGTCTATAAGAACAAAGGGACCTGGTTGACATAACCTGTTGACATGTCTTTAAGAACAAAGGGACCTGGTTGACATAACCGGTTGACATGTCTATAAGAACAAAGGGACCTGGTTGACATAACCTGTTGACATGTCTTTAAGAACAAAGCGACCTGGTTGACATAACCGGTTGACATGTCTATAAGAACAAAGGGACCTGGTTGACATAACCGGTTGACATGTCTATAAGAACAAAGGGACCTGGTTGACATAACCTGTTGACATGTCTTTAAGAACAAAGGGACCTGGTTGACATAACCGGTTGACATGTCTATAAGAACAAAGGGACCTGGTTGACATAACCGGTTGACATGTCTATAAGAACAAAGGCACCGTGTCACAAGAATTCTTAGTGTCCGTCATGTTGACCGTAACACGTCACCTTACATGTGGAGTGGAGACCATCCCCACCCCGATGTAAATGACGTGAGAAACCATCTCACCCCTCCCCATCCCAGCCCTTGTTTTAATGACAGTAGTGTATGTGTACATTGCATCCAAGCTTGTGTGTGTACATTGCATCCAAGCTTGTGTGTGTACATTGCATCCAAGCTTGTGTGTGTACATTGCATCCAAGCTTGTGTGTGTACATTGCATCCAAGCTTGTGTGTGTACATTGCATCCAAGCTTGTGTGGGTATATTGCATCCAAGCTTGTGTGTGTACATTGCATCCAAGCTTGTGTGTGTACATTACATCCAAGCTTGTGTGTGTACATTGCATCCAAGCTTGTGTGTGTGCATTGCATCCAAGCTTGTATGTGTACATCGCACCCAAGCTTGTATGTGTACATTGCACCCAAATTTGTATGTTTACATTGCACCCAAGCTTCTATGTGTACATTGCACCCAAGCTTGTATGTGTGTGTGGGGGACGGTTGGGTAGGAGATGATGGTACAGGCACTTGTCGGATGAATTGTTTGATCTATTTTGTGCTCTATTGTTTGATTTTTAAGGTCAACGTTGGCTAAGACCTGCTTTCTGTACTATTGGTCTTTAGTTCTTTTAGTCTTTTGAAATCGTTCACTCATGTGTGACACACATATATTGAAACTCTTGTCCTATTGGTGGCTATATTACTTTTCCTAGTCGTCAACTTTATACGAAAATGGGCGATAAGGGGCGCGGAGAAGGGGAGGGTGGCCTTTATGACAGCGAGTCTGAGTTTGCCCTCGCCAGCTCGTTCGATATGACGAACGTATTTGCCACGAGTTTAGGAGCATTAATTTACACATAAATGGAAATTTCCTGTTATCTTTTCTTTTTTTGCCGCTTGGAAAGCTGTGCTGGTTTGTATATGCTCCCCCCCCCCACCTCCATTAGACGCAGACATAAATTTCTCTACCTACTGCACATGTCTATTGACGCACCAACTACCATGATCGACTTTAACATTCTGCCTGACATGCTTGTGTTTTAATATATAAACTACATCTAACCGACTTTCGCCCCACCCCCCTTGGGATCCAACATTGCGGATACATTTTTTTTACCAATGAAATGATGTTTTGACATCCGCCTCTACCTCTGTCATAAATAGGTCTGTACCGGAGCCGGATTTTCCGGATTTATGAAGCGAAATCGTGCCGGAGCCGGATTTGTAAAAATGGGCGGGTTCCGGATTTTCCGGAGCCGGAGCCGAAATCCGGTAACTCCCAGTCATAATTAATGAATAATAATTAATGGTTCCAACCTAAACAAATAAGAGATCCTAAGCTGCTTGATTTTGATGTTTCGATATGAATAAAATAAAATAAAACCGAGGATAGGAATCGTCTCCATTTAATTTGTTTAGGATGTGTACAAATGGAACATATTCACTGAGAAAATAATTCAATACAGAAGATTATCGCTTCATTACAATCATCATTTATATATTTACGCTCAATTATCGCTGACTGCCTCACGCCTAACGCTAATGGACATTACTCTGCTTTTTTTTAATATAGACTCAAACAGTGCTGACTGACTCAAAGAGTGGTGCAGTAATTTGGTGCGCTGCTTTCAAAAATTAGTATATGATAAATACGAAATATTCCTGAAATGTACACAAAGTATTTATATAACATTGTTTACAGTGCTAATCACCACACGATTTTTTAACTGCACGTCCCGTCTGTCCTGTCTGTGACGCTACTAAAACAAGGATATGTTACTTTAGCTTTTGACCAAAAAAAAAGTGGGCGCCATAGGCATCCTACAACTCCTCTTTTTAAAAAAAATTGTGTACATTTAAGGAAGTTTAATATTACGTATTTATCATACAAGTACAAGTTAGTTGGGCTTTTGAAAAAGTTGGGTGCTGTAGGCGCCCTAAAAAAGTGGGCGCCGCAGGCGCCACGGCGCCGCAGCACAACCTAGTTGCAACATATTTATTGAGAATATCAAATTTACAATAAAAACATCTTTATTGAGAACTCAAAATGTTAAATTGGAACATAATTAATGAGGGTGTAAAATTAGAAATTGAACATATTTATAGAGAATATCAAATAAACAACTGGAACATATTTATAGAGAATATCAAATAAACTGGAACATATTTATAGAGAATATCAAATAAACAACTGGAACATATTTATAGAGAATATCAAATAAACAACTGGAACATATTTATAGAGAATATCAAATAAACAACTGGAACATATTTATAGAGAATATCAAATAAACTGGAACATATTTATAGAGAATATCAAATAAACAACTGGAACGTATTTATAGAGAATATCAAATAAACTGGAACATATTTATAGAGAATATCAAATAAACTGGAACATATTTATAGAGAATATCAAATAAACAACTGGAACATATTTATAGAGAATATCAAATAAACTGGAACGTATTTATAGAGAATATCAAATAAACAACTGGAACATATTTATTGTGTATATCAAATGTACAACTAGAATACATTTATGGAGAATATCAAGTGTACAATTGGAACATATTTATTTAGACCAGTGGTTCCCAAACTTTTTTCACCCGTGGACCCCTTTTATAGTCAAAACTTGCCCACGGACCCCCAAGTGAAAACGCTACATAAATGTATAGCATACAAATTTACTAATTAAAAAAACAACATTTCTTTAAAGAATTATTTATTTAAATTAAACTTGTTAAATTAAAAAAAATTAATGACTTGGATAAACTTGATGAGATTTTAATAATTTTTTGAGTGTATTAATGTCCGACTCAATGTTTGTGAGTAGCAAACACAAATCCCCACGACCACTAATTTCTTGCCGGTATCTTTTGTTTGTGATGTCGTGCATGACCTCACTGAATCCAAGTTCTTCCAAACAGGAAGACGGGAAAGCAGTCAACAACTTTTGTAAAATAACCCATAATGCAGGATATAAAATTTGGGTCTCTTTTTTTGTAACCATAATTTGTTGTATCCTTTTTCAAAAATTGGTTTAAGTTCCTCATTTGTGGATAATTCAATAAGTTGTTCCTGTATTAGTATGGATTCATCTATGTCTGGGATCTGAGTTTGTCCCCGAGCAAAAGGGTTCAACACCCAGTCGGGAATATCAAAGTGAAGAATTTCTTCATATCGTTGGTTCAGGTCTGAATGAAGAGCCGTTAAGTGTTGACAGTAGGCAAGCAAATCTTCATCTCTATGTTTGCAATTTAGAAAGATTTTGAAACTTGGAACAGTCTCCTGTACCCAAGTTTTGTTTATACATCCATTTTTTTGCAAAAAAACGCAGACATTACGCTTTTAGTTTTGATTAAACTTAATTGGTCACATTGTAGTTTCAAATTAGTTTCGTTAAATTTGGCAAACAAATCTGTCATGTAGGCTATGTCATTTTTTGAGTTAATTAAATTTTGTCTCAAATCATTGTCTTTGCCTTCCAGGAATTTCAGCACTGAATCAAATATAGTACAAAATCGATTTAAACATGCACTTTTAGATAACAAACGTACGTCTGTGAAAAGTGGTAAACAATTATAGTCTTCATCATTTTCCAAACAAAGTTTAGCAAATAATATCTCATTGAAGGAATCCTTTTGATTTTATTAACTGATCTAATGACATAATCTAGTGATCCATGCAAACGTTCACTAAGATTTTTACAACTAAATGATGTCGATGAATGACACAATGCAATGAACATACAGTACAGCTTGTTTTCAGTATGTCAGAAAGCCTCGGTATCTTCCTTCCATTGCCGGAGCACAGTCAGTAGCAACAAAAATGATATTAGTCAATAGTGTAGCTTTTTCATCGAAGAATATTTTTATTCGGTAAATAACGTTTCACCTTTCGTGTCTGTTTCCAAATATTTAACAAACAACAGTTTTTTTGGCAAAATTGTTCTTCTTTTTCAAATTTTACATGAGCTCGTAAAGCCTCGTTTCCTTTTTAAAGTGGACTGGTCAAGCTGTAGGGAAAATTCAGATGTTTTTAAGTAATCACATAAAGAATTTTCAACACACTGAGCCATTTCGTTAATCCTTCTTTGGACTGAATTATTGCTCAGTGGATTTCTTTTTGTGATATCGAAACCTGGTTTGTGCAATACAGTGCTTATCACATCACTTACAGCTGGTAAAATAAATTCTTCAGTTTTCGTGTGGGGCTTTCCAGACTTTGCAATCAATAAAGAAATGTTATAAGACGCACGCAGTACATTGTCATCTCACTTATAAGTTGTCCCTATGAGTTGTTGAAGTGATGGCGTTTTCAAATATAACACTTGGACTGTTTCAAAAAATCGTTAAATCTTTATCTTTTTTATCACTATGGATTGTCATTAATTGTTCCTTAAGCTTGGAAGGTTTCATATAATCATTCGACAAAGTTTTATTTCACAGAAGACACATTGGTGAAATACTATTTCCTGGTAATGAAATAAAACAAGACTTCAAATATTCAACACTGTACTGTCTACATTTTTTGTTCGGATCACTGATCTTTTCAAAAGGGCACAAACATATAAGAAAAATTGTATATAAATGTAATATTTGAAACGGTTACTTAACTATTAATTATCAACTTTTTCAATGGAATGCTGCAGTAAAACCTTTTAGAATTAATTGATGTGAGACGGAAGGATACAATTCTATTTAATTTTAATTTCAAAAACTTACGATCCTTTTGTGGGCTATATTTTTTAAAAATTAACTTTAAGGTATTACTATTTTGAAAATTTGAAACATATTGTTTTCAAAAGATATAAATTGTATCAAATATTAAATATATTTACGTTCAAAAGTAAACTGTCTGATAACAACACAAAATTCAGCGTTATCAAAACTTCCAACCAAGAATATTAAACTTGTTTTAGCCTAATATTGGGAAAATTTATTTATACACTTCGAATCAGCATTACATAAAGATAAATTGTCGATTGAATGTAGGACTCTTAAAAAATGTTATCATACTATATTTTAAATATTTTAAAATATTATTTTGCTTTCTCTCTAAAAAGGTGTTTGGTCAAATTTTGAATTTTAAAAAAAGACTTTTTGCTGACTCAATCATGTATTTTTAATCGTCCAATCATATAAAATGTGGAATCAATGGAAAGCTGTTGGTAAGTCATAAAATATAAATATGACTTAGCGACACGTCAAAATTTACCCAACCCTGCAATCATTGTCATTTCCGTTAAAAGATTGTATTTTTATGACCTACATATAGTATAGGGTCTCCGCCTTTCTCACGCATCAAAATTGACATACCATTCAAATAACCAAGCATTTTGATGGGCTACAGTAGTGGAAATGTACTTTTTTCTTTTTCCAGGTCAAACAACTTTATTTTACTCAGGACCTAAAATTCGCTACTACAGTATTCATTGTTCTTTATTTTTATTTCCGTAATAATTACAAATATAACATAATTTTATTATTTTTAAACTAAACCTTCCGCGGACCCCCTGACGTTGTTCAGGGACCCCCAAATCAATTTTAATTTTCCACGGACCCCCTTAAGGGTTACGTGGACCCCTGGGGGTCCGAAGGGACCACTTTGGGAACCACTGATTTAGACTATCAAATGTACAACTAGAATAGATTTAATGAGAATATCAAATGAAGGCCCTACAACTAGAATAGATTTAATGAGATTATCAAATGTAGAACTATAATAGATTTATTGAGAACATGAAATGTATCAGCTGAACAGATTTATGAGGTCATGAAATGTACGAGTGGAACTGATTCGTTTCCAGGATCTCAGGTTTGCCACAAGTCTGGCCAAAGGAAGGATTTTACAGGAGGGTGAAACAGCGGGTAAAGGGAGATAATTACATGCGTCACGAAGAAGAAAGAGGGAAGTAATCCACTCATCAAAGCATGACTTCCGATGAGAGCACTATTTTCAGAAGCCGTTATTGATTAAAGACAGCCCCCGACCCTCCCCAACACAAACGCTTCCTTTCAATAAAGATCTTATAAGAGGAATCGTTGTCTTTGTTTTATCATATAGGGCTGCAAGAGTTTATTTGAATGGAGATAATTTTGCCATTGGAAACTCTTTTAACATCTAGAAATTACGTAGAAATATCAAAATTCAAAGCTAGACATATCACTCATAAAGGATATTGTGTCCATTGAGGATGGATTATATTTATAAAAAGCCCTTTTAAAAAACAAATGTGGGCTCTGATTTATAGAGTCCTGTCAAAGCATAATTATATTTTGGTGTTTCAAAGTTTTTACAGAATAATTATAGCGTCAGACTTTTCGAAACTTATGTTTTACCTACCAGATAAATCAGTGTTTTTACTGAACCGTTCCAAACATCAATAACATCTTTTTTTTCTACACTACGTATTTTCGTGTGAACGTTTTTACTACACGGTTACAGGACAACTGAACCAATGCACAACTTAAACACCAGAAAGCTGAACCAATAGACAAGTAAACCAATAGACAAGTGAACCAATAGACAAGTGAACCAATAGACAAGTGAACCAATAGACAAGTGAACCAATAGACAAGTGAACCAATAGACAAGTGAACCAATAGACAAGTGAACCAATAGACAAGTGAACCAATAGACAAGCGAGTGAACCAATAGACAAGTGAGTGAACCAACAGACAAGTGAACCAATAGACATGTGAACCAATAGACAAGCAAGTGAACCAATAGACAAGCAAGTGAACCAATAGACAAGTGAACCAATAGACAAGTGAACCAATAGACAAGTGAACCAATAGACAAGTGAACCAATAGACAAGTGAACCAATAGACAAGTGAACCAATAGACAAGTGAACCAATAGACAAGCAAGTTAACCAATAGACAAGTGAACAAATAGACTAGTGAACCAATAGACAAGTGAACCAATAGACAAGTGAACCAATAGACAAGTGAACCAATAGACAAGTGAACCAATAGACAAGCAAGTTAACCAATAGACAAGTGAACAAATAGACTAGTGAACCAATAGACTAGTGAACCAATAGACAAGTGAACCAATAGACAAGTGAACAAATAGATATGTGAACAAATAGACAAGTGAAGCAATAGACAAGTTAACCAAAAGATAACCAACCAATTGACAAGTGAACCAATAGACAAGTGAACCAATAGACAAGTGAACCAATAGACAAGTGAACCAATAGACAAGTGAACCAATAGACAAGTGAACCAATAGACAAGTGAACCAATAGACAAGTGAACCAATAGACAAGTGAACCAATAGATAAGTGAACAAATAGACAAGCAAGTGAACCAATAGACAAGTGAACAAATAGATATGTGAACAAATAGACAAGTGAACCAACAGACAAGTGAACCAATAGACAAGCGAGTGAACCAACAGACAAGTTAACCAATAGATAAGTGAACAAATAGACAAGTGAGCCAATAGACAAGCGAGTGAACCAATAGACAGGTGAACAAAAAGACAAACAAGTGAACCAATAGACAAGTGAACCAATAGACAAGCGAGTGAACCAATAGACAGGTGAACAAAAAGACAAGCAAGTGAACAAATAGACAAGTGAACCAATAGACAAGTGAACCAATAGACAAGTGAACCAATAGACAAGTGAACCAATAGACAAGTGAACCAATAGACAAGTGAACCAATAGACAAGTGAACCAATAGACAAGTGAACCAATAGACAAGTGAACCAATAGACAAGTGAACCAATAGACAAGCAAGTTAACCAATAGACAAGTGAACAAATAGACTAGTGAACCAATAGACAAGTGAACCAATAGACAAGTGAACCAATAGACAAGTGAACCATTAGACAAGCAAGTTAACAAATAGACAAGTGAACAAATAGACTAGTGAAACAATAGACAAGTGAACCAATAGACAAGTGAACCAATAGACAAGTGAACCAATAGACAAGTGAACCATTAGACAAGCAAGTTAACAAATAGACAAGTGAACAAATAGACTGGTGAACCAATAGACAAGTGAACCGATAGAAAAAGGATACAATAGACAAGTGAACCAAAAGACAAGTGAACCAATAGACAAGTGAACCAATAGACAAGTGAACCAATAGACAAGTAAACCAATAGACAAGTGAACCAATAGACAAGTGAACCAATAGACAAGTGAACCAATAGACAAGTGAACCAATAGACAAGTGAACCAATAGACAAGCGAGTGAACCAATAGACAAGCGAGTGAACCAACAGACAAGTGAACCAATAGACATGTGAACCAATAGACAAGCAAGTGAACCAATAGACAAGTGAACCAATAGACAAGTGAACCAATAGACAAGTGAACCAATAGACAAGTGAACCAATAGACAAGTGAACCAATAGACAAGTGAACCAATAGACAATTGAACCAATAGACAAGCAAGTTAACCAATAGACAAGTGAACAAATAGACTAGTGAACCTATAGACAAGTGAACCAATAGACAAGTGAACCAATAGACAAGTGAACCAATAGACAAGTGAACCAATAGACAAGTGAACCAATAGACAAGTGAACCAATAGACAAGTGAACCAATAGACAAGTGAACCAATAGACAAGTGAACCAATAGACAAGTGAACCAATAGACAAGTGAACCAATAGACAAGCAAGTTAACCAATAGACAAGTGAACAAATAGACTAGTGAACCAATAGACAAGTGAACCAATAGACAAGTGAACCAATAGACAAGTGAACCAATAGACAAGCAAGTTAACAAATAGACAAGTGAACAAATAGACTAGTGAACCAATAGACAAGTGAACCAATAGACAAGTGAACAAATAGATATGTGAACAAATAGACAAGTGAAGCAATAGACAAGTGAAGCAATAGACAAGTTAACCAAAAGATAACCAACCAATAGACAAGTGAACCAATAGACAAGTGAACCAATAGACAAGTGAACCAATAGACAAGTGAACCAATAGACAAGTGAACCAATAGACAAGTGAACCAATAGACAAGTGAACACTTAGACAAGTGAACCAATAGACAAGTGAACCAATAGACAAGTGAACCAATAGACAAGTGAACCAATAGACAAGTGAACCAATAGACAAGTGAACCAATAGACAAGTTAACCAATAGATAAGTGAACAAATAGACAAGCGAGTGAACCAACAGACAAGTGAACCAATAGACAAGCGAGTGAACTAAAAGACAAGTGAACCAATAGATAAGTGAACAAATAGACAAGTGAGCCAATAGACAAGCGAGTGAACCAATAGACAGGTGAACAAAAAGACAAGCAAGTGAACCAATAGACAAGTGAACCAATAGACAAGCGAGTGAACCAATAGACAGGTGAACAAAAAGACAAGCAAGTGAACCAATAGACAATTGAACCAATAGACAAGTGAATCAATAGACAAGTGAACCAATAAATAAGCGAGTGAACCAATAGACAAGTGAACCAATAGAAAAGCAAGTAAACCAATAGACAAGTGAACCAATAGACAAGTGAACCAATAGACAATTGAACCAATAGACAAGTGAACCAATAGACAAGTGAACCAATAGATAAGCAAGTTAACCAATAGACAAGTGAACAAATAGACTAGTGAACCAATAGACAAGTGAACCAATAGACAAGTGAACCAATAGACAAGTGAACCAATAGACAAGTGAACCAATAGACAAGCAAGTTAACAAATAGACAAGTGAATAAATAGACTAGTGAACCAATAGACAAGTGAACCAATAGACAAGTGAACAAATAGATATGTGAACAAATAGACAAGTGAACAAATAGACTAGTGAACCAATAGACAAGTGAACCGATAGACAAGTGATACAATAGACAAGTGAACCAATAGACAAGTGAACCAATAGACAAGTGAACCAATAGACAAGTGAAGCAATAGACAAGTGAACAAATAGACAAGTGAACAAATAGACAAGTGAACAAATAGACAAGTGAACCAATAGACAAGTGAACCAATAGACAAGTGAACCAATAGACAAGTGAACCAATAGACAAGTGAACCAATAGACAAGTGAACAAATAGACAAGTGAACCAATAGACAAGTGAACCAATAGACAAGTGAACCAAAAGATAACCAACCAATAGACAAGTTAACCCACAAACAATATACACAAACAAAATAATTAAATTAACTATTCCAAAAGTCTAAAGTCAATAAATCTATGACTAATGTAGAGGAATTGCCTGATGTAATCAAGAATCAGTACTGATATTGATAGCGTTGTAGATATATAAGCAATAATTGTGATAAATATTTTATACAAGTATTTATTTTTATTCTAGTTTAGAATTTATTGGTTTAAAAAATATATTTCTGTTCAATATTCTAGTGCCTAGACTCAAGGTTTTTTTTAAAAAAATTCTTGAAAATTAATATTAATTTACATACATGATTATTTGTTTCTTTAAAGTGTTATGCGGTGCAATTTTTAATGAAAATATAGTGAATGACTTATTGTTTCGTAAATCAGATTATTTGAATATGCAATTATTACTACGTTAATTTGCTTATCTAAAGATGTTGTTTACATAGATCACAGATCATGAAATATACTCGCTTGGTTCATAGATAATGAATTGTAATAACATCTATTAAAGATGATGAAATTTGCCAATGTGTTACACAGATGATAAAATGTAGCCTACTCATTATTTTCAGAGATCATGAAATGTGCCCTCATGGATCAAAGATCATGAATAGTACTTTAAGTTTTGCCGAATTGCTTCAAGACCAATTTTTAATGGACAAGACAATATCGATTGCCTCTGAATCATGGACAAAAATTTATTTTTAAATTATATTTCTATATTTGAATTACAGAAAGAACCGAAGCAACGATATTGTTATTACTAATCTCCGATAATTATTCTAGATTAAATTCAACTTTGCAATGACGATTAGATGCGATAAAAAGAACACACAAATGAAAAATTCCTTTGAAGGCTCAATCACTACAGAACAAAGTTTATATCGCATACTTTCTATTCAAAACAATCTATTCGAAACTTTTTTTCTATTGCCAATACCTCTCTATTCCAAATTTTCTTTTTAAAAATTTGACTGGATACCTCTTTATATTCTAAACTTTCTCCTCCAAAGTGGCTATTTCATTTTTATTCTCCATACTTTATCTTTCTCAGGGTATGAGAATCACTGCGAATGATTGTTGTGAGATTGTTGTGAGCCAGTGTGGGAGTCGGGTCAAGGCGTGCGTTGAAGGGGAGTTCACTTGTCCATAATGATGTTAGTTGTATTCACTCAGTGTGAAGGGTTGGACGGCCGTGCTGTGTATATATAGTGTGTGTGAGACTGAGAGGAGAGAGACGTGTGGAAACTGAGGAGTGCAGAGGTCCATAGTCCTTGTTAGGGCTAGACGTTAATATAGAGCGTTGGCTCTGTTATAGCTGATGACACATCGAGGTGGCTCGAGTGTTCAGCGTTAAAAGACAGAGAGTTCATGTATGCACTTAAAGTGAGTGGACGTTGTTGTATGGAGTACGTCGTGTACCGTAATCAGATGATGTACATATATTGATGAATAATAAAGGCTTGACGAATACGTGCACAAGAGTCGAGACTTAGTCTTCTTTTATCCAGAACCCAGAACGCAACAATCTTCATAACTTCCTTCTATTCCAAACTTCTTTCTATTCCAAACTTCTTTCTATTCCAAACTTCTTTCTATTCCAAACTTCTTTCTGTTCCAAACTTCTTTCTATTCCAAACTTCTTTCTATTCCAAACTTCTTTCTATTCCAAACTTCTTTCTATTCCAAACTTCTTTCTATTCCAAACTTCTTTCTATTCCAAACTTCTTTCTATTCCAAACTTCTTTCTATTCCAAACTTCTTTCTATTCCAAACTTCTTTCTATTCCAAACTTCTTTCTATTCCAAACTTCTTTCTATTCCAAACTTCTTTCTATTCCAAACTTCTTTCTATTCCAAACTTCTTTCTATTCCAAACTTCTTTCTATTCCAAACTTCTTTCTATTCCAAACTTCTTTCTATTCCAAACTTCTTTCTATTCCAAACTTCTTTCTATTCCAAACTTCTTTCTATTCCAAACTTCTTTCTATTCCAAACTTCTTTCTATTCCAAACTTCTTTCTATTCCAAACATTATATTCCAAACTTCCTTCTATTCGCAAGCTAACTAGTTTGTGATGTCGTTGATGTACAATGTGGATGAGAAGATCTGTAAACATTATATTCCAAACTTCCTTCTATTCGCAAGCTAACTAGTTTGTGATGTCGTTGATGTACAATGTGGATGAGAAGATCTGTAAACATTATATTCCAAACTTCCTTCTATTCGCAAGCTAACTAGTTTGTGATGTCGTTGATGTACAATGTGGATGAGAAGATCTGTAAACATTATATTCCAAACTTCCTTCTATTCGCAAGCTAACTAGTTTGTGATGACGTTGATGTACAATGTGGATGAGAAGATCTGTAAACATTATATTCCAAACTTCCTTCTATTCGCAAGCTAACTAGTTTGTGATGTCGTTGATGTACAATGTGGATAAAGAAGATCTGTAAACATTATATTCCAAACTTCCTTCTCTTTGCAAGCTAACTAGTTTGTGATGTCGTTGATGTACAATGTGGATGAGAAGATCTGTAAACATTATATTTCAAACTTCCTTCTCTTCGCAAGCTAACTAGTTTGTGATGTCGTTGATGTACAATGTGGATAAAGAAGATCTGTAAACATTATATTCCAAACTTCCTTCTCTTCGCAAGCTAACTAGTTTGTGATGTCGTTGATGTACAATGTGGATGAGAAGATCTGTAAACATTATATTTCAAACTTCCTTCTCTTCGCAAGCTAACTAGTTTGTGATGTCGTTGATGTACAATGTGGATGAGAAGATCTGTAAACATTATATTCCAAACTTCCTTCTATTCGCAAGCTAACTAGTTTGTGATGTCGTTGATGTACAATGTGGATGAGAAGATCTGTAAACATTATATTCCAAACTTCCTTCTCTTCGCAAGCTAACTAGTTTGTGATGTCGTTGATGTACAATGTGGATGAGAAGATCTGTAAACATTATATTCCAAACTTCCTTCTATTCGCAAGCTAACTAGTTTGTGATGTCGTTGATGTACAATGTGGATGAGAAGATCTGTAAACATTATATTCCAAACTTCCTTCTATTCGCAAGCTAACTAGTTTGTGATGTCGTTGATGTACAATGTGGATGAGAAGATCTGTAAACATTATATTCCAAACTTCCTTCTATTCGCAAGCTAACTAGTTTGTGATGTCGTTGATGTACAATGTGGATGAGAAGATCTGTAAACATTATATTCCAAACTTCCTTCTATTCGCAAGCTAACTAGTTTGTGATGTCGTTGATGTACAATGTGGATGAGAAGATCTGTAAACATTATATTCCAAACTTCCTTCTATTCGCAAGCTAACTAGTTTGTGATGTCGTTGATGTACAATGTGGATGAGAAGATCTGTAAACATTATATTCCAAACTTCCTTCTATTCGCAAGCTAACTAGTTTGTGATGTCGTTGATGTACAATGTGGATGAGAAGATCTGTAAACATTATATTCCAAACTTCCTTCTATTCGCAAGCTAACTAGTTTGTGATGTCGTTGATGTACAATGTGGATGAGAAGATCTGTAAACATTATATTCCAAACTTCCTTCTATTCGCAAGCTAACTAGTTTGTGATGTCGTTGATGTACAATGTGGATGAGAAGATCTGTAAACATTATATTCCAAACTTCCTTCTATTCGCAAGCTAACTAGTTTGTGATGACGTTGATGTACAATGTGGATGAGAAGATCTGTAAACATTATATTCCAAACTTCCTTCTATTCGCAAGCTAACTAGTTTGTGATGTCGTTGATGTACAATGTGGATGAGAAGATCTGTAAACATTATATTCCAAACTTCCTTCTCTTCGCAAGCTAACTAGTTTGTGATGTCGTTGATGTACAATGTGGATGAGAAGATCTGTAAACATTATATTTCCAAACTTCCTTCTCTTCGCAAGCTAACTAGTTTGTGATGTCGTTGATGTACAATGTGGATGAGAAGATCTGTAAACATTATATTCCAAACTTCCTTCTATTCGCAAGCTAACTAGTTTGTGATGTCGTTGATGTACAATGTGGATGAGAAGATCTGTAAACATTATATTCCAAACTTCCTTCTATTCGCAAGCTAACTAGTTTGTGATGTCGTTGATGTACAATGTGGATGAGAAGATCTGTAAACATTATATTCCAAACTTCCTTCTATTCGCAAGCTAACTAGTTTGTGATGTCGTTGATGTACAATGTGGATGAGAAGATCTGTAAACATTATATTCCAAACTTCCTTCTCTTCGCAAGCTAACTAGTTTGTGATGTCGTTGATGTACAATGTGGATGAGAAGATCTGTAAACATTATATTCCAAACTTCCTTCTATTCGCAAGCTAACTAGTTTGTGATGTCGTTGATGTACAATGTGGATGAGAAGATCTGTAAACATTATATTCCAAACTTCCTTCTATTCGCAAGCTAACTAGTTTGTGATGTCGTTGATGTACAATGTGGATGAGAAGATCTGTAAACATTATATTCCAAACTTCCTTCTATTCGCAAGCTAACTAGTTTGTGATGTCGTTGATGTACAATGTGGATGAGAAGATCTGTAAACATTATATTCCAAACTTCCTTCTATTCGCAAGCTAACTAGTTTGTGATGTCGTTGATGTACAATGTGGATGAGAAGATCTGTAAACATTATATTCCAAACTTCCTTCTATTCGCAAGCTAACTAGTTTGTGATGTCGTTGATGTACAATGTGGATGAGAAGATCTGTAAACATTATATTCCAAACTTCCTTCTATTCGCAAGCTAACTAGTTTGTGATGTCGTTGATGTACAATGTGGATGAGAAGATCTGTAAACATTATATTCCAAACTTCCTTCTATTCGCAAGCTAACTAGTTTGTGATGTCGTTGATGTACAATGTGGATGAGAAGATCTGTAAACATTATATTCCAAACTTCCTTCTATTCGCAAGCTAACTAGTTTGTGATGTCGTTGATGTACAATGTGGATGAGAAGATCTGTAAACATTATATTCCAAACTTCCTTCTATTCGCAAGCTAACTAGTTTGTGATGTCGTTGATGTACAATGTGGATGAGAAGATCTGTAAACATTATATTCCAAACTTCCTTCTATTCGCAAGCTAACTAGTTTGTGATGTCGTTGATGTACAATGTGGATGAGAAGATCTGTAAACATTATATTCCAAACTTCCTTCTATTCGCAAGCTAACTAGTTTGTGATGTCGTTGATGTACAATGTGGATGAGAAGATCTGTAAACATTATATTCCAAACTTCCTTCTATTCGCAAGCTAACTAGTTTGTGATGTCGTTGATGTACAATGTGGATGAGAAGATCTGTAAACATTATATTCCAAACTTCCTTCTATTCGCAAGCTAACTAGTTTGTGATGTCGTTGATGTACAATGTGGATGAGAAGATCTGTAAACATTATATTCCAAACTTCCTTCTATTCGCAAGCTAACTAGTTTGTGATGTCGTTGATGTACAATGTGGATGAGAAGATCTGTAAACATTATATTCCAAACTTCCTTCTATTCGCAAGCTAACTAGTTTGTGATGTCGTTGATGTACAATGTGGATGAGAAGATCTGTAAACATTATATTCCAAACTTCCTTCTCTTCGCAAGCTAACTAGTTTGTGATGTCGTTGATGTACAATGTGGATGAGAAGATCTGTAAACATTATATTCCAAACTTCCTTCTCTTCGCAAGCTAACTAGTTTGTGATGTCGTTGATGTACAATGTGGATGAGAAGATCTGTAAACATTATATTTCCAAACTTCCTTCTCTTCGCAAGCTAACTAGTTTGTGATGTCGTTGATGTACAATGTGGATGAGAAGATCTGTAAACATTATATTCCAAACTTCCTTCTATTCGCAAGCTAACTAGTTTGTGATGTCGTTGATGTACAATGTGGATGAGAAGATCTGTAAACATTATATTCCAAACTTCCTTCTATTCGCAAGCTAACTAGTTTGTGATGTCGTTGATGTACAATGTGGATGAGAAGATCTGTAAACATTATATTCCAAACTTCCTTCTATTCGCAAGCTAACTAGTTTGTGATGTCGTTGATGTACAATGTGGATGAGAAGATCTGTAAACATTATATTCCAAACTTCCTTCTATTCGCAAGCTAACTAGTTTGTGATGTCGTTGATGTACAATGTGGATGAGAAGATCTGTAAACATTATATTCCAAACTTCCTTCTATTCGCAAGCTAACTAGTTTGTGATGTCGTTGATGTACAATGTGGATGAGAAGATCTGTAAACATTATATTCCAAACTTCCTTCTATTCGCAAGCTAACTAGTTTGTGATGTCGTTGATGTACAATGTGGATGAGAAGATCTGTAAACATTATATTCCAAACTTCCTTCTATTCGCAAGCTAACTAGTTTGTGATGTCGTTGATGTACAATGTGGATGAGAAGATCTGTAAACATTATATTCCAAACTTCCTTCTATTCGCAAGCTAACTAGTTTGTGATGTCGTTGATGTACAATGTGGATGAGAAGATCTGTAAACATTATATTCCAAACTTCCTTCTATTCGCAAGCTAACTAGTTTGTGATGTCGTTGATGTACAATGTGGATGAGAAGATCTGTAAACATTATATTCCAAACTTCCTTCTATTCGCAAGCTAACTAGTTTGTGATGTCGTTGATGTACAATGTGGATGAGAAGATCTGTAAACATTATATTCCAAACTTCCTTCTATTCGCAAGCTAACTAGTTTGTGATGTCGTTGATGTACAATGTGGATGAGAAGATCTGTAAACATTATATTCCAAACTTCCTTCTATTCGCAAGCTAACTAGTTTGTGATGTCGTTGATGTACAATGTGGATGAGAAGATCTGTAAACATTATATTCCAAACTTCCTTCTATTCGCAAGCTAACTAGTTTGTGATGTCGTTGATGTACAATGTGGATGAGAAGATCTGTAAACATTATATTCCAAACTTCCTTCTCTTCGCAAGCTAACTAGTTTGTGATGTCGTTGATGTACAATGTGGATGAGAAGATCTGTAAACATTATATTCCAAACTTCCTTCTCTTCGCAAGCTAACTAGTTTGTGATGTCGTTGATGTACAATGTGGATGAGAAGATCTGTAAACATTATATTCCAAACTTCCTTCTATTCGCAAGCTAACTAGTTTGTGATGTCGTTGATGTACAATGTGGATGAGAAGATCTGTAAACATTATATTCCAAACTTCCTTCTATTCGCAAGCTAACTAGTTTGTGATGTCGTTGATGTACAATGTGGATGAGAAGATCTGTAAACATTATATTCCAAACTTCCTTCTATTCGCAAGCTAACTAGTTTGTGATGTCGTTGATGTACAATGTGGATGAGAAGATCTGTAAACATTATATTCCAAACTTCCTTCTATTCGCAAGCTAACTAGTTTGTGATGTCGTTGATGTACAATGTGGATGAGAAGATCTGTAAACATTATATTCCAAACTTCCTTCTATTCGCAAGCTAACTAGTTTGTGATGTCGTTGATGTACAATGTGGATGAGAAGATCTGTAAACATTATATTCCAAACTTCCTTCTATTCGCAAGCTAACTAGTTTGTGATGTCGTTGATGTACAATGTGGATGAGAAGATCTGTAAACATTATATTCCAAACTTCCTTCTATTCGCAAGCTAACTAGTTTGTGATGTCGTTGATGTACAATGTGGATGAGAAGATCTGTAAACATTATATTCCAAACTTCCTTCTATTCGCAAGCTAACTAGTTTGTGATGTCGTTGATGTACAATGTGGATGAGAAGATCTGTAAACATTATATTCCAAACTTCCTTCTATTCGCAAGCTAACTAGTTTGTGATGTCGTTGATGTACAATGTGGATGAGAAGATCTGTAAACATTATATTCCAAACTTCCTTCTATTCGCAAGCTAACTAGTTTGTGATGTCGTTGATGTACAATGTGGATGAGAAGATCTGTAAACATTATATTCCAAACTTCCTTCTATTCGCAAGCTAACTAGTTTGTGATGTCGTTGATGTACAATGTGGATGAGAAGATCTGTAAACATTATATTCCAAACTTCCTTCTATTCGCAAGCTAACTAGTTTGTGATGTCGTTGATGTACAATGTGGATGAGAAGATCTGTAAACATTATATTCCAAACTTCCTTCTATTCGCAAGCTAACTAGTTTGTGATGTCGTTGATGTACAATGTGGATGAGAAGATCTGTAAACATTATATTCCAAACTTCCTTCTATTCGCAAGCTAACTAGTTTGTGATGTCGTTGATGTACAATGTGGATGAGAAGATCTGTAAACATTATATTCCAAACTTCCTTCTATTCGCAAGCTAACTAGTTTGTGATGTCGTTGATGTACAATGTGGATGAGAAGATCTGTAAACATTATATTCCAAACTTCCTTCTATTCGCAAGCTAACTAGTTTGTGATGTCGTTGATGTACAATGTGGATGAGAAGATCTGTAAACATTATATTCCAAACTTCCTTCTATTCGCAAGCTAACTAGTTTGTGATGTCGTTGATGTACAATGTGGATGAGAAGATCTGTAAACATTATATTCCAAACTTCCTTCTATTCGCAAGCTAACTAGTTTGTGATGTCGTTGATGTACAATGTGGATGAGAAGATCTGTAAACATTATATTCCAAACTTCCTTCTATTCGCAAGCTAACTAGTTTGTGATGTCGTTGATGTACAATGTGGATGAGAAGATCTGTAAACATTATATTCCAAACTTCCTTCTATTCGCAAGCTAACTAGTTTGTGATGTCGTTGATGTACAATGTGGATGAGAAGATCTGTAAACATTATATTCCAAACTTCCTTCTCTTCGCAAGCTAACTAGTTTGTGATGTCGTTGATGTACAATGTGGATGAGAAGATCTGTAAACATTATATTCCAAACTTCCTTCTATTCGCAAGCTAACTAGTTTGTGATGTCGTTGATGTACAATGTGGATGAGAAGATCTGTAAACATTATATTCCAAACTTCCTTCTATTCGCAAGCTAACTAGTTTGTGATGTCGTTGATGTACAATGTGGATGAGAAGATCTGTAAACATTATATTCCAAACTTCCTTCTATTCGCAAGCTAACTAGTTTGTGATGTCGTTGATGTACAATGTGGATGAGAAGATCTGTAAACATTATATTCCAAACTTCCTTCTATTCGCAAGCTAACTAGTTTGTGATGTCGTTGATGTACAATGTGGATGAGAAGATCTGTAAACATTATATTCCAAACTTCCTTCTATTCGCAAGCTAACTAGTTTGTGATGTCGTTGATGTACAATGTGGATGAGAAGATCTGTAAACATTATATTCCAAACTTCCTTCTATTCGCAAGCTAACTAGTTTGTGATGTCGTTGATGTACAATGTGGATGAGAAGATCTGTAAACATTATATTCCAAACTTCCTTCTATTCGCAAGCTAACTAGTTTGTGATGTCGTTGATGTACAATGTGGATGAGAAGATCTGTAAACATTATATTCCAAACTTCCTTCTATTCGCAAGCTAACTAGTTTGTGATGTCGTTGATGTACAATGTGGATGAGAAGATCTGTAAACATTATATTCCAAACTTCCTTCTATTCGCAAGCTAACTAGTTTGTGATGTCGTTGATGTACAATGTGGATGAGAAGATCTGTAAACATTATATTCCAAACTTCCTTCTATTCGCAAGCTAACTAGTTTGTGATGTCGTTGATGTACAATGTGGATGAGAAGATCTGTAAACATTATATTCCAAACTTCCTTCTATTCGCAAGCTAACTAGTTTGTGATGTCGTTGATGTACAATGTGGATGAGAAGATCTGTAAACATTATATTCCAAACTTCCTTCTATTCGCAAGCTAACTAGTTTGTGATGTCGTTGATGTACAATGTGGATGAGAAGATCTGTAAACATTATATTCCAAACTTCCTTCTATTCGCAAGCTAACTAGTTTGTGATGTCGTTGATGTACAATGTGGATGAGAAGATCTGTAAACATTATATTCCAAACTTCCTTCTATTCGCAAGCTAACTAGTTTGTGATGTCGTTGATGTACAATGTGGATGAGAAGATCTGTAAACATTATATTCCAAACTTCCTTCTATTCGCAAGCTAACTAGTTTGTGATGTCGTTGATGTACAATGTGGATGAGAAGATCTGTAAACATTATATTCCAAACTTCCTTCTATTCGCAAGCTAACTAGTTTGTGATGTCGTTGATGTACAATGTGGATGAGAAGATCTGTAAACATTATATTCCAAACTTCCTTCTATTCGCAAGCTAACTAGTTTGTGATGTCGTTGATGTACAATGTGGATGAGAAGATCTGTAAACATTATATTCCAAACTTCCTTCTATTCGCAAGCTAACTAGTTTGTGATGTCGTTGATGTACAATGTGGATGAGAAGATCTGTAAACATTATATTCCAAACTTCCTTCTATTCGCAAGCTAACTAGTTTGTGATGTCGTTGATGTACAATGTGGATGAGAAGATCTGTAAACATTATATTCCAAACTTCCTTCTATTCGCAAGCTAACTAGTTTGTGATGTCGTTGATGTACAATGTGGATGAGAAGATCTGTAAACATTATATTCCAAACTTCCTTCTATTCGCAAGCTAACTAGTTTGTGATGTCGTTGATGTACAATGTGGATGAGAAGATCTGTAAACATTATATTCCAAACTTCCTTCTATTCGCAAGCTAACTAGTTTGTGATGTCGTTGATGTACAATGTGGATGAGAAGATCTGTAAACATTATATTCCAAACTTCCTTCTATTCGCAAGCTAACTAGTTTGTGATGTCGTTGATGTACAATGTGGATGAGAAGATCTGTAAACATTATATTCCAAACTTCCTTCTATTCGCAAGCTAACTAGTTTGTGATGTCGTTGATGTACAATGTGGATGAGAAGATCTGTAAACATTATATTCCAAACTTCCTTCTATTCGCAAGCTAACTAGTTTGTGATGTCGTTGATGTACAATGTGGATGAGAAGATCTGTAAACATTATATTCCAAACTTCCTTCTATTCGCAAGCTAACTAGTTTGTGATGTCGTTGATGTACAATGTGGATGAGAAGATCTGTAAACATTATATTCCAAACTTCCTTCTATTCGCAAGCTAACTAGTTTGTGATGTCGTTGATGTACAATGTGGATGAGAAGATCTGTAAACATTATATTCCAAACTTCCTTCTATTCGCAAGCTAACTAGTTTGTGATGTCGTTGATGTACAATGTGGATGAGAAGATCTGTAAACATTATATTCCAAACTTCCTTCTATTCGCAAGCTAACTAGTTTGTGATGTCGTTGATGTACAATGTGGATGAGAAGATCTGTAAACATTATATTCCAAACTTCCTTCTATTCGCAAGCTAACTAGTTTGTGATGTCGTTGATGTACAATGTGGATGAGAAGATCTGTAAACATTATATTCCAAACTTCCTTCTATTCGCAAGCTAACTAGTTTGTGATGTCGTTGATGTACAATGTGGATGAGAAGATCTGTAAACATTATATTCCAAACTTCCTTCTATTCGCAAGCTAACTAGTTTGTGATGTCGTTGATGTACAATGTGGATGAGAAGATCTGTAAACATTATATTCCAAACTTCCTTCTATTCGCAAGCTAACTAGTTTGTGATGTCGTTGATGTACAATGTGGATGAGAAGATCTGTAAACATTATATTCCAAACTTCCTTCTATTCGCAAGCTAACTAGTTTGTGATGTCGTTGATGTACAATGTGGATGAGAAGATCTGTAAACATTATATTCCAAACTTCCTTCTATTCGCAAGCTAACTAGTTTGTGATGTCGTTGATGTACAATGTGGATGAGAAGATCTGTAAACATTATATTCCAAACTTCCTTCTATTCGCAAGCTAACTAGTTTGTGATGTCGTTGATGTACAATGTGGATGAGAAGATCTGTAAACATTATATTCCAAACTTCCTTCTATTCGCAAGCTAACTAGTTTGTGATGTCGTTGATGTACAATGTGGATGAGAAGATCTGTAAACATTATATTCCAAACTTCCTTCTATTCGCAAGCTAACTAGTTTGTGATGTCGTTGATGTACAATGTGGATGAGAAGATCTGTAAACATTATATTCCAAACTTCCTTCTATTCGCAAGCTAACTAGTTTGTGATGTCGTTGATGTACAATGTGGATGAGAAGATCTGTAAACATTATATTCCAAACTTCCTTCTATTCGCAAGCTAACTAGTTTGTGATGTCGTTGATGTACAATGTGGATGAGAAGATCTGTAAACATTATATTCCAAACTTCCTTCTATTCGCAAGCTAACTAGTTTGTGATGTCGTTGATGTACAATGTGGATGAGAAGATCTGTAAACATTATATTCCAAACTTCCTTCTATTCGCAAGCTAACTAGTTTGTGATGTCGTTGATGTACAATGTGGATGAGAAGATCTGTAAACATTATATTCCAAACTTCCTTCTATTCGCAAGCTAACTAGTTTGTGATGTCGTTGATGTACAATGTGGATGAGAAGATCTGTAAACATTATATTCCAAACTTCCTTCTATTCGCAAGCTAACTAGTTTGTGATGTCGTTGATGTACAATGTGGATGAGAAGATCTGTAAACATTATATTCCAAACTTCCTTCTATTCGCAAGCTAACTAGTTTGTGATGTCGTTGATGTACAATGTGGATGAGAAGATCTGTAAACATTATATTCCAAACTTCCTTCTATTCGCAAGCTAACTAGTTTGTGATGTCGTTGATGTACAATGTGGATGAGAAGATCTGTAAACATTATATTCCAAACTTCCTTCTATTCGCAAGCTAACTAGTTTGTGATGTCGTTGATGTACAATGTGGATGAGAAGATCTGTAAACATTATATTCCAAACTTCCTTCTATTCGCAAGCTAACTAGTTTGTGATGTCGTTGATGTACAATGTGGATGAGAAGATCTGTAAACATTATATTCCAAACTTCCTTCTATTCGCAAGCTAACTAGTTTGTGATGTCGTTGATGTACAATGTGGATGAGAAGATCTGTAAACATTATATTCCAAACTTCCTTCTATTCGCAAGCTAACTAGTTTGTGATGTCGTTGATGTACAATGTGGATGAGAAGATCTGTAAACATTATATTCCAAACTTCCTTCTATTCGCAAGCTAACTAGTTTGTGATGTCGTTGATGTACAATGTGGATGAGAAGATCTGTAAACATTATATTCCAAACTTCCTTCTATTCGCAAGCTAACTAGTTTGTGATGTCGTTGATGTACAATGTGGATGAGAAGATCTGTAAACATTATATTCCAAACTTCCTTCTATTCGCAAGCTAACTAGTTTGTGATGTCGTTGATGTACAATGTGGATGAGAAGATCTGTAAACATTATATTCCAAACTTCCTTCTATTCGCAAGCTAACTAGTTTGTGATGTCGTTGATGTACAATGTGGATGAGAAGATCTGTAAACATTATATTCCAAACTTCCTTCTATTCGCAAGCTAACTAGTTTGTGATGTCGTTGATGTACAATGTGGATGAGAAGATCTGTAAACATTATATTCCAAACTTCCTTCTCTTCGCAAGCTAACTAGTTTGTGATGTCGTTGATGTACAATGTGGATGAGAAGATCTGTAAACATTATATTCCAAACTTCCTTCTATTCGCAAGCTAACTAGTTTGTGATGTCGTTGATGTACAATGTGGATGAGAAGATCTGTAAACATTATATTCCAAACTTCCTTCTATTCGCAAGCTAACTAGTTTGTGATGTCGTTGATGTACAATGTGGATGAGAAGATCTGTAAACATTATATTCCAAACTTCCTTCTATTCGCAAGCTAACTAGTTTGTGATGTCGTTGATGTACAATGTGGATGAGAAGATCTGTAAACATTATATTCCAAACTTCCTTCTATTCGCAAGCTAACTAGTTTGTGATGTCGTTGATGTACAATGTGGATGAGAAGATCTGTAAACATTATATTCCAAACTTCCTTCTATTCGCAAGCTAACTAGTTTGTGATGTCGTTGATGTACAATGTGGATGAGAAGATCTGTAAACATTATATTCCAAACTTCCTTCTATTCGCAAGCTAACTAGTTTGTGATGTCGTTGATGTACAATGTGGATGAGAAGATCTGTAAACATTATATTCCAAACTTCCTTCTCTTCGCAAGCTAACTAGTTTGTGATGTCGTTGATGTACAATGTGGATGAGAAGATCTGTAAACATTATATTCCAAACTTCCTTCTATTCGCAAGCTAACTAGTTTGTGATGTCGTTGATGTACAATGTGGATGAGAAGATCTGTAAACATTATATTCCAAACTTCCTTCTATTCGCAAGCTAACTAGTTTGTGATGTCGTTGATGTACAATGTGGATGAGAAGATCTGTAAACATTATATTCCAAACTTCCTTCTATTCGCAAGCTAACTAGTTTGTGATGTCGTTGATGTACAATGTGGATGAGAAGATCTGTAACATTATATTCCAAACTTCCTTCTATTCGCAAGCTAACTAGTTTGTGATGTCGTTGATGTACAATGTGGATGAGAAGATCTGTAAACATTATATTCCAAACTTCCTTCTATTCGCAAGCTAACTAGTTTGTGATGTCGTTGATGTACAATGTGGATGAGAAGATCTGTAAACATTATATTCCAAACTTCCTTCTATTCGCAAGCTAACTAGTTTGTGATGTCGTTGATGTACAATGTGGATGAGAAGATCTGTAAACATTATATTCCAAACTTCCTTCTCTTCGCAAGCTAACTAGTTTGTGATGTCGTTGATGTACAATGTGGATGAGAAGATCTGTAAACATTATATTCCAAACTTCCTTCTATTCGCAAGCTAACTAGTTTGTGATGTCGTTGATGTACAATGTGGATGAGAAGATCTGTAAACATTATATTCCAAACTTCCTTTTATTCGCAAGCTAACTAGTTTGTGATGTCGTTGATGTACAATGTGGATGAGAAGATCTGTAAACATTATATTCCAAACTTCCTTCTCTTCGCAAGCTAACTAGTTTGTGATGTCGTTGATGTACAATGTGGATGAGAAGATCTGTAAACATTATATTCCAAACTTCCTTCTATTCGCAAGCTAACTAGTTTGTGATGTCGTTGATGTACAATGTGGATGAGAAGATCTGTAAACATTATATTCCAAACTTCCTTCTATTCGCAAGCTAACTAGTTTGTGATGTCGTTGATGTACAATGTGGATGAGAAGATCTATAAACATTATATTCCAAACTTCCTTCTATTCGCAAGATAACTAGTTTATGATGTCGTTGATGTACAATGTGGATGAGAAGATCTGTAAACATTATATTCCAAACTTCCTTCTATTCGCAAGCTAACTAGTTTGTGATGTCGTTGATGTACAATGTGGATGAGAAGATCTGTAAACATTATATTCCAAACTTCCTTCTCTTCGCAAGCTAACTAGTTTGTGATGTCGTTGATGTACAATGTGGATGAGAAGATCTGTAAACATTATATTCCAAACTTCCTTCTATTCGCAAGCTAACTAGTTTGTGATGTCGTTGATGTACAATGTGGATGAGAAGATCTGTAAACATTATATTCCAAACTTCCTTCTATTCGCAAGCTAACTAGTTTGTGATGTCGTTGATGTACAATGTGGATGAGAAGATCTGTAAACATTATATTCCAAACTTCCTTCTATTCGCAAGCTAACTAGTTTGTGATGTCGTTGATGTACAATGTGGATGAGAAGATCTGTAAACATTATATTCCAAACTTCCTTCTATTCGCAAGCTAACTAGTTTGTGATGTCGTTGATGTACAATGTGGATGAGAAGATCTGTAAACATTATATTCCAAACTTCCTTCTATTCGCAAGCTAACTAGTTTGTGATGACGTTGATGTACAATCTGGATGAGAAAAATCTGTAAACATTATATTCCAAACTTCCTTCTATTCGCAAGCTAACTAGTTTGTGATGTCGTCGATGTACAATGTGGATGAGAAGATCTATAAACATAACCTAACACCACGTGACCACCAGCGACTAAGACTCAGTCCGGGGGACACTGTCCAAGTTATCAGGCCGTCATTAATATTTATCACAAGACGGCGGTGAGCTGAGACTGAAGTGTTAATGCGGTAGTGTCGTCACAGCGCGAGACGGGGGTGGGCTTAGAGTTTGTGGTAGAGTCCATTGTTAACACGAGGCTAACATTGGGGTAACTTTGTGGTAGAGTTCATTGTTAACACGGGGCTAACGTTGTGGTAACTTTGTGGTATAGACTCCATTGTTAACACGGGGCTAACGTTGTGGTAACTTTGTGGTATAGACTCCATTGGTAACACGGGGCTAACGTTGTGGTAACTTTGTGGTAGAGTTCATTGTTAACACGGGGCTAACGTTGTGGTAACTTTGTGGTATAGACTCCATTGTTAACACGAGGCTAACATTGGGGTAATTTTGTGGTAGAGTTCATTGTTAACACGAGGCTAACTTTGGGGTAACTTTGTGGTAGAGTTCATTGGTAACACGGGGTTAACGTTGTGGTAACTTTGTGGTATACATTTCATTGGTAACACGGGGCTAACATAGACATTTTGGTAAAGTTTATTGGTAACACGAAACTACGAGGCTTTTTTAGACTTAACGTTGATATGAAATGTTTTGATTTGAAACAAAATCAGTAATTTTAGTAAGTTTTTTTTTGGTGACATCTGATTCTTAACAATTGTATTAAAAATGTGTGAGTCTTCACTGTTGTTTGGACCCAGTGGCGTCACTAGGGGGTGCGGTGGGGGCGGGCCACCCCGGGTGACACCAGCACAGGGAGTGACACCAAAATGTAAAACTCCGTGTTTCCGTTATTTGGCACTGGATACTCGGAGGAGGTCTATGGGGTAAATCGTGAGGGGGTGACACCATGAGCTACCGCCCCGGATGACACCAACCCTAGTGACGCCTCTGTGTGGACCGTACCATGTATGAGAATGTGAGTCTTCAATGTTGTGTGGACCGTACTGTGTATGAGAATTTGAGTCTTCAATGTTGTGCGGACCGTACCATGTATGCGAATTTGAGTATTCAATGTTGTGTGGACCGTACCATGTATGAGAATTTGAGTCTTCAATGTTGTGTGGAACGTACCGTGTATGAGAATGTGAGTCTTCTATGTGTGGACCGTACCGTGTATGAGAATGTGAGTCGTCAATGCCTTGTATGAGGGATGTACGAATGTGAGTGATATATATATATATATATGAAAACTAAACTTATAATAATTATTTTGAGGATGTTTGCAGTTGGGTGTGTATACCTTACACACGGCGCTATACCATGCTTTATGATAATTTATAGGAACTTTGTATTTGCTTTAATTCAAGTTTAATATGTGTGTTTATGGAAGAGACGCTTTAGCAAACTTAACGTGTATAGTATAAAACAATTATATTCATACGTGAAAGTTCGACATTGTGTGTAGTTCACCTAACCATTTCTTTTGTGTGTGGGTTACGAAATAACCCGTCTTGCGTGTAGTTATCTAAATAATTTAAAGAAAAAAATAAAATGTTTAGTTACACCTGGAACGAAGAGTAAATGAAAGGAATTCTTCTAGGAATTGTATGTAAACGAAGCATGTGCCGTCCATTTAGCAGGCCGTATCATGAGCCATGCACACAAAGGGCGAGGGTGTGGCGCGCACACAAGCGGGAAGGAAGCGCTGAGAGTACACAAGTTCCTGCCGGTGCAGATTGCCGGTATCCAAACAGTGCGTTCGTTGAAATTCGTGCGCAACTCGAAGCTATGCGACCACCCAGTTAAAGGTCCCCAACTCGATGCTATGCGATTACCCAGTTAAATTTCCCCAAGTAGAAGCTATGCGACCACCCAGTGAAAGGTGCGCAACCCTTTTCTATTCGACCACCCAGTTAAAGGTGCGCAACTCGTTTCTATGCGACCACCCAGTTAAAGGTGTGCAGCTCGTTTCTATGCGACCACCCAGTTAAACGGTGCGCAACTCGACGCTATGCGACCACCCAGTTAAATGGTGCGCAACTCGACGCTATGCGACCACCAAGTTAACGGTGCGCAACTTGATTCTATGCGACCACCCAATTAACGGTGTGCAACTCGATTCTATGCGACTACCTGGTTAACGGTGTGCAACTCGATGCTATGCGACCACCCAGTTCACGGGGCTAAACTTGGGAGATAAAAATTATGAGCATACAGACAAAAATAAATATGGCCTGACTGAATAAATGAGGCAGTCAAGAAAGATTTAATGTCTTCTAAGCCAGGCAGGGCATATAACCAGAAATTGCACAAACAATTCACTTGGGTTATACCTGATAGATTTACTAGCACCAAAAATGTTTAAACAATTTTAAAAGTAAGATTTGGAGATTAAAGTAGATCTCCTCTAAACAATATTTACTTTAATCAAAACAAAGGCTCCTCATTTGACTTAAGACAAGTTATAAAATCTCAGTTTGACACAAAAAAATTCCGAATTACAACTTATAAATCTTTATATCTAGGTCAAACTATACGAACACATGCATCATTTCGTAACGTTAAGTTGGTGAAATTAGAAAATGGTTTATAGCGTTAAAACTATGATTATTAGAAAGTCAAGTAACAAAGTCATATTAGCTTAAAAGTTTATGAAAGAAATGACAATAGTATGCATAACGTCTGTTCTCTGCAACAACTTCTTTTTCAGACTCATGCTACTCCTATCTTACTGAACTTCTCTCTGTCAACTCACCCACTCGTCACCTACGTTATCTTATCTTATCTTATCTTTTACAGACACGCGTATTCTCTCTGTTTCGAAGACTAGCGCTAAAACATTTGTCGAAAGGTCTTTCTCTTGTTGTGCCCCTAAACAATGGAATTCCCTAATATTACACTTCCGCAGTATTCCTACTTCTAAAGCCTTCAAGAATGCACTAAAAACACATCTCTTCAAACTTTACTTTCTAAATTAATGAAACAGCAATCAAACAATTCTCTAAATACAAACAGATAAACGTAGCGTTTTTGCATCATCAAGTCACTATTTAATTTTTTTTTCTGTTAAGTTATGAATGTTTTACATTAGATGCATTTATAAATATACTAGTGTATTACCCGTCAAAAATGACGGAAGTTTTAAAAATGAATAAATTTCAGCTGAAATCTATTAATTTTGAAAAAATACACATCAGAATAATAAATAATGTAATACAGAACTTTTATTTAATTTTATTTGATTCATTTATTATCATATTGAACAATTTTATGCGGAACGTTCGAAAAGTGTTATTTTTGGTGCAGTAATTTGGTGCGCTGCTTTCTAAAGTTAGTAATCGATCGCAGCGCCACGTAACTATAATTACATCCATACATACAGACAACGGGAATTATGAATATTTATTTGTCACTACTTTTTTGTTTGTGAATCACAATGAGCCCAGCTAATCGCTGAAATACTGCGCTGAATACATTATCTAATTATTATGATTAAATTATTATTATTATTGTTATTATTGTTCAATTATTACCTTCTAGAAATTATCTTAACCCTCTATTACGCATTTTTAGATTTTCATGGGAAAAAAATATTTGATTGGATATTATATGTCTATTGGACATATATAAACATAATATGGAAGAAAAATATACTATTTTTATAAAATTGTGATTTTATTGGTATGTGACCATATGGTAACAGTGCGTCTAAAAGGTAAAAAAAAAGTAAAACAGAATATATAGGAACATGACAACTATAATAATTTTAAAAGATGATGATTTAATTGTGAACACCAATAAGTGTAAACATTAATTTGATTACAATTACATTTTTATATGTTGAATATACCGCTTCAATAATTCATGAAAATAATAGTAAGGATAACAAAAATCATTATTTTACAACATTATAAAGGAAAATCTAATAATATTTTTTAATAAAATACCTTCATAAAGGCCAGTAAACATGTATACACCTAAATACAAATCTAGTTTGAGTCTACTGAAACTGTTTGACTTTTGCGTCTTGAAAAGTTGAATATTACATCAGTACATGTTACTAATTTTTTCACATTTCATTCTAAAAAAATTCCCTGCAATTTGATCTCTTGCATCTTTCTTTTTTGTAAATTGGCTCAGGAAAATGCCCAACATAGTCAGGTCTTACTGGTATTTGTTAAACAGCTGCAGTAGGATCTCTCATTTCTTTGGCTCTATGATGAGCACATTTTCTAAACCCTACTTTACCTTTTTTCATTAGGCATATTGCGATCTGTGTCTTGAAATCAAGTAGAGAAAGGATATTTGTTTGGTCCCAATCTGCATTACTACAGGCATTCCTATAGATCAGTCATGCCTAAACTACTGCCATATTCATAATATCCACTTGAAAACAATCATTGAGTGTTGTTTATTTCTTACTTGTAACATTGATAACTAGACGGAGCACAATGTTTCCAGAAGCTCCTATAACCAATTCTATTTTATACGGCAGAATTTTACAGAAGTATCATTCAAAGTTATGAATCACTCCAGTAATAGAACAGCACACACATTTTTTAAACTGTTGGGGTTATATTGTTTTAGATATATTTTTATTAGCCACCTTGTCATAACGAGTATCAATTCCCCAGTAACATCTGCTTTTGGCATTTGAACTATGATGCTCATCATAAATAAACTCCAGTAAACTGCTCCAGTTCATTAGCATCCAAATATTGGTTCATATTTGTCTGAGCTCTGTAAATGTTTGATTGTATTACAAAATTATCCATTATTTATTCATCAATAATTTCCCTAAAGTAGTCTATAGGATTTTGATGCTCTTTTGCAACAGCGATAAAACAAAACAAAAACAGGATCTTGAGGAAAGAATTCTGCTGCTAAGAAAATTTCCATTTGATACTTTTGCCTGTGGTTGGACTGCAGTACCTAAAAATTACCAGGTGCTTCATTCATTTCCCTCTCAGAGACTGGTGTTGTTGAGTCTGAAAAGGACAAATTGAATTATTATTTTTTTAGTGTTTACGTCAACAATTGTATTGAATGATATTTAATTATTCTTTCAAAAGATATAAGACATAATATTTTATTTTTAAAAATTATGTAAACTTACCTGAATCTCTGTTGTGCTCTGATTCTGGATTAAAAGTTTCATCTACATCATCGTCATCTTCCTAAGATAGTTCATTATCATCTGGGTCCTCAGGAATGGCACAAACATGTACATCTTTATTTTTTCCATGAAACCTTGATGGATACAAGACTTTGGTATTTGAATTCTTGAGAGGAAAAAAAACAAACAAATAGAAAATGTACAAAATATATATGTTGTATATCATTGATTATCATCCATATGTCTAATTCTATTTATAATTCTATTTATAAAAAAGAATTTTAAAATTATTTTTAATTTAACATTAAAGTTAAAGATTGTAAAACTTGTTAATTTTATAAAAGTATAAAAGGCTAACATAAATATTTGATATTTATAAATATTCTATAAATAAAACACTATTTATATCGCTTATAAAATGTTAGCTTTAGTATGTTGTCATTTTCCAACAAGAAAAACCACCCAAAAAAAAATAACCACATAGACGCACTGTTACCAAATGGTCACATACCATTTTTTTCAAATTTTATCAAACGTTGATGACAAATATCAAAAATAAGCTTACATAATTATTGTATAAACATTAATGTTACCATTTAATATTTTTTTGAACAGAAACTTTCATTATGCGATAAAAAACGAACACTTGTACTTACTAGATTTGGTAGACACAAGTGTAGCCCACTGTGACCAAATAAAAGTTGCTCTTACAAAAATACGAAATGGTCTAAGTGAAGAGTTCTCCGGTATAAAAGTTCAAAACATGATAAAATAAAAGGGGAACCAGTCTGAAAAATTAAAAACTAATCCAGCATTAGTGAAATAATTATTATTTCGCTTTGTTACCAAATGGTCACATTGTGTAATAGAGGGTTAAGTTCATGATGAACGGGGCGGATTAAGACTGCAATTCAAACTGGGGCCCTATCCAGCCAGTGTACCTTTAGATAAAATGATTGCTAGCAGTTAATATAAGACTGTAACTTGTAAATATTCATCCAAAATGATTATTCATGAAAAAACCGAATTCGAAGAAATAACATTTTGCCGGTATCCTAAAATTGAGTGTAAAAGACAATTTATAAAATTAAAAAACACATGGAAAAAAAAATTCACACCCCACCCGGGGATCGAACCCGCCACCGCTAGCACCATAAGCCTTAGTACTTCACATTAGGCCACGAGAGATCATTTAGGGTTGTCAATTTAAAATATATATATAATATTCTTTCATAATTTCTGTTATTGAGCATATCAAATCAGATTTGTTGACTGCTAAGACTATCGTGTGGGAAAAAGAGATCATTTTAGTTTTAGTAGATAAGATTTTTTTAACTTATCATATTTTCAGCAATTCATGTATACATTTGTCCACATTTATTATAAAATATGCTAAGTTTGGGGGCCCTAAATCATCGGGGGCCCCTGGCTTTAGCCCGTTCAGCCCCCCCCCCTTAATCCGCCATAGAGTTCATCGGAATAAAAGTTTTCATAACAGCCGCGACAAAATAAAGTGCTAGCTGGCTAAAAAGTTGTCCTACCTTGGTTTCTCTTTACAAGAATTCTAATAGAGAGATAATAAATGTCTCTTTGATTACAGCTAATTGCTTTTTCCAACTTATATCTGCGGTGTCTTAATTAAACAAGCCCCTTGTTCTTTTTTAACCTCATGATACGTTCAGTTAACCTTGCTGCGAAATCAAAAACATCCAAACAATTCGCTGGTTTGTGACAAGATTTGGTGACTTTGAGATTATTTGTTCCGATCAAATTCAAACGTTTAGTCACTAATACAAGCGAGCCACGAAACTTTACAAATGGTGCCAGCGAGACCACTAAAAGACTTTCTAATTGTGATGGAGCAGTCTCAAATATTTTTTCCAGTATTTAAGTTAATAGAGCTACTTAGAACCTCCCTAGTGATGGTAATAAACCCGTGCACATTCTCTTCAATGATGTCATTGAGACTGTGAAAGTCTCCCGATGATTTCAGTTGATCTCATCTAAGTTTCCACATGATGTCAATGAGACTTCTCCAACTATCTCAATGGTGTTGTTGAGACTTCTCCAACTATCTCAATGGTGTTGTTGAGACTTCTCCAACTATCTCAATGGTGTTGTTGAGACTTCTCCAACTATCTCAATGGTGTTGTTGAGACTTCTCCAACTATCTCAATGGTGTTGTTGAGACTTCTCCAACTATCTCAATGGTGTTGTTGAGACTTCTCCAACTATCTCAATGGTGTTGTTGAGACTTCTCCAACTATCTCCATGGTGTTGTTGAGACTTCTCCAACTATCTCCATGGTGTTGTTGAACTTCTCCAACTATCTCCATGGTGTTGTTGAGACTTCTCCAACTATCTCAATGGTGTTGTTGAGACTTATCCAACTATCTCAATGGTGTTGTTGAGACTTCTCCAACTATCTCAATGGTGTTGTTGAGACTTCTCTAAGTCTCCCAAAGAAAGAAGTACCCCGTTGATGTTATTATGAATTCTCCGAGTCTCCAAATGATGTCATTAAGAATTCCCTAATTCTCCTTGATGATGTCAATTAGACTTCTCTAATTCTCCTATAATGAAGTCAGGGAGACTTCTCTGAATCTCTTAACTTTGTTATTTATTTTCTTGTATCTTGTTCCATTGTCTGTTTCGTGTTGGTTTTTTTTCTTTCTTTTTATCTTAACGTATTTTTTTTTCCTTGACATAGTATGTCTTAAAAATTTAGATATAATTTTAATACCTGTGTAAGTATATACTGTATATTATTTTTTACTGACGAAGGCATGAGCCGAAATATTTACTGTTGCGTTAGTTAAATAATAGAGATTAAATGTATTATTTTCATTACACAATTTGTTTTCGTATTTTATTTATACGCTTTCTCACAGTCCTTTTCTATAGGATACATTAGTTATGCGTCTCTGTCTCCAGATGATATCCATAAGACTTCCATAAGTCTCCATGATACGTGAATGAGACATCACTAAGTCTCCCGATGTTGTTAGTCGTGTCTAACTCTCCCAATGATGTGAGTGAGACATCTCTAAATCTCCCGATGTTGTTAGTCGTGTCTAACTCTCCCAATGATGTGAGTGAGACATCTCTAAGTCTCCCGATGTTGTTAGTCGTGTCTAACTCTCCCAGTGATGTGAGTGAGACATCTCTAAGTCTCCCGATGTTGTTAGTCGTGTCTAACTCTCCCAGTGATGTGAGTGAGACATCACTAAGTCTCCCGATAGTGTTAGTCGTGTCTAACTCTCCCAGTGATGTGAGTGAGACATCTCTAAGTCTCCCGATGTTGTTAGTCGTGTCTAACTCTCCCAGTGATGTGAGTGAGACATCTCTAAGTCTCTCGTTGATATTATTGAAACTTCTCTAAATCTCACAACTGTGTCAGGGAGACTTCTATAAGTCTCAATGATAATGTAAATGAGACATGTCCAAGTCTCGCGATTACGTCAATGAGACTTCTCTAAATCTCCCAATGTTGTTAGTCGTGCTTCTCTAAGTCTCGCGATTACGTCAATGAGACTTCTCTAAATCTCCCAATGTTGTTAGTCGTGCTTCTCTAAGTCTCGCGATTACGTCAATGAGACTTCTCTAAATCTCCCAATGTTGTTAGTCGTGCTTCTCTAAGTCTCGCGATTACGTCAATGAGACTTCTCTAAATCTCCCAATGTTGTTAGTCGTGCTTCTCTAAGTCTCGCGATTACGTCAATGAGACTTCTCTAAACCTCCCAATGTTGTTAGTCGTGCTTCTCTAAGCCTCGCGATGATGTCAGTGCTCTGGTCCCCACGAGACTGACATACAAATATTAATCTCAGTTCACGTGAAAGGTGCGCACGTGAGATCAGAGCGGCTCGTTCACCTGTTGGAGATTACCACGTTGCGCACTGATATGAAACGTGCAGTTCATTCACGTTGACCTTCATTGTCAATACGTAATGGGAATGTCTTGGATACATGCAGCGATAGGCATTGTCATAGAATGGCTGAAACCTATTAATGGAAGAATGCATGGTTTTAAGGTGGACAAATTCAATTTAAGATATAAGTCAGTAATGTAGTATGTAGGTTTATTGCGAGCGAAGTATCTTGTTAGTTATTTGTTGATCCTTCGTTAACTAAAGACAGCTTATTGGACGTGAACAAGATAAAACTGGTTCGTAATACTACTATGCTAATACTTATGAGAACAGAATTATTCTTCTGTATTTATGCTTTAAAAAACATTGTTACACAATGAGTTATGCCGTTTTCCAACCTTAGAAGTGACACGCCCTATTCGTGACCTCCCATTAGGCATAGGAATTCTTCTTTCATGGGATACATGAACATCACACATAACATAAACTTTTATCAGACGGCAATAACATATCACACACATTAATTGATGAAAAAATTATAGTAATCATCAAGGCGTATTTTTATATGGAATCGTCACGTGGTTAGGATTGTAGTTGCTCAGATCAGAAAACGTCATAACTCATTGCGTAATGTTACTATTTTTAGACATCATTTCAGCGGAACAATGTTTTAAGCATAAATACAAAAGAATCAACAAGTTCTTAAAATTGTTAGCATATTAAAATGACAAATCTTTTTGTTCTTTTTGAATTCCAATAAGCTGCCTTAAATTTAAAACGAATGAACAAATAGCTGATAAGATACTTTCTTCTCAATATAATATAACTACATTTACATTTTGACTCGAATCGTATACTAAATCCCCAGATATTTTATTAACAGACTTCCGCCATTAAATGACAAGGCCTAATTACTGAGTATTGACTCTACACATACGAGTCTGTATATAAAAGCGGTCCTTTATTTGCAGGAGAAAGCTATGTTTAAAAAATAGCATTAAAAAAAAACACCGCTCCCGACGGTTATTTAAAATAAATTCTCGTGAAAATGCCAGCGAGAGAAACCCAGATTTCTTATCGCGGCGCTAAGAAGATGGTTAGGAGAACATCGCAACTCTTTAAGCCCAAATGCTTTTAGGATAATTGGAAATGAAACTTAAATAGAAAAGGAGATTCTCGTTCGGGAAAAGAGGTGAGATTAGGACAGAGATTCTAGGATTCTTGACGAGTTTAGCTCGAGGCTATTCGAGCGGAGTGCTGAATTCTGCTGTCATTGGAAATGGAGGCAGAAAGAGAGGGGAACCGGTGGGGGGGGGGTGTTTGGTGGGGCTGGGGGGGGGCGTAAATTGTGGCCGGAAGCTAAATACCGGGAAAATCCAGCAACGGACAATTAATCATTTGAATGAAGTTTTTTTTTGGGTAAAATAATTAACACTAGAATAGAGTTGAATTTGAATTCTCGCCGGGAATATCACCGAATGGGAAGTAATGGTGTCAACGGGAGAGGTGAATGGAGACAGATGTCGGGTCAAGATTGTCTCCCATGCGCGTTACCAACTGATTATCTGCAATGAAGCTAACTATGTAAGCTGAAAATAATTTGATCATTGTATTGGAGGCGTATTAATAACGTAATGAGATTTTATTTTAAAAGCTAAATTTTCCGATTTTAGCAGATTTAAATTTATCATGATAATTTCATGTCAAAGACAATGTTTTACAAACCCATGTATTTCTTATTTCATCAAAGCATATATTTGTAATTGTAACAATATGTTTTGACTTCACGTTAAAGATAAGAAATGACTATTCATGTCAAGTAAGCATTTATTTATTTTCTAATAGTGACGCGTGTTAAGTAAAACAAATAGTGAAATTAAAAATTAATTTTAATTCTTCATTTTTGTTGGCTCAAAGTCACATGTTTAGTTTAAATGTTTAGTTTAAATGTTTAGTTTACTTCTTATAGCCTCTGTACTCTCTGTTACCTGCCATGTGTGATTGTACACAATTGTTCAACTTTCCTGTCTGGCATGTCTGATTGTACGTAATCGTTTAACTTTCCCCTCTGTTATGTTTGATTGTAAACAGTTTAGCAAATTTTATCTCAGCCATGTTGGATTGGACATACTAGTTTAGCTTTTCCTTCTCCCATGACTGATTGTACACGCCTGATTCAACTTTCCTACTGTCTGTCATGTATGATTGTACAGAATTGTTGAATTTTATCTTATCTGTTAAATTTTAAATTTAAAAAAAAACGTAAAAAACAAATTTTTGACTATAAATCCTTTATATACGACACATAACTAAAAGAATGTTCATTATAATACGCAGCGCAAGACAATACAAAAATACACAATTTTAGTTATGTCTCGTAAAACATGTTCAATATAATGCGCACCGATCGGGAATATATTGTAAAAAAGTATTGTTAATATAATACGCAACTTATTGCGTGACAGGAAAGGTTGTTCAATAAAATACGCACCACGACACTCTAGCTCAGGGGTCTTCAAACTACGGTCCGCGGGCCAGATGCGGCCCGCGAGGTGCTCTCATCCGGCCCCTCGAGACCTTTTAATATCCAAAAAAAGATACTATTTTTACGTGTAGTTTACCACAAACCTGTTTGTAGTCGGCCCCCAAACTGCTGTTTGACAGTTAATGCGGGCCTACAACAGAAAAGTTTGGAGACCCCTGCTCTAGCACAAAAATTAACATGTTACATAGAGATAAATAAAGATAATCTAAAAATTCATTAATTTAATTACAGTACATATGATCCATCTGAAATTTTGATAGATCCTTTTTATCATCGGCACGAGTCTGCCTGAAAATTTCAGCTCTCTTGCTTACAAGGAAGTTGGTTAAAATCACTCCAAAGTTTTTTCGGCAAGGTCTCGTGCAGACACCACGAGTTAATATAATGGATTTAAAAACGCTCCTTCTATACATGAGACTTTTGCGTTCTACACTCATCCAACTTTCCTCTCTGACAATGCCGCACTGAATGCGTGATTGTACACGACTGTACATCTTTCCTCCTGGCCATGTCTAAACATACACTTTTCAAGAATGTTCTAATTAATATTTGCTTGATAATTTAAACGGGTATATAAACTTTGAATAGCTCAATTTTTTGCTCAAATTATACGCTATAAATTTACACTAGAAATTTACGATAGCAATTTGCGCCAGAAACATCCACTAGGTATTTACCATTGAAATATATGCTAGAAATATACGCTAATAGCATCCGCTATAAATAAACGCGAGAAACATGCGCCAGTAATTTACGTTACAAATATACCATCATTTTTGTGCGGACACTTCAAGTTGATCTCCAATAAGTTTATGTTGAATCCAACAGTAGACGTAAAAAGTTGTATTATACAATAATTGTTTTATCACTCAGCGAGTGCCTTCAAGCATTGTTATTCATGTATTAAGAAGATATTTTATTAGAAAAAGAGTAAAAAGGGGAAAATAGTTAAACCATTTGTCCGAATTCATCCAGTCCTCTCTTCTACAACCAACAACGATGCTTGTAGTCGTCTCCCCACCCACCCCCACACCCGGTGATGGGCTTGCAGGGGGGGGAGGCAAACCTTTACAGCAGACATATCACCAGACGCATTTAAACCTTTATCCCATGGCCCATGTCTAGTTCGCCATAATGCTCTAATCAAACACCTGTTTTTCTAGAGCCAATTTGTTTATCTCCTGTGACCTACTAGCGTAGCGCAATAAATGATGGCTGTCCGATGACGTACATCAGTGCTTCTCGAAGTAGTGGTCCGCGGACCGGTGACGGCCCGTGGACCATCCGCCGTCGGTCCGCAGAAGTTAGCAAGAAAGAACATAAAAATATATTTATAACCCTCCAGAACATGGAAAATAGTGCACCGGTCCCTGGAGCAATGAAAAAAATCCTGCCGGTCCCCTAGACTAAAAAGTTTGAGAGGCACTGACGTACATCACTGAGCAGAGTTTATATAGCATTTGTCTCCCCTCTTGACGGTTCTCATAAATTTATCTTCGCTTTTCCCTAAGGGTGTATCGGATTTTGGCTCCGGCTCCGGAAAATCCGGAATCCGGCCATTTTTACCAATCCGGCTCCGGCAGGATTTCACTTCATAAATCCAACCAAAGCGGGCTCCGGCCGGATTTCAAAAAATTTGAATCCGGTCCAGCCATACTTTACCCCATGGATAATCTCTCTATTCAAATCAATTACAGTAAACCCTCGCTACTTTGCGGTTTACTTCACGCGGATTCACTGCTTCGCGGGGTTTTTTTTTCTTCAAAAAAGGTAACAGTATTAGAAGAGGTGCCCCAGGAACTGGCACCACCGTCGGAAGAGAGGTAAAATACCGTCATCGGCCGCGCAGTTAAAGTCATCGTCACCTTTATCGTTATCATTTTTACTGCACATCATATTCATCACCATCATCCCGTCTATTATAACTACTAGCGACCAACCGGGTAGACATTTTCTACCGGGTACCAAATCCGAATAGTTAGATGTACTATTTGCCGGATCCGGGTACGAATCCGATTTCTAGGGTTGGTAAACGAAAATCGGAAATCCGAATTAATTTCGGGTTTGAAAACGATTAACGGTCGCTTTATTTCTCAAAACCATAACCGCCTTGTATTTAGCTTTCTCGTTTTGTACCATTTAAAATTTAATTTCAGGCATTCAATTTGGTTTATTAAATCATTATGGACTGTATTTTTTATTCTTTACTTTACCACCGTCTACAGTTTTTTCTCTTCATGCAATGATATTATGGTCAGAAGAATGGATTATTAATTTATTAAGTTATAAATCAATAATTTCATTATATATCATTTGTAATTTTGGTTTCTCTGTTAAAATGTTGCTTACTTACTTTGTAACTGTTAGTCGCTGCTAATTTTAGTTAATATATTAACTTTAATTTGAATTTATTTCATTATTTTTTTCGATAGTTTAAATTTTTTTTATAGTAAATATGGCGGCGTGGCGCTAGTCGCTAGAAGTAAACACGAAATTGTCTTAGAAAATTAGTTTATTAAATTTATATCTTTATAACTTCAAATTATTAATTTATATTATTATGTTACATTTGTTATATTTTTAACAATTTGTAAGTATACTAATCTTGATATATTTGGAATTCCAAAATTGTATTTTGTGCCGTATTTTTTTAATAGATATTTGGTTTGTTTACGTGGGCACTATCTGCCGAGGCGAATAGTTCCGAAAACTCCGATCTATGACCGGGCGAAAGTCCGGAGCGGTTTCCGGTTGGTCCCTAATAACTACGTGTACTTCGCTATACAGTAACTGTAAACTTATCTGGCGATTTCGTATTGCTTAACAGTTGGTGTCCCTACTTCGCGGATTTTCAATTATGAATAGCGTACATATATATACGTAACCGATTAAACGAGGGTTTAATGTACACAGCATTTACAATAAATTCTTCACTGTTTATCACAGATACCAAATAGGTATCATTTTTAGTCGGCAAATTTAATATGTACAATGTTTAGAAATAGTTTTCATATTATGTGGACCAGTGGCGTCACTAGGGGGGTGCGGGGGGGGGGCGGGCCGCCCCGGGTGACACCCATCAGGGGGTGACACCCGAGCCTAAAATTTTACTGTGTACGATTTTACGTCAGAAAAAAAAAGATGACACATTTATTAATCTAGAAAGAAATTAAGAAATACAATGGAATACGTTAAACGCGAAAACACTTATTTAAAAAAGATCAGTTAACTTACAATAATAGAGCAGTCCCAACACACAAACAACATTAAAACAAATTAGGAAAAAAAGAAAAGAAACAGTCGCAGCAGAGAGATCTTTTTAAAAAAGCTGGAATGAAAGAGGCAGTGTCTTATGTTTTAAAAGATATAAAGCCATTTGGGCTTGGACACACCGACAGCATGGACGAATCCCACCTCACGACTCCCTCCACCATATTAGGGTGGGGGGGGGGAGGGGGGAAGAATACGATTTTATATTTAATCAAAAGATGGGTTTTCTTTGTTGATGTTTTTCTTGAGGAAAATTATGATTTCAATGTCTTTGAGTTAATATTTTGTTTTATATATATTTATTAAAAAGGCGTGAAAGCATAGATATGCATCTATACTAATAAAAGGCAAAGCCCTCACTCACTCACTCACTGACAGACTGACTGATTCATCACTAATTCTCCAACTTCCCGTGTAGGTAGAAGCATGAAACTTTGGGAAGTTGTCGAGTAGCCTCTCGCGACGAAAATTGGAGTAAAAGAATTTTAAAAAGAACTCTCATGGGGGCCGGGGGCCCAAAAACGTTTTTTTTCCTTATATGGCCTATATAAAATTTGAAAATCACCAATTCTCCTATTTCCCGCGATGGTAACGGAAGAAAAAATATTTAAATTATCACTTCCTGGGGGCCAGGGCCCCAAATTAAGTTTTTTCCTTATATGAGCTTTATAAAAACTAAAAATCACTAATTCTCCTATTTCCCGTGTAGGTAGAAGCATGAAACACTAGGTAGTTGTTAAGCACACTTCCGCGATGGTAACAAGCGAAAAAAATATTTAAAATAACGCTTAATGGGGTCCGGGGGCCCAAATGTAGTTTTTTTCTTATATAAAAACTGACTCATCACTAATTCTCCAACTTCCCGTGTAGGTATTAGCATGAAACTTTGGGAACTTGCTGAGTACACTCTCTCAACGATAATTGGCTAATAAGAATTTTAAAATTCACACTGTTGGGGGCCCGGGGCCCAAAAATGCTTTTTTTCCTTATATGGACTATATAGAATATTAAATCACTAATTTTCTCATTTCTCGAGTAGGCAAAAGCATGAAACTTTGGGAAGTTGTTGAGTACAATCCCGCGATGGTAACGGGAGAAAAAATATCTAAATTATCACTTCCTGGGGGCCTGGGGGCCCAAATTAAGTTTTTTCCTTTTATGAGCTTTATAAAAACTAAAAATCACAAATTCTCCTATTTCCCGTGTAGGTAGAGGCATGAAACTTGGGGTAATTGTTAAGTACACTTCCACGATGGTAACAGGTAAAAACAATATTTAAATTATCACTTAATGGGGGCCGGGGGCCCAAATGTAGTTTCTTCTTATATTAAAACAGACTCATCACTAATTCTCCAACTTCCCGTGTAGGTATTAGCATGAAACTTTGGGAACTTGCTGCGTACACTCTCTCAACGATAATTGGCGAATAAGAATTTTAAAATTCACACTGTTGTGGGCCCGGGGCCCAAAAACGCTTTTTTTCCTTTTATGGACTATATAGAATATGAAATCACTAATTTTCTCCTTTCTCGAGTAGGCAAAAGCATGGAACTTTGGGAAGTTGTTGAGTAAAAACCAGCGATAGCGACGGGAGCAAAAAAAATTAAATTATCACTTCCTGGGGGCCGGGGGCCCAAATGAAGTTTTTTCCTAATATGAGCTTTATAAAAACTAAAAATCACTAATTCTCCTATTTCCCGTGTAGGTAGAAGCATGAAACTTGGGGTAGTTGTTAAGTACACTTCCACGATGGTAACAGGTAAAAACAATATTTAAATTATCACTTAATGGGGGCCGGGGGCCCAAATGTAGTTTCTTCTTACATTAAAACAGATTCATCACTAATCTCGGATTTACCGCGTAGGTAGAAGCATGAAACTTTGGGAAGGGTAGTTTTAAGTACACTTTCACGATGGTAACAGGTAAAAATAATATTTAAATTATCACTTACTGGGGGCCGGGGGCCAAAATGTAGTCTTTTCTTATATTAAAACTGACTCATCACTAATTCTCTGACTTCCCGTGTATGTAGAAGCATGAAACCTTGGGAAGTTATCAAGAAGCCTCTCTCGACGACAAATGGCGAAAAAGAATTTATAAATACAGCTTCATGGGGGCCGGGGGCCCAAAATCTTTTTTTCCCCTTCCATTGGCTATATAAACATTTGAAAATGACTAATCCTCCTATTTCCCGAGTAGGTAGAAGCATGAAACTTTGGGAAGTTGTTGAGTACACTTCCGCGATGGTAATAGGCGAAAAAATATTCAAAATTTCACTTACTGGGGCCCAGGGGCCAAAATGTAGTTTTTTCCTTATATGAGTTATATAAAAACTGAAAATCACTAATTCTCCTAATTCCTGTGTAGGAAGTAGCATGAAACTTTGAGTAGTTGTTAAGTAACATTCTGCGATGGTAACAGGGTTAATAAACTATCTAGATTATCACTTACTGGGGGCCGGGGGCCAAAATGTAGTTTTCTTCTTATATAAAAAACTGACTCATCACTAATTCTCCAATTTCTCGTGTTGGTAGCAGCATGAAACTTTGGAGAGTTGTTCAGTACACTTCCGCAATGGTAACAGGTGAAAAAGAATTTTGAAATTCACACTCATGGGGGCTGGGGGCCCAAAAACGTTTTTTTCCTTATTCTGGCTTTATAAAAATTAAAAATCCCTTATTCTCCTATTTCCCGAGAAGGTAGAAGCATGAAACATTGGGTAGTTGATGGATAACATTCCGCGATGGTAACAGGTGGAACAATTATATAAATTATCACATAACGGGGGCCGGGGGCCGAAATGTAATTTTTTTTCTTATATGAGCTATATAAAAATGAAAATCACTAATTCTCCTATTTTCCGTGTAGGTGGAAGCATGAAACTTTGGGCGGTTGTTGAGTACCCTCCCGCAATGGTAGCAGACGGAGAAAAATTAAATTATCAGCTCGATAGGATCACGGGAAGTGTGTCATTTTTTTACTTTTCGATTTTGCTTTCTGCGGGACTACAACAGACAGACAGACAAGACGGTGAAGTTAATATATGTATTATATCCATCATGATCCATTTTGAAATCAATTTGTGTTTTGAATTTGTGTTACGCGGGTTCTCAGTGCTTACTGAAATCCTAATGTACCGCAGCAAAGCGCGGGTATTTTGCTAGTGTTTATATAAAGTAAGGTAGTCCTCCTGTTACGACGGTCCCTTCCCAACTTACGCTGGTTCATGGTTACGAACGCGCCCCCTTAAAGAATAATATTACGCGTTATTCCGTATTTTAATTTATTTTTAAAATATTTTTTTTCATGAGGTAACGAATTGTTTTCTCTATTTGAAATAACAAAAATTATTGAAAAATATGTATGATTATTATTTCAACCTACAACTTTCGTTTGTGAATTTTTCAAATGGTGAAGTTTTCAATCAAGTCAATAAAGCTGAGTAAGCTTACAAGTTCCTTTTCAATGCTCATTAGAGAGAGCATATTTAGTCTTTTTTGTCCCATGCAAATTCTAACTCATTAAATATTCTTTTCAACTTTGAAAAGGATCGCTCTCAGCTGCAGTTTGATGTCATCATTGAAAGATAGATGCGAAGTGCGATGTGTACATTTGTAAAGGACTGTGTGAAATATAGCTCATTCAAAGGCAGCAAATTTTTTTATCTCTGTGCACGTTTTTTTGAGTTTCGCTTTGTGCTACTTCCTTTTCCTTACCCTGAGCCTGGGGCTGGACAATAACTCTTTTAAGAGTTCTGAAAATTGGACTAATTTTGAAGGTAAGCAGTCTTCGAAATCACTTGAACTTGAATGTTCTTCCATTAACTTGGCTGCTGCCCATCGGGTGGCGAAATTGCTGAGCTCAGTTAGGTTTGTAAGAAAGCCACATTTCTCATGGATGTCTTTATATGCGCCTAACCGATGTTGTATGGCTTAAGAAAGTTTGTCAATGATTACCAGAAATACCTCAATCTTGAATGTTTGTCTCGAGGAGAATACTATTTTGTTGAATGTCCCTTTATCAAATTGCCGCTTTCTTTTTTGTTTGATAGTATTGAAGATTGTATATACACTGTTTTTACCACGGGCTTTTCCTTTCCTTTGTCTTCATAGGAGTTAAATTAAGAATGCTAACTTTTAACAAACTCAATGAGAGACTTCCTTTCTAAAATTGTTTCCCAAATTTCAAGTAAAATAGCGACTTCCAGTTGTTCAATTTCCTTTAGAAATCCTTCTTCTTCAAGTCGAAGTGGCTGATTTTCATTTGTTGCTAATTCTTACAGTGCTGCAATATTCTTATGGTATGAGTTATTAACAGACCTTACAGCATCATGTCAGGCTGACCATCTTGTGTCAGACAAGGCTTTGTTAGCATGTATGAATTTCATATGTTTTGAAGTACCTGTCAACGATGAGTAGATGCAACAAGCCGGGTATAAAGACTTTGCAGAAGACAAAAAAAATCTGACTGCAGCAGTACAACCTGCTGCTCTTTTCCCAACCAAATTAAAGGAATGAGCTGTGCACGGCACATAATGAGCAACAATGCACTTCTGACGAAGAATGGCCTGGTTTCCGTTATACTTCCTACTCAATTGCAGCATTGCCGTATGACTGTCCAAGGCATTTTCAGGGATTGGTACAAACATAATGGCCTGCATCTTTATTATGCACTATAATTCATAATAAGTCTGGGGGCCCTTAAATTATTGGGGCTTTAGCCCGTTCAGCACCCCCCTTTTAATCCGCCATAAGGGGGGGGGGTCACGCATCTGTGACGATGTGGTTCGAGGAGGGGGGTGTTTGAGAAATGTGACGTCACATCAAAAATGCGAAACTTTAAAAAAAAAGTTCCACTTAAATATTTGATTGTTTACCATTTATTTAATTACGCTTTCAATGACTTCACGCGTGTTACGATATTAGAGTGCACACTTACCCTAAATACATATTTAAATGGGAAAAAAATTGCAACATGCTAATTTTTATTGAGAAAATACGGCTTGGGGGGGATGTCAAAGCTTTGTGACGTCATATCGTAAAAAAAGGGTGGGTTCTAAGTTTTTGTGACAAAGTATGACGCTAGAGGAGGGTGGGGTAAAAATCGGCAACCTCGCGTGACGTCATTTATGGACGACCCCTTCAGTCGTGAAGGGGTGACACCAAGAGCTACCGCCCCGGGTGACACCAGCCCTAGTGACGCCTCTGATGTGGACTAATAATATATTTTAAAAGATTTTTTAAATATGTATTTTATCGTTTAAAACGTAAGATACATTGATTACAATGTGAGATTCATTGATTAAAGGGAGCGAAATTCCGCTCGAATCTCATTGAGGGTCTGACCTAATTGGAAAGGATGATTACCTGGGACTGGGTCTACACCAAGGGATCTTACAATGTGACATTTCCTTGGTCTGGATGTACACCAATGGTTTTTACAATGTGACCTTTCCTGGTTCTCGGACTGCACCAAGGGCTCTTACAGTGTGAGCTTTGCTGGGTCTTGGTCTACACAAATTGTTCTTACAATGTGACCTCGTCTCCACTAATGGTTCTTACAATGTGGCCTTTCCTGGTTCTCGGACTTCACCAAGGGTTCTTACAGTGTGACCTTTCCTGGGTCTCGGACTACACCAAGGGCTCTTACAGTGTGAGCTTTGCTGGGTCTTGGTCTACACAAATTGTTCTTACAATGTGACCTCGTCTCCACTAATGGTTCTTACAATGTGGCCTTTCCTGGTTCTCGGACTGCACCAAGGGTTCTTACAGTGTGACATTTCCTGGGTCTCGGACTACACTAATGGTCTCTAGAACGAAGCATGACGTCTAGATTTATTTCAAAATCTACTTTAACTGCTCTCTTGTCTACGTGAAAACAAATTTACTACCCAAAATATAGAGAAGGAACAATTATTTAAGATAGACATAAATATTTTAATTTCAATATCACGCTTTGAAAGTTATTTATGTAATAAAAAATTTTACGAAAAAATTTATGATTAAATCCTCCCCTAAGACATTAGTGTAAAACTTTAAATTCGGCGACACGATATTTTAGAGATGGGTCAAAGAAACTGACAACATCAATCTGACAGACTTTGATAACTTAAAATGTCTTATAAGATTAAGTCGCGTGGCTAGTCACTACAACAGTAGGACCAGACGTCTCTTTAGCTACTGCTACAATAGTATTACTATCAGAGAGAAATGTTGGCTTAAAGTTATCCAATCGATATACGAATCAATCACACTTGTCACTGATCTTGAAGTAGTCAGTAGAGCAGTTCCTGGATAAATACGCGTCACTAGTGTCCAACATTTCAAGTGGGTTAAGTTCTCCTATTAATTCACAAAGATAGCATAGATATAATTATTATTATTTTAAAAAAGCTATTTATTCGTTTATTTATTTATTATACCTAGGCCAACCCCAAAAAAGTATTTTTTCATTAAAATTTAATAAAGTGTGTGTTTTTTTTTGGGGGGGGGGCATGAAATTCGATTTTTACCCCTCTGCTTCTGATAACTTTGGGTAGTTACTGTGAAAAATCTAATGACTGGGGGTGAAAATATTATTTTAAACCATGCATTTTTTAAAATTGTATTTTTTAAATTACAATTTTACACATACGGATGTTCGAGAATCATTGAATCAGCCAAGAACCTGCAACAGTGTTTTCATTGGCTGTTTTTTTTTCTTCATTAAAAAAAAAGATAATTATTTAGTCTGCTTCTTGTTTTACTGGGATTTTTATTACGCCATGGAATTAACACTAAATTTAAAATAGCTATTGTGAACAAAGAGATGGAATTAACACTAAATTTAAAATAGCTATTGTGAACAAAGAGATGGAATTAACACTAAATTTAAAATAGCTTTTGTGAACAACGAGATGGAATTAAAACTAAATTTAAAATAGCTCTTGTGAAGAAAGGGGTGTTATATTATTTAACGTTTTAACTTTACCACCAAACCCAAGGGATTTAATCCGACAGGATTCCGTCCTAATCACGTTAAAGAGCTTATCTATAAGGGGACTGCTCTGTACCTGTGGGCAATATTCCATTTTACCTGCACGGCTGCGCGGCTGCGCAGATATCTGACCGCGCCGCGCAGCAGTTAAGAATAACGGCGAAGTAAATTTTGCTAAGTATAATATCATATCTGTGTTTGAGGAGTTTAAAAACTTTTACCAAAAAGGGGATTCTGTGTAACTGCAATCTATAATTATAAGGGGCTAAGGTAGATTATATTATACAAACATCACATTTTATTTTATTGCGATATTTACACAATCTCTCCGTCCTTTTCTGAAGACAACTCAAACAATTGACAGAAATAATAGAGCCCCCCACCCCCACACGCATCACTCCAAAAAATTTTTTTTAATGACGTCATTATTTTTTTTTACATTTGATAAAGATCATAGTTCTAGTTTATTCAATAAATTTATCATTGGATTCAAGATTTCCTAAACGGCAGAGCGCAAACTTTAATAATTAATGGATCTAAATCAGCACACACAACAGTCAAATTGGGAGCTCCACAAGGAACTGTTCTAGCACTGTTCTTTCTAATTTACATAAATATGATTAAGTCAACTACATCTTATCAGGATAAAATGTATGTCATTTGATGATAATTGTATAATTTATAAAATAACCAAGGTAGTGAAGTCTTTTTTCTAAAAAAAAACTAGATTAATTTTTAAAAAAATGGGAATGTAATTGGAGTATGTCTTTCTCTACAAAAAGGGTTAACTGTTAAAAATAATGAAGAAAAAGAAAGCAATATATGCGAACTATTTTATTCATGAAAAACGACTAATCCAAACTAAAGACGCAAAGTAGTTAGGAGTAATAATAAATGAAAAATTATCATGGGTTCCATATTCTAATGAAGTAATTTTTAAAAAATTATTTAAAAATTACCTTAAGCTTTATAAAAATGAACATTTACAAATGTAATTAAAACATGCAACTAAAATGCTATCTTACTTTGGTCAGACATAATATGCATATGACTCATCTGCCAAATAAAATGAGAACAAACTTATATTTTAAAAAAACAACATAAAAATAAAGACAGTAAGATTCATTTTTGTTGAATTTTCAAAATTGACAAGCAAAACACCATTAGTAAAAATATTTAAACCCAGAAACACCAGAGGATAAAAGAACGAATAGCAAATTAGAGGTAATACATAAGGTATTAAATTCTGACGTGGAAATACAACACATAAGCGATTTAATACAGCGTTCAGATAAACCAGATGGTAACATAATATATATATATTTACCCTCAATTATGTATGACTGTGACCTAACGCCAAGGGACATCACTCGGTTTTGTTTTTTTTAAATTGAAAATATAGACTTAAAAATCATCATCATTTTGGTTTTCAGATTAACTTTAACCAAACAACGCACGAACCTTTGACGTCAGCGTTTGTGCTGTAAACAGTGCTGACTGACTCCAAGAGTTTTTTTTTGTTTTTGGTGCAGTAATTTGGTGCGCTGCTTTCTAAAATTACTTTAAAAATTGTGTAGTGATTAGCACTGTAAAAAATATTATATACATACTTTGTGTACATTTCAGGAATATTTCGTATTTATCATACAAGGATAAGTTACTTGGGCTTGTGACCAAAAAAACCCTATTATAAAATACTTTGTGTATATTTAAGAAAGTTTAATATTACGTATTTATCATACAAGGACAAGTTAAATGGGCTTTTGTAAAAGGTGGGCACCGTAGGCGCCCTAAAAAAGTGGGCTCCGCAGGTGCCACGGCACCGCAGCACAACCTAGTATCAATAGAATTAAGCTTCAAATGATCGATACTGTAATCGATCTGCATCTTAAAGTCTATTATTGCCCACAAGACTTCCATTTTTACACAACTCTCTAACCACCATGTTCATAAAATTTATATGTGGCCGACTATGATTGAAATCTAATTAGGCTCATGTCACAAATAAAAAACTAATTTTTCCGAATCATCAATATATAAGGTACACATGACAAATATCTATTTCAGGTCCGTACCAATAATTTGAGCTAAAGGGTCCTGTCCTTAATATTTAATCAAGCTCCGCATCATTAATATTTACTCAATGTCCGCATCATTAATATTTACTCAATGTCCATATCATTAATATTTACTCAATGTCCACATCATTAATATTTACTCAATGTCCATATCATTAATATTTACTCAATGTCCACATCATTAATATTTACTCAATGTCCACATCATTAATATTTACTCAATGTCCACATCATTAATATTTACTCAATGTCCATATCATTAATATTTACTCAATGTCCACATCATTAATATTTACTCAATGTCCACATCATTAATATTTACTCAATGTCCATATCATTAATATTTACTCAATGTCCATATCATTAATATTTACTCAATGTCCATATCATTAATATTTACTCAATGTCCATATCATTAATATTTACTCAATGTCCATATAATTAATATTTACTCAATGTCCATATCATTAATATTTACTCAATGTCCATATCATTAATATTTACTCAATGTCCATATCATTAATATTTACTCAATGTCCATATCATTAATATTTACTCAATGTCCATATCATTAATATTTACTCAATGTCCACATCATTAATATTTACTCAATGTCCATATCATTAATATTTACTCTAGGTTCCAATCATTATTTACAGAATGTCCTTATTAATATTTACTCAAGGTCCATAACATCTAATTAACCAACTTCAGAGCGAATATTCATTATGTTATTTCGAGGTAATTTCTTGTTTATCGTGTTACTGCCGTCGTGTCTATTTGTTGTGTTTATACCAGGGTCAAGTTGACCAGCACACATCAAACACAATAAAAACATGGATCAATGGGGGCGTGGGAGGCCGGACAAAGTTCAAAGGTCATCTCCTTTGAATATTGTCAACGATCGAAATAACTGGTCAAATATTAGGGGCTGTTTTAAATCAATGTCTTTGAATGACCGCAGTGTCCAGGGCAACAGTCCTGTGACAATGAGGCACAGCACTCAGAAATACATGTATGTGATAGTTATAAAACACAGTTTTCAAATTCAGTAAATAACGCATGGTATAGAAGAAGCCTGTACATGAAAACGCATAGCTTGAATAACGAAATAATTTAAAGCTTTTGTATTGTAAGCCGTGACCCAGCTTATCGGATAATGTGAGTTGAAACCGGTTAAAGTTTAGGCTAAAATTGATTGTGTGCATACATTCGTATAGAATGACAGCCATGTTTTTCTGTTGAATACAAGAAAGTGTGAATTAACATACCGGAAGTGGAACTGATGTGGTTATTAATAGAGCAGGAAATCATGTGATCGATTCGGACCACACATCGATCACTTCCATTGACACCAGTTCAGGTCTTTTATCCCGTGTTTGATAAAGAGCTTGAATGTGGAACACGACACTGGTGAATGGGGTTAGTGGAAAGACATAATTCCCCTTGGTAAAGTTTAATCTACGTTAAGTCGTCAGCTCAGTCAACATCCAGTCTTGTCTTCAGCCATCCGTAGACATCAGTTCAGTCAGCATCCAGTCTTGTCTTCAGCCATCCGTTGACATCAGTTCAGTCAGCATCCAGTCTTGTCTTCACCCATCCGTAGACATCAGTTCAGTCAACATCCAGTCTTGTCTTCATCCATCCGTAGACATCAGTTCAGTCAGCATCCAGTCTATTATTCATCCATCCGTAGACATCAGTTCAGTCAACATCCAGTCTTGTCTTCAATCATCCGTAGACATCAGTTCAGTCAGCATCCAGTCTTGTCTTCAGCCATCCGTTAAAATCAGTTCAGTCAATATCAAGTCTAGTTTTCATCCATCCGTTGAGATCAGTTCAGTCAGCATCCAGTCTTTTCTTCACCCATCCGTAGACATCAGTTCAGTCAGCATCCAGTCTTTTCTTCATCCATCCGTAGACATCAGTTCAGTCAACATCCAGTCTTGTCTTCATCCATCCGTTGACATCAGTTCAGTCAGCATCCAGTCTTGTCTTCATCCATTCGTAGACATCAGTTCAGTCAGCATCTAGTCTTGTCTTCATCCATTCGTAGACATCAGTTCAGTCAACATCCAGTCTTGTCTTCATCCATCCGTAGACATCAGTTCAGTCAACAACATCCAGTCTTGTCTTCATCCATCCGTAGACATCAGTTCAGTCAACATCCAGTCTTTTCTTCATCCATCCGTAGACATCAGTTCAGTTAGCATCAAGTCTTGTCTTCATCCATCCGTAGACAGCCGTTCGAAACTAAAGATTACGGTACATGTTTGCTAATAATTATTAAACAGGGAGTCTCACCACAGGAAACGTGGACATGGGGACGTTATATTTTTTTAATTTTAACTTTTCAGATTCAGAGTGATAAAATTAAAGAGGTCAGATATATATAATTTAATAAACAAAATTATTTTTAGAACTAATAATGTCGCACTCTTGGCTTATATTTCCAAATCTATATTTCTACGCTGCCCCAGTGTCTAATAATTGTGCTAATCTGACTAAAGTTAAACGGCCTAGTTTATCTGCATAAAAATGAAATGGTGTAGTTGAAATCAATCTAGATTGTCTGTTATATTTAAATTCCATCAAGGATGTTGGACGTGGTTTAACTCCAGCTAAGATGTCGGACGTAGTTCAACTCCAGCTAAGATGTCGGACGTAGTTTAACTCCAGCTAGGATGGCGGACGTAGTTTAACTGCCTCTCAAATAAATTTACACGTTTTCTCTCGTGTTTATTATAATTTAATCATCCCCACCAAACAAGTTTCTATGACATCGGGGTGGGGTCGGAGTTGGGGTCGGGGGTGGGGTCGGGAGTGGGGTCGGGGTGGGGGAGGGGTCGGGGGTGGGGTCGAGGTTGGGGTCGGGTGAGGTGGGGTGGGGGTGGGGGTAGTTCAGCTCAAGTACTCCCTCCCGTAAGTTCGATGGGTTCGGAAAAGGGTTTGACATTTCTTTTAAATAAATAAACAATTTGAGAGGGGCTGGCATATTGATAACAATTACAACCGACTATAACCTTTTATGGCTTGATGAGGGGAAAAAAAAGGATAATGAAAATGCGCTGCGACTCTTGAGACTTTTGACGAATTGGGCCCCCACATCCTGTTATCAAATGGTTTCGCTTACATTGAATAATTGAGTCGGAGATTTTATGGTGAAAACCTTAATATAAAGATTTCCGATATGCAATCAGACTTGCATTTTGTCTTCAACGGGGAATAAAAAAAAAGAAGAAAAGAGTGTCAAATTTTTGTGGTACAGCGAATTCCCATTACTGCTGGAAACGGAGCAACCGACATCCGGAAGTGCGTCATGATGAGGTTAGCGTAACCTCGATTTAGCAGTTCAAAGGCAACAATGACAACCGTGACTGTGACAACACTGTGACTGTCACAACCGGGACATAGTCGATAGGAACCGGGGTACTTCTGAAGCAGAATAACATGTACGCTCTTGGCGTATTGTTTTTCAAAGTGGGTTTGTTCCAAAAATAATAATAATAATAATAATAATAAATGATAAAATCAAATTTCGTTTGTTTCTAAACACGTTCGAAATTTGAGTGGAGCTCATTGAAAACAAAATCCTAACCAATCGTTAGGCTTTAGACACAACATTTCTTCTTACATTTTGTTACTTGTAAATTCACGGCCTCAACATCCAATCCATGTTTTACCTGCCACAGTAAAAACCAGTGAAATGAAATCGGAAGAGATATTAAAAATTCCGATGGCTTTTTCTGTTGCGAAAAGTATTTTATAATTGAAAAATATTTATTGTTTTGAATCTAACAATAGTTCTGCATAGTATGTGTGTGTATGTGTGTTGATAAGTGTGTGTAGGGGGTTGGTAGGTGTGTGTGTGGATGTGTTTGTGTGGGGGTGGAGGTGGAGGTGAATTCTGTTTGAATTTAACAATAGTTTTTTTGAGTATGTGTGTGTATGTGTGCGTGTGTTGAAGGGTTGGTGTGTGTGTACGTGTGTGTGTTGATGTGTGTGTGTCTGTGTGTGTGTGTGGGGGGTGGGGGTGGGAATTCCGTTTGAATTTAACATTTGTTTCGAGAATTGTGTGTGTGTTGATGTCTGTGTGTGTAGGAGGGTTGGTGTGCTCGTGTGTGTGTGTGTCTGTGTGTGGGGGAGGGGTGGGGGTGTGTGGGTTTAAAATCCTAAAGAATAGTAAAAGGTAAAGAATTGAACTTGTTCATATACAAACTTTTTTGAGTCTTAAATTGGTATCAATCTAAAATACTTTCTAATTCAATAAACTTAATTCTAATTAATTAATTAATAATAATAATGATGATAATAATTATTTAAAAAGTTGCAGTAATAATAGTAATAGGTAAATAATAATAATTATAATGTGACATAAATAATAGGGATCAATATAACACAGCGACAACAACGGCTACCCACTGTTTATTCGAAAGATATTATGGTGCTTGTCATATCATGGCAGAAATCTATTAATATAATCTATTTTTAACTCGGGAACTTCCGGAGGTGTCGAGAGGACCACTTGTAAATAGTTGTTCATTACTATTATCGCGAATGGCCTCATTGAAGTTGACAAAAACTTGTTCAAAAGATTACCTTTATGGACTTTTGAATGAAATTATAATGTTAAGTTTAATTGGAGATATATTATATTATGCGAAGTAGTACGTCCTTATGCGTAGGAATTACTTTAATGTATCAGTGAGTCTAGATGTAGACTAGTAGTATCATTCCCTCGTTCCATCGTGATTTTTATTCGTACTTTATTTTTAATGCTACGCTGTAATTCAAATTAAATTCGTATTCTTAGTGTAAGTATATTATTAATAAAATACAAAGGCAGATATTTTTATAAGGACCATGGCAAATAATTTATATTAAATAAATAGAATTATAAGCCTACATTTTCATTTTCCTTCATAATAACGGCACTTAATGGCTGTCAGTAGCTATTGACGACAATCTGAAGCTTTCTGTTGATAATTGTTCTAAAAGACTAAGTACTAAGTTTTTTAAAGCTAATAGTAATGATAAAATGAAACTACTACTACTAATTCTACTAAGACTAGACTAATAATACTAATACTAAGTCTAGTGTTTACGGCTATCGAACGAGCGTTTACATTCACCTTTCAAAATGTTCAGGCTTATTTCCATTATTTTGTTAGTCTTCTACACTTTACTACTTTATTCAGCTGGAAAACTGAGTGTAAAGAGAAAAAAATTGCACCAAATTCCCCATACAAGTTCCTTTTCCGTGAGATTTATCAAAACACATTGTTTTTGCAGATATTTCAGAAAAGCTTGACCTCACGTTCTAAAAATAGCATGTGGCCGAATGGATTATGACGTTTTCCGGTCTTAGAAACGACAGGACCTATTCCGAAACGTTCCCACCCAGATGTTTCGGAATTTCAAATCTGTCCACACATAAATAAACACGCAACTACTCACACGAGTCTCAAAGAGAGATAGTAAAGTTTCTATTGCTTACCTCCCCTGGTATTGAGATAGTATAGTTTTTGTTACTGCTTTACCTCCCCGGACCAGTCTCAATAAGAGATAATTAAGTTCTCTATTTCTTTCCTTTTTTTTTACCTATAGTGAACGTGTTTCAATTGAAAAAATTATACTCCTTCCGGTCTCTCCTCTACCAGTAGCACAAAGATTTGAATTTGGTCCTCCCCCTCTCGTCTCTATCTCTCTCACTCTCTCTCTCTCTCTCTCTCACTCACTCACTCACTCTATTTCTCTATATTTCTCTTGCTCTTTCCATTCGTCTCTCTCTATCTCTCTATCTCTTTCACTCTTTTCCCCATTCCCTTATCTCTCTTTCCCCCCTTTCTCCAATAATAAACATCAACTTATATTTCCCCGCAACGTCCAGTCATAGCCAAGGCCAATCACCAGGTGGAGCTGTCGGAGGAACGGCAACTCCTCATCACATCCACGCTAGGATTGTCTACCCATGATTTCACGGGCAGCTTGGTAGACACTACGAATGGCGGTTAGATCGTGAGTGTGGTGGCATCACCATTCGTCGGTTAGCTGTTCGCCGTCTACTAACACTTTGCAATTCTAACACTTGCTGCGTGCTGTTTTTGTTCAACTAATTAATTAAATAACATGGTCTGAATTATTGTATTGTGCATTGCTCATGACTCTGAAACGTTGAACTAACACTTGGCGTACGTTGCTTGATCATCAATAAAATGTACTCTTGGATTTAACAATTATTATAAGATTGTTTCGCTTCTAACGACATCGTGTTTTTTGTCTTTTAATGTGTAAATACATTTTTTTTTCATTTTTAAACAGTATTTTGATTATAATAATAACCATCGCAAGCTAAATACTTGCTTGTGTTTAAATTACGACACATAAATAGTGATTCTATAGCACATAGTTGTACGTTTTCAATATTTTTATATTATGTGTTCCACGAATTTATAGTACATTTTTTTGTAAATTAGTGAATCATAACGCATTAAATTCTGATTTGAAAATACATAGCAATAATAATCTAATATACCACTCAGATAGACGTAGGAAAAAAAAACCTCTCTTGTTCCATTCGTAAGAACAAATACAGATATAAAACAATACGCGAACTGTCAAAAGCCATGGATAAGCGTAGGACTCAATAATCTTCGGTACAAAAGAAGCGCCTTTTGATATATTAGATAAGCTGTGTCACGTATTTAATTTTATTACACTAGTCTAAATGTGTCCATGGGTTTTTAACATTGTATAAGTCCACTAGCTAATAATTGATGGATAGATAGTCATTACGTTTTAATAAATATAAATGTGTTCTAATATTATTACCATGGCTTTCAATGATTGTTTTATGCTAAATATAACTTTTTTTCTTCAATAGTCTTATATGGTTTAAATAGTCATAGTGTGATATATATTACTGCTGTTTTCAATCTTCTATATAGTCTATAAATTCATTACTTATATTGTGTACTAAATTAGTATTATGATTCAAACATTTTTCAAAATAATGAACCCTAACTTAGTTTTATTAGTTTATCCTAAAATATTTGAGAAATTTCTCTAAAACACACGCACACACACACTCACACACATAAACAAACACAAACAAACACACACGCACACATTCATATATAAAAATACTAGGGCTGGTACTGATTTAAAAAATTGTTCGATTAATCGAAAACAATTATATCGATTAATCGATTAATTTCGCTTAATTATATTTTTATAATGCATATATAGATCCCGTTAAGTTGCGATTCATTATTTCGCCAAATTGGTTCAGTCGCACTAATTCCATGGCTCCCAAATTTAATGGCGTAACACATCAAATTCGTTCTGCTATGCAAGAAATAAGGCAGAAAACCCTTTTTTGTTTACGTATGCAAGTCTAAATAAATAATAATAACAAGAGGGAAAAGTATGTAAGTGACAAAAATATAAATTATTAATAAATTGACAAAAAATAATTTCTTAAATTTTAATCGATCAAATTAATTTTAATAGATAAAAAAAATTTAACGATAAATCTTTTAATTAATCGTAAATTTCCGCTGCCCTAAAAATACATAAAGTCACTCATACAAATACACACACTAAATTTATGACTAAAACACATACACTTAAGTTGTTCAACGGTGATTGCCGCTTTAGTTGTCAAATGGTGGCTGTCACTTTATTTGTCAAATGGTGGCTGTCACTTTAGTTGTCAAATGGTGACTGTCACTTTATTTGTCAAATGGTGGCTGTCACTTTAGTTGTCAAATGGTGGCTGTCACTTTAGTTGTCAAATGGTGGCTGTCACTTTATTTGTCAAATGGTGACTGTCACTTTATTTGTCAAATGGTGGCTGTCACTTTATTTGTCAAATGGTGGCTGTCACTTTATTTGTCAAATGGTGGCTGTCACTTTAGTTGTCAAATGGTGGCTGTCACTTTAGTTGTCAAATGGTGGCTGTCACTTTATTTGTCAAATGGTGGCTGTCACTTTAGTTGTCAAATGGTGGCTGTCACTTTATTTGTCAAATGGTGGCTGTCACTTTATTTGTCAAATGGTGGCTGTCACTTTATTTGTCAAATGGTGGCTGTCACTTTAGTTGTCAAATGGTAGCTGTCACTTTATTTGTCAAATGGTGACTGTCACTTTATTTGTCAAATGGTGGCTGTCACTTTAGTTGTCAAATGGTGGCTGTCACTTTATTTGTCAAATGGTGACTGTCACTTTAGTTGTCAAATGGTGGCTATCACTTTAGTTGTCAAATGGTGGCTGTCACTTTATTTGTCAAATGGTGGCTGTCACTTTAGTTGTCAAATGGTGGCTGTCACTTTTGTTGTCAAATGGTGGCTTTCACTTTAGTTGGCAAATGGTGGCTGTCACTTTAGTTGTCAAATGGTGGCTGTCACTTTAGTTGGCAAATGGTGGCTGTCACATCAGCTGTAACAGCCAGTAAAGATTTTATCTGGTATTATTGTCATGACGTAACTTTCGTTTTCTTAATTGGAGAAATGTTAACACCGTCTCCTGAATTTGATTGCACATTAAAGATTGAGATTTACACAGAAGTGCATTTTACACTTCGCAACGATTTTACAGCAGACATTTTGTTGTATTGTTTGTACGTCGTTAGTCGACTATGACCACTCTCATCATATAATTTGTATTTGACCAGTGCTAGGCCGCCACATGTGGTGGCTTATTAACCCTATTCTGGCACGAAATCGGCGTCCGCATGTCTGACAAGAGATGGTTGGGATCCCTTCAGGAGGGTTTTGGATGCGGTCCTTCCTGGCTTGACGCTTTGACTTGGCAGCCTGTTGTCTATTTGCCTCACAGACAGCTGCGCCATTCCATATCGTAGAGCGCCAGTGGGCTCGGTTACTGGCTGCTGCTTCCCAGGAGTCATGTCCGATGTCGAAGGCCTTCAGAGCACTTTTAAGTGCATCCTTGTAGCGCTTCATGTACGAAGGGATAAACTGCCGAGTTATCCATGGCCAGCAGGTGACAGATGCGTTCCAGGTGAAGACTGGTGTGAGACAAGGTTGCTTGCTGTCACCATTCCTCTTCCTGTTAGCCATTGACTGGGTGATGAAAACATCTACACAGCAGAAAAGGAATGGCATCCAATGGACCTTGTGGGATCAACTGGATGATCTTGACTTTGCTGATGATCTTGCCCTTCTTGCACATACCCAACAACAGATGTAGGAGAAAACAAACATTGTCGCAGCCACTTCTGCTAGCATGGGTCTCAACATTCACAAAGGGAAGAGTAAAATCCTCAAGGTTAATGCCACCAGTATATCACCCATTATGCTTGAAGGAGAAGCCCTTGAGGAGGTGGACAGTTTTGTTTACCTTGGCAGCGTGGTAGATAAGCAAGGTGGTACAGATGCGGACGTCAAAATAAGGATCAGAAAAGCAAGAGCAGCCTTCCAGCAACTCAAAAATGTTTGGGTCTCTAACAACTTAGGCAGCAAGTTAAAAGTAAGGATTTTTAACGTTATGGTAAAACCTGTGCTGCTATATGGAGCCGAGACATGGAGAACAACGGCCGTAAACTTGACCAGAATACAGTCCTTCATCAACAACTGTTTAAGAAGGATTCTCAGAATTCACTGGCCAGACAAAATCAGCAACCAGGAACTCTGGCAGCGGACAAAACAGAAGCCCATTGAGGAAGAGATTCTCCAGAAGCGGTGGAGGTGGATTGGTCATACACTAAGGAAACCTGCTCCTAACACAACAAAGCAAGCCCTGAAATGGAACCCACAGGGTAAGCGGAAAAGAGGCCGTCCAAGAAACACTTGGCGCCGAGAACTGGAGGCAGACATCAAGAGAATTGGCCATGAATGGAAGATCCTGGAGAAGCTGGCCCAGGATAGAGATGCCTGGAGGTCTCTCGTAGGTGGCCTATGCCCTTGGAGGAATCGCAGACGCCGACGATGATCGGTAGATGCCCCTCATGGACGAGAAGGCTCAACAACAACAACAACTTGTAGCGCTTATGTGGACCTCCGCGTGCTCTATGCCCTTCTGTAAGCTCACCATAGCAGAGCCTCTTTCTGGAGGCGATGGTGGGGCATGCGCGTTACATGCCCCGCCCAGCTTAGTTGACTTTGCATGAGACTAGTGTGGATGATGGATGTTTCCCACAAGAAACAGGACCTCATGGATGCACCCTCGCTCCAAGCACTGGCACCTAATAGACTACGTCATCACAAGGAAGAAAGATTATAGACAAGACGTTCGTGTGACCAAATCGCTCTGCGGTGCTGAATGCTGGACATCTCATCATCTCCAAACTTAATATTCGCATTCAGCCCAAAAGACGGCCCCAAGGAAGGAAAACCCTAAAACGGCTAAACATCACAAAGCTAAACTGTGCAAGTACTAAACAATCTCTGGAGACAACAGCAGAAATATTTTAAAAATTTAAAAAACTCAATTTTTAAGAAAAATTTAAAACCATCAAACAAGCAAAATACAACGCCAAACATTCATCGTTTCAATGATGTACTGGTAACGACAACATTTTTTAACATAAATATTTCTTTATGCCGCTTGTAAGTTTGTGTAGCAAGAATATTTATACCAGTATCTATGGGCCATCAGAATTAATTTTTATATAATATTTATACCAGTATCTTTGGACCATCAGAATTAATTTTTATATAATATTTATACCAGTATCTTTGGACCATCAGAATTAATTTTTATATAATATTTATACCAGTAGCTTTGGGCCATCAGAATTAATTTTTATATAATATTTATACCAGTATCTTTGGACCATCAGAATTAATTTTTATATAATATTTATACCAGTATCTTTGGACCATCAGAATTAATTTTTATATAATATTTATACCAGTATCTTTGGACCATCAGAATTAATTTTTATATAATATTTATACCAGTAGCTTTGGACCATCAGAATTAATTTTTATATAATATTTATACCAGTAGCTATGGGCCATCAGAATTACTTTTTAAAAGACAGTTATAAATACGCCATACTATTATTACCTTCAACTTCTCAGTGTTAGCTTTGTGCCGAGTTTTCCCCCGCATCAGTTTGCTGGATATTAAAAAAGAAGAAAGGAAATAGGTGCCCGGCCGGGCAAATATTTACCTGCCACGCCGTGAGGTCAATGGGATGGATACCAGTAAGAATCGGTTACATCGCAACACGGCTCCCCTCGTCTTAAATATTCCCTGTGGCTATTTTCCTTAAAAGGTGGCATGTATTCTTTTTTCCATTTTGAGTTTTGTTGTTGTATTTAATGGTGATATAAGAAAAGAATGTTTAAAAAAATGTATTGTAATTAAAAGCGTCTCCATTGATCTCCAGTCCCCTCAAACAAAAGTGGTTTAATTTTTGTTTTCAACAGGTCCGTTGTAACTTTGATGAACAAATTTCAAAAACAAAAGTCTAAAAATAAAATTATTATTCCCAAGTCAAAGAAATAGTTTATTTTGACTCTAAATTATTTAAGGATAAAATACAATTTTAAAATTATTATTTTTTTTAAAATTACTTTAAATAATAATTTAAAAAAATAAAAAATAAATGAATTTCTGAAAAATAACAGCTTTTTTTTTAAAGCAGTTAATTATGTTTATGTTGTCAAGATCCTGAAGAAAAACTAATAAAAATTAGACATATAAATGGACTTTACATTGCACAGGCATGAATGTACAGGTTTAAAAGATTATATGCAATGGGGCCGAGCCTACAAAATACATAATAAACATTATATTTTGGATTTGCTTGTAAACTACATGTAGTATGTAAAAATATTAGGGCTGTTATCGATTAATTTTAATTAAATCGTTAACTTTTGAAAAATTAATGATTAATTACTTATTAATTTCGATTAAAGCCAAAAATTAAAATTTGTGATGTCATAAGTGTTAGAAAACCATGGTAGGCAAAATTTATCAACATTTTGAACATTCCCGTCAGTCAATAGTTTAAAACCAAAATGTTCGTGTAATCGTCAGGAAATTTATTATTTATCGGCCGCTATTTTCTATTTTTTTTTGTTTTACTCTTTGACTTCCAATAATTTGTTAGTGATGGGTCGATTAATCGTTAAAAATAATTTAATCGTTCAAATGTTTTAACGATTAATCGAGAAATTAATCGTTAATTTCCGCAGCCCTAAAAATATTTATAGATGTATGGGATACAGATTACTTAAATGATTTTGAATTTTTAACGTTAACGATCTTCATGATGTACTATAAGGCTATAAAGTTGATACATTAAGTGATGTAAATGATGTAGTATATGGATAAGGCGCCCACGCCAATGTAAATGAAATTGTATATGAAAAAGAGGGCATACTGCAATGTAAATGAAATTGTATACATCTATTAAAGTTACCAAAGCAATTTTACTGATGCTCTCTGAGGAACGCTGTGATATAAACTATGTTTATATTCTCTCTACTTGCGCTCTCCCCAGCCCCCGGTGCCGTCCCAGTTGGGTAACGGCGAGAAAGTTAGCTAAATATTGCGCTAAACTCGGCCTTGTTTACCCCCAGCACTCCCAGCTTGTATGATGTTATAATCAAAACAGAGGGGGGGGGGCTGAGGGTGGATGAGGGTATGATGACGTCACGGATCTTTACGCGTCGAGATCCGAGTAACTAAGCTACAAGCCCGTGTTTTAAAAGTACGTCTCCTCGGCCAAACCCTGGCTTCCGTTGACGATATAAGGGGTTTGCCAGATCTATAGTTAGTGAGAGCCGTTTTAAAAAATATAAAAAATTGTTGAGAGCCGCATTGAAGAACTATGGTCGTTAGACATGGCTTGGAAAATCCTCCAGTAATACTTGTAACATATCTTTCATAAATTGTACGCGAGCCGCAACGTGAACACAGAAGACCCGCATGCGGCTCGCGAGCCACGGTTTGGCCAGCGTTGGACTATATGCTGGGTACGTTTTGTATGCTATATTGCGCCTTGCTCGCCACAACAACTCGGCCATTCAGAACCCTGTAACAAACCTGTTACAACCCTGTAACAAACCTGTGACAACCCTGTAAAAGCCCTAAGAAAATCCTGTGCAAAAACTATAACAAAACTGTAAGAACTCTGTAAAAAAATACCGTACCAAACACGTGATAAACCTGTACCAAACACGTGACCAACCTGCACCAAACACGTGACCAACCTGTACCAAAAACGTGACCAACCTGTACCAAACACGTGACATACCAGTACCAAACCTTAAACAGTTGGTAAGAAACACGCCATTCTTGTATCTGTGAAAGCGACATCGGGACCTGCCAGATTGGATCGTTAATTAACCATCAATGGCGTTAGACCTCAGATGATTAGACGCTTTTGTGTTGTTGTTGACATTGTGCCGCGTGGGAGGTGGGGGGAACTGTCATTGCCTGGCCAGCCGTCACTCGTGTCATTAAGAGCAACGGCTCCTTTGTTGAACTCAATGACCCCTGCCCGGGAGTCCATTCTTCTGCTGAGTGCCCCTCCCCCCTCCCCCTCCCCATGTGTTCTTTTCTCCACACCCTCGCCCAGCTTTGTCCGGGGCTCTTTATTTGCTTCTTCAGTAAAACTGGTTTGATCTATGGTGAAACTATTTTGATCTATAGTGAAGCTGGTTTAAACTATGGTGAAACATTGTAGTCTTTTTTAATGAAAGCTTTTAAAGGCACTAGGCAATCAACAATATGTTTTTTGTTGTCGTTGTCAAGTAAATGTCCACACCTTTCTCTTTTCTTTTTTTTCTTCGTTTCTGTGCTTTAAAAAATATGTTTATTCAAGTATTATTTTCCTGTTTTATCGTTTGTATTATATTATCTTATATTAGAATATTTAAATACTTGTCTTTATATATTTGTGCTTGTTTCTACGCGTCCATTTGTCTGTTTATAAAGATTTTATTTATAAATTTGATCACACAATTCGTTTCTATATCTTGTATTTTGATACGGGCACCAATACTTGATACGGGCGCCAATACTTGATACGGGCGCCAATACTTGATATGGGCGCCAATACTTGATACGGGCACCAATAGTTGATACGGGCACCAATAGTTGATGTGGGCGCCAATACTTGATACGGGCACCAATACTTGATACGGGCGCCAATAGCTGATACGGGCACCAATACTTGATGCGGGCGCCAATAGTTGATACGGGCGCCAATACTTGATACGGGCGCCCATACTTGATACGGCCGCCAATACTTGATACGGGCGCCAATACTTGATACGGGCGCCAAAACTTGATACGGGCGCCAATACTTGATACGGGCGCCAATACTTGATACGGGCGCCAATACTTGATACGGGCGCCAATACTTGATACGGGCGCCAATACTTGATACGGGCGCCAATACTTGATACGGGCGCCAATACTTGTTAAAGGCATCAATACTTGATACGGGAAGCATTATTTGACGCCTTAAAAGGGAAACCAATTCTTAAATGGCATATAATCATTTTTTGAATATATGGGGAACAAATCTTGATGATATATAAATATTATAAAAAAATATTTGATATAATTTCGTTACAGGTTATTTTTATTGCCTTAGTTCAATATTTTTTTTATTTCTAGCTATCGACAACTTGAGGGACTCTAATCACTTGAAATATCACGACTTGCTAACGATGACTGTTTTTGTCTGTGTTTTTTGTTTCATTTCCTAATGATATGCTGAATTTTTAGACTTAGTTGTTTCTTTTTGTGAAACTTTGCTTTCTGTTATAAATTTTGGTGTCTGTTTTAATACCTAGATGTCTATTTGCACTCTTTCTGTTGTTGTTTTTGTCCTCCATGAAACGACACAATTTTTTTTATCACAGTATCATTATAAAACTTATTGTACATTTGACTGAATTTACTCTCAATACAAACAAAAAAAACAACAAAAAAAAACAAACAAAAAAAACAGGAAGACTTTGGTCAGGATACGGTTATAATAGAAATAATTGGGATAGGAATGAAAATAAACAAGTAAAACAAGTAAAACACTAAAACTTTTGTTTCTTAAAGTTTAATGTATATTTATTATATAGAATCCACATAGATAAAAAATCTCAGATTTGTTTTTCTTTCCACATTTCAGTTCGCCAGTTTAATGTATATTTATTATATAGAATCCACATGGATAAAAAATCTCAGATTTGTTTTTCTTTCCACATTTCAGTTCGCCAGTCCACCTTAGTCCACAAACTTCCGCAGACGAGCTACGTCCCCAGGAAAGAGAACATGACAAGATCTGACGAGGCGTGACAAAACCTTCACGTGATCCAACTTTACTAAACCTTCCCGTGATCCAACTATATAAAACCTTTTCGTGATCAACTTTTTTTAAAAGACTTCACGTGACCCAACTATGCGAAATCGTCGCGTGATCGAAGTATAGGAAATCTTCATGTGATCAAATTATACAAAACCTTTACGTGATCCAGCTATACGAAATCTTCACGTGATCCAACTATAAGAAATGTTTACGTGATCCAACTATACGAAATGTTCACGTGATCCAACTATACGAAATGTTCACGTGATCCAACTATACGAAATGTTCACGTGATCCAACTATACAAAATCTTCACGTGAACCAACTATACGAAATGTTCACGTGATCCAACTATACGAAATGTTCACGTGATCCAGCTATACGAAATGTTCACGTGATCAAATTATACAAAACCTTCACTTGATCCGACTATACAAAATCTCCACGTGATCCAACTATACAAAATCTCTACGTGTCCCTAGACAATTCGCGGAGCCCGACACCAACTTGACTTTACCCAACTCTAGCGTGGAGCACCAAAGGGACTGTAGCTAAAGGATGAGACTTATTAACGCAACAGATATGTTTGTACCTATCAATTTTGTTTAGAATTTAGTGATCATCTTGTTGCTTGTGGATTATCAACGAATTATCATGATTATTTATTGCAAGCTTCAAACCCCGTGTGTGCTGTCTGGGTTGTGTTGGTCCAAATGTACTGCTGTCTGGGTTTTGTTGGTCTAAATGTACTGCTGTCTGGGTTCTGTTGGTCTAAATGTACTGCTGTCTGGTTTTTGCGTCGTGTTGACTGAAGTTTTTCTTGAATTAAGAAAAATAATAAAATATTGTGTGTGTTGTAAACTGCAACTACAATAGCAATATTGACACGTGGATGTTAACGTAACTGTTACGTCGTAACTGAAATAATATTTTAGGCTGTGCATTGCCCTACCTGAGAACTGACACAAATAATACATAATGTACGAAATGACTTGAAGTGTTGAGGAAACAAAAACCATCATGTTACATAACATTTGATTGTTAGTTAGGTCGTTAAACTGTGCGAGGGAGACAGAGCAAAGATCGAATAACATTGTATTCGCAGCCCTACATATTTTCACAGACTTAGCTGCAAGTGATTTTCAGATCAGCTGATAACATACATAAATAAAAGAGATCGAGAGTCGTTGGGTTTTTTAAATCAAATTTTCAATTTAAAAAAAAATGCATCGAATTTTATATCTTCAACAAATTTCATTCTTTAATTTGTTTAAAATGTAATTTGTTCATTGAAAAAGGGACGTTATCTTCTGAAATTTGTATTGTGGTAGACAGGTTTATTTGCCCATTAATCTATCATTTTAAAATTTATTTTCTACGAGTATCATAATAAAATTAGTGCACTTGAAATGATTTGATCAAGTGCACCTTAAATTTGTATATTTCATCCATGCTGGTATTTTTATGCTTTAAAATTAAGCAAAGTAAAGCAAGACGTCTAGTGCCCCTAACCAGGTGCGGATGTAACTGCTCTAGGTACACAGTTTATATCGCGAGAACCACTGTTTTAATATCAACGTTTAACCTTCCGCCAGCCCATCTAGATCTAAATTATGATAATTTAAGACTTGCCTAGTCTGCAACATGAACTAAACACCGTTTTACACTAATTAGCAACATACTTCAAATCCCTCTATATTCAAACGTCATCGTCGTGTCGTTCTATCCCGCAGCTTAAGTTCATGTCGTGCATGTGACGACATTGCACCGAACGAGGCGCGGTCTTCAATTTTTTTTTACCAACTAGTTTCACGCCAGAGGCGCAAATCCTAATCACAGATTGCGTACAGAAATTGTACAAGTTAAGTGTTATTGGAAATCGAATGAATGTTGGGATGAAAATAGAAAAATCTATCTTACAAAGCAATAATACTTTTGAAAAATTAAGAAACCGTCAAGGTGCAATTACCAGAGTATTAAATAATAAATTTTGCTTAAGAAAATATTGGCCAGATAGCGCGTCTTTCTGCTTCAAAACAATAAAAATAATACTTTTAAATAAACTAGCGTATCACCCGTCAAAAATGACGGAAGTTTTCAGCTGAAATCTATTCATTTTGAAAAATGCAATTTTCGGGGCGCCTACGGCGCCAACCTTTTTCAAAAGCCCAAATAACTTGTCCTTGTTTGATAAATACGAAATATCAAACTTTCTGAAATGTACACAAAGTATTTTATAATAGGGGTTGTAGTGCGCCTACGGTGCCCCCTTTGTTTTTTTATTTTATAATTAACCATCATCAAATCCTCTTTTTACATTGTTCCCTTTTACAAAATTAAAATATGAGCTAAAACAATGACGTCATATAATATTTTTTTACAGCGCATCTTTACTTTGCACACCTTTTGATGCATTGGTGCAGTAATTTGGTGCGCTGCTTTCTAAAATTAGTAGCGTCACGGACAGACACTACAGACGTGACAGAGATTGCAAATGATTTATATTGATAAATATTTTTTTTAAATATCCTTACACAAATTTAAAATTTAAATACTCTTTTTTTTTACTTTTAAAAAACAACAACTAATTTAACCACGTCGTTTCCATGTGAAGGTCAAAATTGACTACTGTTTTGGGGGGAATCTTTTGATTATCTACCCTACTTTGTTCGATTTATCTCCCTTGGGACTTAACCACATTTTAACAGTTCCAACTGTTGGTGCTTGGGGTTGGTGTTAAGATCGGGAATAAAGATTGAGATCAAAACATCACACGCACTCTGGAATTTTCAATATAGTCAGCACTATTCATTTGTTTTGCTAGGGTTTCTATATGCTACGTTCTGTTGAAGGTGACCACACATGCCAGCTTTGTAAAAAGAAATATTTTTAAAAAAATTACTTTTTTTAAAAAAGAAAAGAAAGGAAGTTACTGAAAGAATTCCCAAGAGTACAGTCAAGTCTTTTGTTACATCTCCCCATCCCAGGGTAGAAGGGACTCCCACAATGGGAGGCATCGATCAAGGGACAGCACTAAGAATGTGCACACCTTGCTCGCATTGTCGCCCCCCCCCCTTTAACATGCCGTATCAAGGGGAAGATAATCGTTGGCTGCCTTGCCGAAGATCGATTACTGACAAGAGTTATTTCCTCGTGGCCTGCCTGGGTTTGTCAATGTATTATTCTCTGCTCACAGTCTCTCAAGTGCGAGTGCAATGAAATATTAACGCTAATGGGTTTTGTGTTTCGATATTTGAATACTTACATGTTCGTAAAACTTGCACGATTACAACTTAGGGGTGTGAAATTTGTCTATTATAAAAAAAAACAAAACTTTTGATTATTTTCATTTAAGTATACTTTAAATAATTCAGTTATCCCAGGTAGCAGGAAATATATTTATGTCTTTATAGTCCTCATACGAACAACAGCGCGATCTTTATAAATTATCATAATCAAACGGTAATTTTACTCGGTTCATTCATTGGCGAATCGTGTGGTTGAATATCACCCCTCGTAGATCCTCGAGCTCTCGGCGCTTTACAAAATAGTTTGGTAAAAATTTTACAAAAGGGGAGTATTTTTTTCAATTTTTCTTTAAAAAATTTATATAATTATAATATTATTTATTACAAGAAATGTGAACGTAAAATAAAGAGAATTTGAAATTTTCCTCGTGCAAGTCTTCTGGTATGTTTGATTCCTAGGTCGAAATGATACCACGTCACCGCAGCGCAGAGTGATAGACGATGACAAATGCCGATATAAACACAGTTTAAGTTAAACATTAAATTTTTAAAGAATTACTTGATTGCTATAAAATTATGATCGATCGATTGATATAATCAAACCGGAAATCGATATTTACGACAAACTTCGGCCCCATGGGACCAGGGGGAAAGCGGGGGAAATATTGATTTCAAAATTTAAACTTAGGGGCCGTCCATAAAGTACGTCACGCTATTTTTGACAATTTCTACCCCCCTCCCTCTGTAACAAATCACTGACGCCCCCCTAAAGTACATCACACTTTCAAACAAAAATTTTTGTATTTCATTTACAAAGTAATTAAAATTTAATATAAAACACCGTGACATCACACGTTGCCGGACCCCCCCCCTCCCCCTGTCACAAACTGTCACGCTTTCTTACACCCCCTCCCCCCTTCTGGAGCGTGACGTACTTTATGGACGGCCCCTTAGATAGACAGGCTGACGTACGGCTCACGTTAAATAATAGCGTGTGGGAAAACAGCAACAATAATTAACCTTAAAAACACTTTTTAAAAACTAGTCTTATATTAAAAATACACTAATTTTCTACTTTTTAGTCTACGCATTTTACAGGAAGTGCAAAGCCAGCTTACATTTTGACTATAAATCCCTTATATATGAGACATAACTAAAAGTAGTGATTATGTTCAAACGCGACATTTACAGACTGAAACATAATTATCTCCCCTGGTTTTTATCTCCCCTGGGCGCAGGGACGGTAGGGGGTGTGAACAGTGACGGTCAGCGTCAACGCGTGAACTGAGCACGTGAAAAAAATATAAACAAATAGTTGGACGGTTCCGATTAAACTTACAAAGCAAGCTAATATAAGACTAGTAAAAACAACAACAGCAACAACAACTCTTTTTCAAAAAGAATACGAACTTTGTCATAAGATTAATCATTTTAAGTAAATGTTATAGGAATAACTTACCGGTAATAAAATTAAACCATTTGACTTTTTTCCCCCCACTTAATCGTTTAATTAATGAAATTTTATCATAAGATGTGATCACACGCCAAACGAACGATGTGTATATTATTAATGTGGCCCATTTCTGTATGAGGTATTCACATACTGTATTTGTAATGTATTATGAATGTGGCGCATTTTCTGTATGAGGTATTCACATACTGTATTTATAATGTATTATTGATGTGGCGTATTTCTGTATGAGGTATTCACATACTGTATTTGTAATGTATTATGAATGTGGCCTATTTCTGTATGAGGTATTCACATACTGTATTTTATTATGTGTTAAGAATGTGGTCTATTTCAGAATGAGTTATTCACATACTGTATTTGATAATGTATTATGAATGTTCTCTAGATCAGAATGATTTATTTATATACTGTAATTTATTACGTATTATGAATGTACTGTTATTGACTTGCCATCATGTTACTGTAATTACCATTTGTTTTGTTTACCGCGGCTGTGAAAGTATTTACCGGTTGCTGTTATATTGTTACCAAAAAATTAGATTTGATATATATATATAGCATTATAGAGTCATTTCATATATATATAGCATAATAGAGTCATTTTTTCCCCAAATGACCACATTGTGTTGACTTAAAGTAATGACTGATTGCCTTGGGTGAAGGTCATGAATGACTTTAATTCAGACAGAATTTGTGGCGGTGGTTGAACTGAATTTGTTTTAGAAATGTAATCAATTTAGTGTCTTTTTATCTTATCTATACAGACGCTCCTTCTATGCAGAAGATAGTTGCGTCCACAGATCATGACAGATGATCTGTTGGCAAGTGATGCAGCAATCACAGGTCACGGCTTTGTGGGTTCCACGCATTACCCAGCCGCCTAACTACATGTAGTGTTAGGTACCCATTCGGAGCGGGGTGACTCAGGGACGCCCTAGGCCCCGGGAACAAACCCTTGCCTTCACACGGATTCGAACCCGTGACCATCGGTACGACAGTCCAGTGCGCTGCCACTCGACCACCGCGTGTCATGAGCAGATTTATTCAAAGCACCGAATGAGTTCATTTTTTTGTTTTGTTTACATTGCTTGTTAACATCTAGCGTGTGAAGAATAAGAACGTGTTTTCACAAATAATCTCTCATTAATCATTATTTAGTTAGTAGTATTCTAGAGCCATACTAAATCCACGTATTACAGAAAATGTCATCATTCTGGACCTTTACGGCCTGAACATTTCTGACGTTATATTACTCATCAAATCTTGAACAGATTGAATTTTTTTTTAAATACATTCAAACGTTACCGTATATACTCGCACATAAGCCGACACACACACACACTTTTGGAAGAGAAAAGTATTAAAAGTGTATAGTGTATAACCCGCTCGCAAGCCGAACCCCCAAAAATAATAGGACAGCTTAAATAAAATGGTACAATTTAAAAAAAAACCAACTACATGCTAAATCGGTCATTATGATTGTTTACTTTGTACTGCCTATCTTTGTCTTTGTGCTCTTTGTTAGGCAAGAGTTACTGGTATTTAAAAAAAAATTTTTGGTAAACAGTGACGAAAACGCGTACATTAAAATTCGTTGTTGAAAATAAAATATGTATAACATTTTATTAAAACGTTCACAAAAATAAAAAAATAAATTGATTAAATAAGGTAAGTGCTGATATTTAAGAATATATTATATATATTATATATTACTATATATTAAAGCAGTCGAATCTTGTAGAATGTAGAAAAAGGACCTTTATAATCTACAATAACAACACCGATATTCAATATCCATGGAGAAATACCTTAATGACCCGCACGTAAGGCGACCCCCCCCCCAACTTTTCCCCCTAGATTTTGTCCACAAAAAAAAGGTCGTCTTGCGAACGAGTATATACGGTAGTTCACGCTGATATTAGGTGATGGCAGGTCACACATAACATAATGTAAGAAACTCACCCATTTATATGATGTGATGGTGTGTCACTCATGAACGTGGATGAACATTATCCAGCTACAAACTCTGTGAGTGTGTAGATTTATTTCATTCATGAACAACGAAGGCTGGGGTGATAATGAACTGGACATTTATTAGGACAACTTTCTGGCGGATGACTTTGGATGTCATCCAACTACCTCACTCACCCGCCCTCAAATTTCTAGTTAGGCCGTCGATGGTAGCCACTGATCGAAGTTAGCCACTGATCTAAGGTAGCCGCTGATCGAAGTTAGCCACTGATCGAAGTTAGCCACTGATCTAAGGTAGCCACTGATCGAAGTTAGCCACTGATCGAAGGTAGAAACTGATCGAAGGTAGCCACTGATCTAATGTAGCCGCTGATCGAAGTTAGCCAATGATTGAAGGTAGCCACTGATCGAAGGTAGCCACTGATCTAATGTAGCCGCTGATCGAAGTTAGCCAATGATTGAAGGTAGCCACTGATCGAAGGTAGCCACTGATCGACGATTCCCACATCGAAGGTAGCCACTGATCGAAGTAGCCACTGATCGAAGGTAGCTACATCATCACAAATAGCCACTGATCGACGATTCCCACATCGAAGGTAGCCACTGATCGAATATTCCCACATCGAAGGTAGCCACTGATTTAAAAAAAGTTAGCAAAGTCAAAGGTAGCCACTGGTCAAAACTAGCCTGTGATCGAAGATAGCCATTGATCAAAGTTAGCCACATTAAAGTTAGCCACTGATGGAAACTTCCCATGGCATCAAATATTGCAACTGATCGAAGGTAGCCACAGTGGCATGTGATGACTGAATTTTTGTGTGTCCATGTTTGTCCTTATGCAATTCTAGTTTGTGTGTACATATATTACTATTGATATAATCATTGAGTCATAGGTAATGCAGATTAAAGTTGATTTTTTTTAGCGGGTCAAGCCCATGGCAGAGATGGTTCATTCTTCTTTGATACTTTGTTTATCTTGTGTTCACTTGTCTTGTTCTTCTGACATCAAGAAATTAAGTTAAGAAACACCATAAAGAACCGTTGTTACTGGTGCGCTAAAACGCAATAACACTTTGATGATATCTAATGACAGTGTGAAAGAAAGAAAGAAAGAGAGCGAGAGAGAGAGTGCGAGAGAGAGAGAAACAGACAGACAGACAGACAGGAAGGCAGGCAGGCAGGTAGATAGACAGACAGACAGATAGAGAGAGACAGAGAGAGAGAGGCTTGACAGTTTAGAATTATGTCTTAAGTTAAAACGTTAGTTGAGAGTTAGAACAAACTGAAACTAACTCAAAATATTCCTTCTCATCTATAGACAGCATTATAAGTATGGTTAAAAAAAACAATATTTTAAAAAGAGATTTAAGTAAATATGACGTTTGGGCAGTGGTGTAGCTAGGGGGACGGTGGGGGCGGTCCGCCGCGGGTGGCATTTGGGGGCATTTGAAAAGTACAGCCCTTTCGGACAACCGCCCTTTTTCTTTTGAAAGAGGAAAACCCGGGTGAAAATAAAATATTCGTACTTTTGAGTTGTAATTAACGGATTCTCAAGACATTTGTTTTATTACATACTGTTTGTTATAACTAACGCATAACCGTTAAGAAATTTAAAATCTTTTAAAAATTGTATATTTGTTTTGAAAATTAAGCGATATACATCACAGATGACGTTTTTATAAGAAAACAAGACAAAGAACACATCACTGCTGGACCAAATATACTATTAAATATCGCCGCGACAGTTATTGCGTGGATTTTCGACATGCACAGAATGATAAGCGAAAAATTACCCACATGGCATGGTGGTTCAAATATTGTGTTTAACTTGCAAGTAGTAATTTATATTACTGCTTAAGTTTAAGAAAATTATTCTAAGGTAATTTATTAAAAATTAATTTTTTGTTTTTCTTTTTGTTTGTTTTTTTCATTAAATTAGCACAAACAAAATGTGTGTTTTTCATTAAATTACGTTTATTCACTAAAACGTTTATGCATATCCTATTAAAATAAAACAAACCCGTAAAAACAAAGTTTTTGACTATAAATCCCTTATATATGAGACATAACTAACAGTATTGATTATTTTCAAACATTTACAGACTGAATCTGTCTTAACTCAACTTTGCATCATAACCCTAGGGGGGAGGGGTGGGTGGGAGGGGGAGAGGGTAAAAGTCTGGTCACCGATTCGCTTGACCGAGCTCAGAGCGACACGTAAAATGTAAACAAAAGCGCACCGTCGTTTCGTTGGGTCGCCTCAATGCTCAAACTTTCACGTGGCAAAAAAACAATAACAAATCGTGATTTTAAATTACATACCTCATATAAGGATAAACTAAAAATGCATTAATTTAATTACGGTACGTTCGATCGATCTGAAATTTTGATACGATGCATTGTTAGGTAAGACGGGTCCGTGTGCCAAATTTCAGTTCGATCGGATCATAGGAAGTGGGTCATTTTTGACTTCTGTTTTTCCGCCCGCCGAGCCCATGAGATGATGAGAGAGAGACAGAGAGAGAGACGGCGGTGAAGTTAATATAAGGGATTTAATAATGTTTAAATAGTTTGAAAAAGTCTATTTTAGTGAAAATTATTACGATTTTTCACAAGAAAGATTAATCGCGATTGTTGGTTTTTTTCACCAAATTTTGCATAATGGTGAAAATTGGTTAAGATCGTGGATGGTGTATTCACCATTGAAGAAAATTATATATTGTTTTTGCTGTCAATTGTTTGGTGATTTTTTACAATATAAATTTTAACACGGAAAATAGTTTTTAAAAATAGTGGAAATTTAATCTCAAAATAAGTCAACACGAGTTGAGACTACTGAATAAGTCAACATGAGTTGAGTCTACTGCAGATTCAATCATTTTCCCAATGGAAGGAATTAGAAATAAGAATTGGACATGGTGCAACTTTTTATAATTTACAACAACAGAATATTGATAAAGAAATAAGAAAAAATGAAAGGAAATTCTCACAATACTTGATATAATTAGATTCTTAGCTAAACAAAATTTGGCGTTGAGAGGTCATCGGGAAAGTATTCATGAGGAAGGCATCAATTCAATTGAAAATATAGGACATTTTCTAGAGCTTTTGGACTTGTTGGCCAAGTACGACCCAGTATTATGTGAACATTTAGTACAAATTAAGATGGGTAATAAATATAGTGTCTCCTATTTGTGGAAAATGATTCAAAATGAATTCATAGACCTATTGAGAGGTGCAGCGAGAAAAAACAATAATGGACCAATTAAAGCAAGCTAAAAACTTTTGTATGATATTTGACAGCTCTCCAGATATTTCCCACAAATATTAAACTAGTCAAATTAAAAGATACGTAGTTATTGATGTTGGCGAAGTTAAAGTTGTAGAATCGTTTATTTACTTTGTAGAAAATAAAGGAAACGCCAAGTTAGAAGGGAAAAACATGTGAGTGGGGAAAATTCACAAGAAGTGGTCCTATCTTTAGAACATGAAGTACAACGAGAAATGTTTTAATCCATGGATCGAATTATAAAGGAATTAAAAGAACTCTTTGATCAGTTGCATGTCCATGTAAGAAAATATTCGTGTATAATCCCATGTAACCTACTAAGTGAAGAAATTGAATGTCAAATAAATTATGTTATTGACATTGATAAAGAACAGTTCCATAATGAAAGAAAAATGATCCAGGTTTTGTGGCTGTACCTATACTACAAAATGAGGCATTGCTTTGGGAAAATGGAGGAAAAGTCCCGCTTTTCGTATTAGTTTATAAATAAAGCTTAAATATATTGTTTTCATTGCACAATTTTTTTGTGTATTTTGTATTCTAAGAATTTTTATAACAATTATTGTTATCAGTGTCGCTAGTTGTGAAAGGAGCTTCTCCAAACTGTAGTTGATAAAAAATTATTTTCGTCCCACAATGAGTGCATGATTTTTGGGAAACCATGGCTTGCGAGCCAGATGGCTCGGCTCGATTTATGGCTGCATCTCGCTCTCAGACAAATGTTCGACTATTCTTTAAAAAAACGATTATTCAGATTCCTTTGAATTGCATTAACAATAAACAGCATAACAATGATATTAATGGTACTTTTAGTGTTGAAATTACACAAAATGCACACATTTACTTGAATTTTTAGTTTTAAAAATAATGTATGGCTCTCTCAGACAAAAAGTTTCCCGACCCTTCATTTAAGACTACAAAAATATAACAAATTATTTAAATTTTGATAGCATAACACACGATTTTTCTACTTTGAAAGTTAGGAAAATAAATGTATAAATAACATGTTTACATACTAATGTACACGATTTGTATGTAAAAATATAATTAAACCATTTATTTATAAAGACAAAATAAAAGCATACTAATTGGTAATTTAATTTTTTGGTCTGAATTTGGAATACGTTTGTCTCATTGCAACCTCAGTAACTTTCTTGTAACCTTTAAAAAAAAGTATCTCGTATTTTTATAAAAATATGTATTTATAGGTATAACATCTTATTTGGCCTCCTTTATTGCCACTAACTTAAATATGGCATTCAATGGTAGAAATGTTCGCCACCTTTACTTTGTTTCAATTACAATTATATATTTATGTTTATTTATTTATAAAAACCATAAAGCTATTCATCTAGAAAGGGCGGCAAATTGGAGACCGCCCCGGGCGGAAAAATGTATAGCTAAGCCACTGCGTTTGGGCATCCCTATATATATTGCGCCTAAGCGCGTCCGAAGCCGTGTGTGTGCGTGGGTGCTCGCTATGCGGGGTAACTCCCGAAAATAAAATAAATGATTGAAAATTAAATAATAAACATTTTGGTGTCGAGATTAACAAGACGGCGTTTCTCGCTATAAAATAGTGTGACTTGACGTAATAGTTCGAGCACATATTTATTTGTAAAATGGAAACAAAGTAAAAAGGGCCGCGGTTATTTCAATGAAATGTGATTTTTTTAATGGTACCATCTGTTTGTGTGTTTATGTTTGTGTGTATAAGTGTGTGAATAAAGTGAGTGTGTGTGTGTTAACGTTGTGAACTAAATGTGATGAAACGGTTTATTTTTATGTCTGATAATGTTGCGCCTCTAACAAGAATACGTATAATTTTTTTGTAAAAAATTACAGAATTAATATTTGTTTGCAAATTACATCTTTACACTGTTTCCTTTATGTATTTTCGAGATGTATTTTATTCAGTCGTTCGAAAAATTTATTTGCTTTGGTCTTTCTCCAGATGTCTACATTTATGTTCAACGTTAATCTACCTAACATTTTTGTTTACAAACCATAGTCATTGTTTTTAGCGCAATATTTAACAATATTTATATACTATTATTTTCTATTATTTTCTTTATAAAATACACGGTATCATTTTACCACTTTTCTGTATATCTTTTATATGTTTAATTTAAATACTTAATGTATTTGACATTTTACAGGTTAGTTCTAAATAATCAAATACTAATCAAATACTAACAACGTATTCAATGCATTAGAGAAAGAAAGCACATGAGTGAAAATAGATACCAAACACTATAGCTTAGCCACTGTTAATATTCTTTTTGCATAAATTAAGTCAAACATGCTTGGTAAGTTATATTTATCAATGATTCTTAGGTGGGATAATTATTTTCCTTCGGTGCTTAAATAGTTTACACGATTTTTTTTTCTGGAACGATTGCTCCATAAACTGCCCCAAGGAAATAGAAGGGATGAAAAAAAAATCGGTACTGTTATAGACGAAAATGGATTATATATAGGAGTTATATGCACGGACCAATGAGTGTGGTTAATAAGTGGAACAGCTATTTTTATATTGAGTACAACTTTATGACCTTTTGAAATGTACCATTTATTGGTGGGGTAAGAGTCAATAATATCGCCCAACCCTGGATGACATAAACACTATAGCTTAGCAACTGTTTTTATGCTTTTTGCATAGATTAAACTAAATCAGCAGGGTAAATTTTAAGCCCAGACCTTGCAAATTCAAAATGTTTATTTAAAACAAATAAAACCCATGCACACCTTACTTAAGCATCAAAATTCACATAAATAATATGCTTTTCCCATAAAAAATCATTGCTAAGAAAGGTATTTAAGAGCTTACAAAATTAAAACATTCATTAAAAAAAATAGTTACATTTCTAGAACAATGAGTGCGTGGCACACACTTCAGGTATAAACTGTACGGTTCTTTAAGGTATAAATATATTTAGTGTAAAGACATATCGCGGTTATTACGACTCATATATAGGTTCTAGCTTCAGAAAGTGCGTGCTCAAGCGAAAAAATACACTAACAGCAACTGATATTTAGACATAACAGCTTGATTTTATTTGAGCAATATTATGCAACGAGGATAAATTTTTGTATAAAGACTGATTTCAAAGGCAGATCATGTTGTTTACTAAATGGCAGTTTTCTATTAAGCTGTATACACTTTCTTGAAAAAATTCTTTTAAAATTATTCTGATGTAATATCAAATGCCTACAAATATATTTTATATATTAAGACCATTACCAAATATGTCATTTTATAAGCTATAAAATGCTACAACGAAACAAGGCTTAAATACAAATACAACGAAAAGTAATCCTTTATTTTAGTGGAACAAGTAATTGCTTTGTTAATACTAGAAGAAAAGAGTGGAAAAGTCCTTTCAAAATGACACAATTGATTAGAAAATCAATCTCTAGGAATTTTTTTAAAAACAAACATTGTTTTTATGTTAATATTCGTGTGAAAAGAAAATAATAACCATACACCCGTAAACCATATTTCCACCCTCCACGAAACATACATATTCAAATAAATATTATCTGGCTCAAATAATCACTAATTCGTCTTAAACTAATTTCATGCTTAAACTATACAATGGAATTGGTGTTTTTCAGAGCATTTTCCTAGAACCAAAGGAATCATATGGAAATATATTTTTAATTTTTTTTTATTCATGTGAAAATAAATTGAGCCTTGCCGATTAGAATATTTATAACTCTTAAGTACCTTTCATATTCTGTACGAGTATATTATATAGAGAAAAGCATGCGTTATTAAAGCAGACATACCAAAATTGATGGTTAATATTTAAATTCATCATACTTTCTATTTTCTCGACACACATATCGTGAATTTTATAAGACGTGGTTTGATTTATCACTACCCTAATTTCATGATGCATTTACATTCAATTTTAAGGGAAATTTGAGACCCAAAACAAAATAAAGTTATTTTATTATTAAACGTTTTTATTTAAGTCACAATGTTTGTATGTTGTATCCATCCATCCATCCATCCTTCCATCCATCCTTCCTTCAAAACTTGAAACGTAAAATTATACCACTTTCAGATGGTCCTAGAGATCTAAAATTTTTACCACAGATAGATCTTGGATGACAATGCATTGTATCAAAATTTCAGATCGATCAAATGTACCGTATTGAAATTATTGCATTTTTAGTTTTTCTATAGTCTATATATAAGCATCGGTACCCGTCTGCTTTGTTGACATCCATGAGTTAACCACGTGAACATAACACTGTGGTATAAAACGTTGGGCGGGCGCTTATGAGGTGTTTGGTATAAAAAAAATAGTGGTAAAAAGATGTGTGGGCTTCAGACGTGAATTTTAAAGATTTTTTATTATAAGTTTTAAAAAATAGCTGTGAAATCAAAGTTTTTGACTATAAATCCCTTATATATGAGACATAACTAAAAGTAGTGATTATGTTATAAGCGTGTCCTTTTTAAAAAAAGATTTTTTAAATATTTATTATATTTTAATTGTGCCTACCCCTGTTATGGCAAAAAATAGACTAACAGCAACTGATATTGTGACATAACAACTTGATTTTATTTTAGCAATTTTATACTACAATGATAAAATTTTGTATACAGACTGATTTTTTAAAAACTATTCTGTTTTAAAATCAAATGCCTACATAATATATGTTATATTTTAAGCCCTAACTTATATGTCATTTTATAAGCTAAAAAAGCTACAATGAAAAAAGGCTTGAATATAAATACAAAGAAAAATAATCCGTTATTTAAGTGAAACAAGTATCTGCCAATTTATAGCTTTGTTACTATGCTAAAAAAATATCCTATTCGTCTTGAACTAATTTCATACTTAGCTTATAAAATGGAGTGGGTGATTTTAAGAGCTTTTCCCAAGAACCAAAGGAATCAAAGATATTGTTTTAATTTTTTGATTTATGGAAAAAGAAATTTAGCCTTGCCCATTAGACTTTTGTAACTGTTAAGGACCTTTGTTATTCTGGTAAAGTATATCGAGAAAAGCGTGCGTTATTAAAGCAGAAATACCAAAATTGATTGGGAGATATTTAAATTCATCACACTTTCTATTTTCTAGACACACATATCGTGATTTTTATAAAGAAGGGGTTTGATTTATCACTACCCTAATTTCCTGATACGTTTACACTCATTATTAAGGGGAATGTGAAACTCAAATCCAAATAAAATTATTTTCATTGTGCCTACCCGTAGCATCGCACGGGCATTGCTCTCGTATATTAAATAAGGCGTCAGTCTTGCGTTACAGAAAAAAACAACAAAATAATAAATACGATTTTTAATGAGACATTGTTTATGAATTCTTTTGCCAAATCAATTGAAACTATGCCACATGTTGGAATAAATTTCCAGTAGCAGTATGTCATGTACATAGAACAATTGTCAGAAAATACACATATTTAAAAGTGACTATTTACACATCTACATTATAACATTCTTATATTTCAATATAGTAATAACTGTTTACATCAACGATTGAACCATTCGTATTTGGTGATATAATATATTAATAGTCAAATCGTGGTAGTAAGTAATACATCTTAATTAAACAATAAAATTATTCACATTTTAAATAGTAAGCATATTGAGCAATGAAATGAAAGTTCCACTCACCATCACATACACAAATTAACTGGCTATTTGACCGGAGTGTTGCACTATATCTAATAAGCCGGACAACAACCACATATTTTAGGTCAGCCAGACAACAACCACATATTTTAGGTCAGCCAGACAATAACCACATATTTTAGGTCAGCCAGACAACAACCACATATTTTAGGTCATCCAGACAACAGCCACATATTTTAGGTCAGCCAGACAATAACCACATATTTTAGGTCAGCCAGACAACAACCACATATTTTAGGTCAGCCAGACAACAGCCACATATTTTAGGTCAGCCAGACAACAGCCACATATTTTAGGTCAGCCAGACAACAGCCACATATTTTAGGTCAGCCAGGCAACAACCACATATTTTTAGGTCAGCCAGACAACAACCACATATTTTAGGTCAGCAAGGCAACAACCACATATTTAAGTCAGCCAGGCAACAACCACATATTTTAGGTCAGCCAGACAACAACCACATATTATAAGCCAGCCATACAGCAACCACATATTATAGGCCAGCGATGGCGAACCTATGGCACGCGTGCCACAGTCGGCGCGCAGAGCCTAATCAGCCGGCATGCAACTAAAATATTACTTCAGTAATCAAACCAGCTAAGCCAAACCCAAATTTTCGGGTTTACATTGGAGTGTTGGCACCTAGCTATAAATAAATGTGTTTTGGTTTGAATTTTCGGCACGCGGCCCAAAATAGGTTCGCCATCACTGTTATAGGCTAATACACAGTAGCCGCATATGGCCAGTCAAAGTTAGTCCCCATAGATAACATGCATTCAAAAAAAAATGAGGGACTTTCAGTTTTCGTCTATTTTTGTTCTTGAAGCGCAATCAAGTTTTACGTTTTTCGATTAGTTTAGAATTTGCCAAAGTCAAGGTTATTACAAACAACAATGTAATGAGTTGTTTGTTTAATTAACTAACACAGAGCAAAGAATAACTGGATGGACCCAAATATCCTAAAGTTATATCAGTAAATTATATTGTTGTGATATCTTGAAGTCATTAATAAGTCAATGTGTCACATGAAAATAAGGAGACCCAATTCCTTCCTCAATCTTTTATTTTAATGACTTTCATATAAATTAATTGGATTTCTGCATCAGTGTTTCATTTCTTAATGTAAACCTCACATTTGATGTGTTGTTTACAAGGACATCATATTCATCAACATGGATGACAGCTCTTTAAAATCGAAAGACGCAGGAAGTTAATTCACCGTGACATTCTTTACATAGTCGTCAAAATATGAAATCACTAAATACGTGGCATCAACACCGTTAGAGCGAGGGCGAAGAAACATAAAACTGTGTTTTGACTATGAAGACTGGACGAGAAATTAAATGTGAACATTCGATTCCCGCCTTCCAACTTTTCAAGTCTGCCCAGTCTGTACACACTTGGGGTTACAAAAACAGTAGGAGTCTTGTCATGTCTAGTTGTACCTCTTATGGGTGACGTCAAAGGGTTAGTGTACGCCTTGTGACTAAGCCCTTTCACCGTGTCTTTGTAAGCCTCGAGTACAAACTTGTCTCCGCCATTTCTGTTCGGCGTGCGGCGGCCCTTCGTTAGGGAGTACGGTCTACCGCTTGTGGTAGAGGTCCGTTCTTGAGACGACTGGGTAGCGCTTGAACTGATATCTCGTCTTGTTTCTTCGGACGGCGACTTGCCGCTGTGGAATACGTCATTGGGCTTACGTTCTAGAGAGCTCGACGAAGTTTTCAATGTATTCGACGTGAGGTCACTGGTTGGTCCCAATGTCTCATCTTGCGGGGCTAGACGCGGAAAAGAGGTGACCTTCAAACTGATTTCGTGCAAGTTTTTGCGCTTAGCTTTGATTGTTTGGGCAGTTGTTGTCACGCGAACATCTCTTGTGTTAATAGAACTCGGTGCATTGAACGGTATGGGCTCCAGCGGTGGTCGCGTGGGTAAACGTGTATAGAATGAAGCTTGAAAATCGTCATCCATATCTACAACAGTCGTCCTGAAATGAGCAGCTTCTGAGGTGGGATTCCTTTTATCCTTCAACGCAGTTCCTGGTAAGTTATTACTGTTTGCGGCCGTTGGTTCTGTTTTAAATGATTGACTAATTTTGTCTACCATGTTTAGACTGGTTTGCAGTTCTGTTTTCGAATTCTCGGAACCAGCGACGCTGTTGGAAGGATAAGGGGCCGCAATCGGAACCTCCTCAGCTGGTGGCCCACCTACTGACTTACTAAGCCTAACACCAAGTGACCTAGCTTTAAACTCCTTGGCATTATTTAGAATATGACCAGATTTTTCTTCCCGAATTACCTCAGTGGTCGTTGCGTTCTCCAAAGTCTCGGCTTGACTAAGAGTTAGTGTTGTTTTGTACGTATTGCTGCGCGGCGTTACAAAACTTTGCGTTGTTTGTTCAGTTGGCAGAGAGTCAAACTTCTGTTTTCCGAGCTTCAGGTTTATTGCAGTTAAAAATTCGTTGTTATTCAGATAGGGTTTCGTCAGTCTTGTATCAAATGTCCTTTGTTGGGGAGTAGAGCTTGAATATGTGACAGCGGCACCAGAACTGCGCTCAAATGATCCAAGCCGATTACGAGGAAAGTCATCGTTGCTTCTTTTGTTGTTGACACTTTTAGCATCAATTTGATGATTGCTTTTTTCGTCCGTTTTGTCTCTTCCCGAAGGAAGGCGTAGTGCGTTATTGACAAGATAAAATTCTTTCGATTTGTTGACACCTTGAAAGCTTTGTTTGGTCGACTGGCCGCCGCTTCCCTGTTTGATGTTTCCTGTGTGGCTTAATGGATGTCGTGTGATTGGAGGGCTGCTGTGTGGGATGATGTTTGCTTCAGTTGTAGCAACGGTAATTGAACGGCTTCTTGTATTTACGTTAACCTTCTCCGAGTTTGAGAACTCCTCTTGAGACAGTGGCACCTGAGTGGTTTGAAGAGGGGACAAATTAAATACAGTGGTCCTCAAACCAGGCTTGGCGAATTTGAGGGAATTTATTTCTATAGGCATTTTGGTCTCTTTGGTTTTACCTGTGTGGATCCGAACAGTTCTTCCGCTGACGTCATTTACCCAGTGCGGTGGCCTCGTTTTGAAATTGTTATGGATGGCGGATAAAATGTAGCCAGAATCCGAAGGTGACAGATCGATCTCTGGGGCAGTTTTCTTGGGTCGAGCGGGGACTGTCCCTGGAGATGTGACGTCACTGGTCCCCTCATTCATTTTGTAGGAGCTCAGTGTTTCGTTGTTCGTTTTATGGATTGGACTCTTGCCTGGGTCGAGCTTTAAGAACGACGATTGAAGTGAGTTGTCTTGTTTTGTTGGAGCGATGCTTGCTCCACGTGTTGAAAATGTCGAAGAAGCGTAAAGAGATGCGGTGGTTGTGCCGAAAATTGTCCGGTCTAAGTTATGATGAGGTCTTATCATTTGTAGTTCGTCTGGTTTGTCTAACGATCTTATCCTAAAGGGATGAGGAACTGCGTCGTTTTCCGGTCGTTGATCAAAGTTTCTAAATTTAGTAACAGCGCCACGATGTCCCAATTTTTTTCGCCGCATGAAGTCGCCGTCATTCTGATTTTGATGTGCCGATGGAGCCGCTGACTCTTCTTGCCAGTCTCTTCGGGAAGAGTAAATATTCGCCGTTTCCAGAAGCCCGTATGTCGGCGTGACGGCTGGGAATGTGTGCGGTGACATCGAGTCTGGTTCCTTGCCCGTCCCGACATCCGCCATCAGCGTCTGAAACTTTGATGCCAGCTCTGCGTCGGACAGGAGCGCCTCGATCAGTGGGATAAGTTCCAGCTCATCCTCAGTGACGTCAGCATACTCGGGGCCGCCCTCACTTTGTAAACTCTTGATGTCTCCCCGGAAGAAACCATCATTTGTTAAAATTGGATGACTTCCCTTATTCACATTCAGAAATTCTTCGTTTAGATTTCTATCAACACTACGGGAGACAAAGTCAGAACTCGGCGATGATTGCATATTATCTTTTGACCATTGAATATTATCTTCCAATGGTGGCGAGTGACCTTGCGATGATTTTATTTGGCCTTGCTCAAATCCGACTTTTTTTATTGTTTGTTTTGAATCGATCTTTTTGTTAGGTCTCTCCTGTTGGCGTAGCTGAGTTGGTGGGAGAATCTTAACAGGAACTGTGGTGGAACCCTTCTCAAACGCGTTGGAAAGTTTTTTTTGCTTTTTCTTGGACGAAGGGGAATAACCAACATAATCAAACGCGTGTTTTGAGTCTGCCTTAACGCGGCGCTGGGAAAAGTTCTGTTTATCTCCCTTGTTTTTCGAAGTGGCACCGGTCACTCCAGCGTCACTTCTTGCAGTCGTAGGTTTGACGTCGGTTGTCTTTTCTGCAGACGTCACGGGTCTACCAGTGTTTACCGCGAGGCCGGTCACGCTTCCAGGGGCCGGTCTCGTAACTCCGTGGCCCATCCCTCTACGGTCCAGTGCCGTCTGGTTCGTGTCCCCGCCGACCGCGTCGGCGTGTCCTTGCTTCCTTCTGTTACCCCTGGTCATCTCCCACCACTTCCACGGTCGCATTGTTTTCGTTCCTCTCTGCCCATCTCCTTCATTCCCGCCCTCTTTATTCTTATAGGCCTCAATTTTTAAACGGTCCACATTGGAAATTGTTTTTGACGATTTAGATCCGAATCCTTTATACTCCTGTTTTCCACGTGTTTTGTTACCACGCAGGTCTTGAACATCGCGTTCGTCCGCCGCTGTGTACAGCGCACTGCTCAGACCCGGGAGACCCAAGTAGGTCAGGGAGTACGCCTGTGTCCTCAGGTAGGACGGGTCGGGGTTCCCTGAGTTGCACAGGTCACTGGTGCACGTCTCGAAGCACGTGATCAGGCGCGAGTCCCTGACGCAGACGTTGCCGTGGGGGATGTGGTCACAGTGCCTTGCGAACGACTGGACCTCGCCGGTAGCTGGGGACGTGAAGGGAAGTTTTGAGAATTGCGAGATAAGGAGAAACAACAAATGTTATCTTAATAGTGTTAGCCTAAAAATAATTTGATTTTATATTCAATAATAATAATAATAATGATAATAATGATAATAATAATAATGATAATATTAATAATGATAATAATAATAATGATAATAATAATAATAATAATATATTGAAAATTTATATAGCGATGTACCCCAGTAAGAAACTGGGCTCACAGCGCTTCACATAAAAATAATTACACACATATTAATGATCAATCCATTCAATGTCAAACTCAAACATTCATATTGTAACTACAACATATAATGACAGTGTGTTACAAAAATTAACACACGTTTGACTATCAATGATTTAAATATGCCATTTTAATACAGCAATTCCTTGTATATCGCAGGAGAAAAGCCGCTAGGCCGGTGGCACGAAATAAAATCTCCTCTGGAGAGTTTATTTTAAAACAAGGGAGACTATGTCTTAAAAGTAAAGTCTCCGTGGTTAGAACATAACGCCCCCTTGATTATATCCGATTTGAAATTAGGGTTGTATTGTTGATGTATTAACATTTATGTCTCAGATTATATCTTTCATGTGTGCTTCAGGCATTTGTGTATGATTATTGGAAATTCAATAATCATAAGCTTAGCCAGCGGCGTAAAAAGTTGAAAGGGGGGTGGGAGCTAGTTTACGAGGCAAACATATGTAGGGGTGGCTAATAGCCTGGCGTTCATTATTTATTTTTTTAAAACGGAACTGAAAAACAAAGATGATGAAGTTAACAGCATTAAAGTAATCGCGAGTTACTATACAATAAAAATTATTCTTTATTAATTTATTTACGAGTGATATTTTCAGTGTTATGCTGAAAGTGTGATGGGGCGGATTTATTTTGGGGTAGGCATTATTTTACGGGTAGCGGAGAATTTATGTTAAACATCATCATCGTCATCGCCCTTCGTCCCATCTGGGGCATAGGCCACGAACAAAGGTTCTCCAGGCATCCCGGTCCTGCGCCAATCTTTCTATCTCCCCACAGCTGTGCCCGCTCATTTTGGTGTCTGCCTCCAGTTCCCTTCTCCGGGTCATTTTGGGACGACCTTTTTTCCTCTTGCCTTGGGTGTTCCATGTGAGGGCCTGTCTCACAATGCTGGATTTAGTCTTTCTGAGAGTGTGGCCAATCCATCTCCATCTGCGCTGGCGTATTAGCTCTTCCACTGGCTCTTGTTGTGTGCGTTGCCAGCGGTCCTCGTTGGTGATGACATTGGGCCAGCGGTCCTCGTTGGTGATGACATTGGGCCAGCGGTCCTCGTTGGTGATGACATTGGGCCAGCGGTCCTCGTTGGTGATGACATTGGGCCAGCGGTCCTCGTTGGTGATGACATTGGGCCAGCGGTCCTCGTTGGTGATGACATTGGGCCAGCGGTCTTCGTTGGTGATGACATTGGGCCAGCGGTCCTCGTTGGTGATGACATTGGGCCAGCGGTCCTCGTTGGTGATGACATTGGGCCAGCGGTCCTCGTTGGTGATGACATTGGGCCAGCGGTCCTCGTTGGTGATGACATTGGGCCAGCGGTCCTCGTTGGTGATGACATTGGGCCAGCGGTCCTCGTTGGTGATGACATTTGGCCAGCGGTCCTCGTTGGTGATGACATTTGGCCACCGGATTTGGAGCATTGTTTAGAGACATGTGTTTATAAAAGCTTGAAGCGTTGTTAAAATGGCTGCTGTTAATCGCCATGTTTCTGCTCCATACAGCAAGACAGGCTTTACTGTGGTGTTGAATATCATGACCTTGGTATGGACAGTCAAGTTATTGCAGTTCAAAACTTGTTTTCGCTGTTTAAATGCTGTTCTTGCTTTGCCAATTCTCATTCTTACGTCGGCGTCTGTCCCTCCTTGTGTGTCAATGATGCTTCCAAGGTATGTGAAGCTATCCACTTCCTCAAGATTTTTTCCTTCCAGTGTTATTGGAGTGTTGCTTGATGTGTTTATTTTAAGGACTTTGCTTTTTCCTTTATGGATATTCAGGCCGAGGCAGCAAGCAGAGAACTGTGCTACGTGGTGGGTATTCTCCTGCATCTGTTGCTGTGAGTGCGATATTAAGGCCAGATCATCCGCAACGTCCAGGTCTTCAAGTTGTTTCCATAGTGTCCACAGGATACAATTTCTCTTCTGCTAAACAGGAGGAAAATATTTACTCCCCCGGAGAATTTATCTTAAAATAAATCCGATTGGGGGTGACTCTATGTTAAGGGGGTTATTTTTCAACATGAGCCGCAATAACTGAATTTCCGCGAAGTAAAGACACCAACTGTTAAACAACATGAGCTCTGTAGCTAAGTTTACGGGTTACTGTACAGAGAAGTACACGTAGCTAAATATGACGAGATGATGGCGATGAAGGGGATGTTGACATTTACTCGCTCGGCCGATGACTGTATTATACGTTTGTTCAGACGCCGGTACCATTCTTCTAACAGTGCTACCATATCTAAAGTCCCGCGATATAGTGAATCCGTGTGAAAAAAGTGAACGTCGAAGCAGTGAGGGATACTGTGTATATTATTTTGAATTTAAAAAAAACTACACTTTTTCTTTCGAAGGCAATAACGAGATATGTGAATAATGAGGGGGAAAAATCTTCAAAAATATAAATTTAAAAAAAATTCGTTGAGAGCATTTCAGAAATTTTGTGAAGTTTTTGTTCATTCTACAAAACCTGTCCAACTGACGTTAGCACAAAACTCCTAACTAGACTTTAATAATAAATTAAACATTTTTTTTTAAAAAGGCGAAACAGATGCGATACGCGGTCACCACGTGTTACTAAGTCTCATATTCAGCTGTCCGCTATTCGCTTCGACTTTCTTCGGTTAGGATTCGATTCATGATTCACGAATTGATCATTGGGTGGTTAGCTACTTCAGCTAGTCAACCAAAAAACATGATTAAATTTATGAAAAGTACTTATGCCACGGACATTTTAGTGCAGGGTGAGCTTGAAGGCAACGCGGGTAGTCAACGTAGTAACTCTTCGATAGCCAGTGTGTTGTGATCTCTACTCTACCAATTTATTTTCAATTTATTAAATGTACTGCATTCACTCAGCCTCATCATTAGAAGCATTTGGAGGTTTTGAAATGGGATAATATGGGGAAAGTGTTATTTGTGATGGGGGCACTAGTATTTGTGATGGGGGCACTAGTATTTGTGATAGGGGCACTATTATTTGTGGATTGGGGAATTTTTATTGTATTCATGGAAAAAAATGTTATGTGTTATTGATGAAATGTTATGTTTGATTGTACACGAGCATATGTGATGGCGTCAATTAGCTTGATGAAGCAACATAAATAATGAGGAAAGTGGTCGAGGATGAGGGAACGGGCTTGAACTATTCGGGGAAACCAAATAAGATAAAAAAAATATTTTGTTTAAATACTGGACGCCATGGTGCGATAGCGCTGATAGAAGAAGAAAGTTTATATACCAAGTTGTACACAAAGTACACTTACCTCCGTCCATGACTTTAGTTGAGATGCAGTAGCGCATGCTGCATTTGGTGGTGACCGGCCCCGTGCTCACAGTCCTGGGCGACAGCTCACACTGTCTGTCCTTGCCCACCCCGCTGCACCAGTAGCATTCTACCGCTCCGGCTCCTGGAACAATTTGGTCAAAAGTATTGGGCTGGAGTTGTTTTTTTTTAGGTTTAATTTTTGGGGATCTGGGATTAGATGGATTACAATAGTTAAAGAAAATAACAATTAAAACTCAAGGTTTTAGTTTTTTAGGCATAGCTGTCTAGAAGCATTCGTATATCAATACTCCTTGTCCTGTTTATCAAGGGCAGCGTGAAAGGATTACAAGGCATGTTTAAATTATGAGATAAGTTTCAAAGTTATGTATGACCTGTTGAATGCGGAGGAAGCCTAAAGGCCTGTATGACCTGTTGAATGCGGAGGAAGCCTAAAGGCCTGTATGGCCTGTTGAATGCGGAGGAAGCCTAAAGGCCTGTATGGCCTGTTGAATGCGGAGGAAGCCTAAAGACCTGTTTGACCTGTTGAATGCGGAGGAAGCCTAAAGGCCTGTATGACCTGTTGAATGCGGAGGAAGCCTAAAGGCCTGTATGACCTGTTGAATGTGGAGGAAGCCTAAAGGCCTGTATGACCTGTTGAATGCGGAGGAAGCCTAAAGGCCCGTATGACCTGTTATATGGTGCACGTGTAAAGTAATGTATGGTCTCTTAAACGTAACTAAACTTTTAAAGTCATGCATGAGCTATTTATTGTAAAATACGTTTCCGTGACAGTGACATGACAGAAGAAGATAAAATTTATACAATCAATGAAAAGTGGTTTGAAAGAACAATTTTTAAAAAAAATCACTGATGGTCGCCTTTGTGTTTAATCGGATATTAGTTGAATCATTTTTACCCGATGTGTGCATTCCCTCGCCCTAACTCGTGTTTTAAACTGAATTTTACAGGGGTCCTCGCACTAGCACAGGTAGATCACAGAGGGAGATAAATAAGCAAGGATTCAGCTGTTAGCTCTGAACGTTAGACATGTCAATTGGACCCAAATTAGCAATGCATAAACATCCTGAGATAGATGAGGCGATTAGCAAGTACCTGACTGACTCGGCAGAGATCCACCAGATATGGCAAGATATAAAGTATTCTAAAGTAATTTATCCATGATTGACTCAGAAGAGAACCACTACATATGGCAAGATATAAAGTATTATAAAGTAATTTATCCGTGATTGACTCAAGAGTGTACCACTGCATATGGCAAGATATAAAGTATTATAAAGTAATTTATCCGTGATTGACTCAGCAGAGAAGGGGCCGTCCATAAAGTACGTCACGCTCCAGAGGGGGGGAGGGGGTTTAAGAAAGTGTGACAGTTTGTGACAGGGGGGAGGGGGGTCCGGCCATGTGTGACGTCACGCTGTTTTATATTAAATTTTGATTATTTTGTTAATAGAAAACAACATTTTTGTTCGAAAGTGTGACGTACTTTGGGGGGGGGGTTCTAAGATGTGTGACAATTTGTGACAAGGGGGAGGGGGGAGTTAAAAATTGTCAAAAATAGCGTGACGTACTTTATGGACGGCCCCGAACCACTAGATATGGCAAGATATAAAGTATCATAAAGTAATTTATCCGTGAATGACTCAGCAGAGATGCTCTAGTCTAGACTTTACATTATAAAAAGTAATCGATTCCTGATTGACTCAGCAGGGAACAACTAAAGGTTACAATATATACAACAGTTGAGTCATCAGGTATCGCCTTTGTATATCTCAATGTCACCGCTATGTAAAAACCTCTTTCAAAACTGAAACTAGCGAAATAATCTATACTTTTCATCTACAAACTCTTTAATTTATTTAAGCTTAAACTTTCAACTTCCCTGCTTACAGCGCAACAATAAATCAAATAATGAGAGAAGTTTGAAATAAATGCACAGATGGTTCCAGCTGTAACTGTTATTCAGATATTGAAAATAACAAAAGCTATTCAAATACAGTCGAGGACAGCTAATTAGATTTTAGTTTAGCGTATTACCTCCAAATAAAAAAATAATATATTATGCAAATTGTATGTGATTTAAAATTGAGGATATTTTCTAAAGTTTTTTTTTGTTTTTTTCATATAAGATTGACTTGTAGAAGTGTTCATAGAAACTTGAAGCAACTAAAGGATTCAATAAAGTGTAGAAGAAATGGAAATATGTTTCATTTGTATACATTTCCTGCAAACATATTAGCAAAGACTTACTATACAATTTATATATATATATATATATATATATATATATATATATATATATATATTAGGGCTGCGGAAATTATCGATTAATCTCTCGATTAATCGTTAAAATTTTAATCAATTAAATATCGATCAAAATAATTTTAATCGATAAAAATTCGATTAAAATTTAAGAAAATATTTATAAATTGTTTTTTTTATTTTAGTAATAAATAATAAATTATTAATAATTGATAATAATTTATATATATTTTTTACGTACAAACATCTCCCGCGTAATATTAAAATTTATTTTATTAATCTATGTTGACCGGCAGACGTCAATTATAAAATGTCTCACAGCCAGAGCCGCCTTTACACCATTTTTGGCCCCCGGGCAAAAAAATAGTGTTGGGCCCTTCCCCCGCAGGAATAAAAAATGAATATAAATAATATATATAAATAAACATATTCCCATGGGGCCCATATGCTCGTGGGCCCCCGGGCAAATGCCCAATTGGCCTATGCGTTAAGACGGCCCTGCTGACAGCATCAGCGCAGTTAAATTTAAACATATAACTAGAAAGTTGAGCAAATATTTTGTTTTTAAGCTAACTGCGGATGGCAAAGTCGAAGATGGTGAAAACATTTACTGTGTCCACTGCCATAAACAATTCTCTTTTAAAGGATCAAATACATCGCTGACGTACCACCTTCAGCACAAATCAATTATCAACACATTGTCATGAAATTTAGTTCAAAATATTCTTAAATTTTCAATGTCCATGAGAAATGTTCAGTTTAATGACGTCATAGATTTCTATTTTTGGTTTTAATCGAAATTATCGATTAATTAATCGATAATTTTTCAAAAGTTAACGATTAAATTTAAATTAATCGATAACAGCCCTAATATATATATATATATATATATATATATATATATATATATATAATATATATTTTTAAAAAAAAATATTTTTTTTTAATGAAAAATTTTAAGCATCAGGCAATGAAGGAAATTACAATAGCTTTTTAAATTTTGAAATATTTCGTGGTCACATTTACTATTTGGTAGTTTTTCCGACTGAGGTCAAAAGTTTGGTCGCTAAGATATCACCCCTTTGGGGCCGTCCATAAAGTAAGTCACGCTCCATAGGGATAGGGGGGAGGGGTTGTAAGAAAGTGTGACAGTTTGTGACAGGGGGGAGGGGGTGTCTGGCCATGTGTGACGTCACGCTGTTTTATATTAAATTTTGATCATTTTGTTAATAAAAAAAAATTTGTGTTCGAAAGTCTGACGAACTTTAGGGGGGGGGGTCTAAGATGTGTGACAGTTTGTGACAGGGGGGAGGGGGGGAGTTAAAAATGGTCAAAATTAGCGTGACGTACTTTATGGTCGGCCCCTTTATAAAAAGTTGTACGTAATGAAACTTATATGAATTTCAATTTTTCTTCTTATTTTAAAAAAATATATATATTTCTAATTGTAATTAATTTTTAGTGGCCGAAATTATATGAAAATAACAAAAACTTTGCATTCTATTCATGATCACATTCTGGGATACATTTCAGTCTCAGGTAAGAGCAAGCAGTACATTTATACCATCAGCCTTAGCTCTTGTTTATAGAAGGCAGAAACAATGCGTCAACACATAGTCATTTACAGATATTAACTAACTGCTTTAAACTATCAAATTAAACTTATTAATAGCAGGGGAAGCAAAAAGGAGAATCTCATCCATTATCGGGAAATGGATGTTTTTAAAAAGTTATTATAATTGTGTATTTTATATAGACGCAAATGACGCCTCCGTTGGCTTGGACACGTCAAGAGGATGCAAACTGGTCGCATACCCAAGGATGTGCTTTACAGCGAGCTGGCGACAGGGAAAAGGTCGGTTGGTCGGCCATGTCTCATAGATACATGGACATATGCAGGAGAGACATGAAAGTAGCCAACATCGATATACAAAACTGGGAAAACCTGGCAGAGGATAGGTCCACGTGGCGGGCTTTAGTGAAAGAAGGATCACTAAGAGCAGACGAGCAAATTAGGGGCAGAAGCAGTTGAAAAAAGAGCGAGGAGGAAGGCCAGGCAACACTGCCCCACTGCATTCGTGTGTGTGACATGCAGAAGAGATGCCACTCAAGGATTGGTCTCATCAGCCACACCAAGAGCTGCAAATAATAAAGATAAATCCATCGCCTTTCGTAGACGGATAGATGCCATACATATAAAGAAAATAAATCAAAATTTGATTTAAGTAAACAGTAAAGGAGTTTTTTTTGTGCTTGTGGTAAATTTTTAAGATCCGTACTTCACACAATGTTGTATGTTGTCTCTGGAAAATCTTCTGATTTATTCGTATGCACACCAGACTAAAAAGTGGTTTATACAAAAAACTTCAATAAACATAATTATAATATACACTTTTTTCTTTAGGTGCTTCAACAGCTGGTAGATAAGTATAGACATCTGTCGGAGAAATGAGTGGTGTGTCGGTGAAAGAGTGGTGTGTCGGAGAAAGCGTTGTGTGTCAATGAAAGAGTGGTGTGTCAATAAAAAAGTGATGTGTCGGGGAAAGAGTGGTGTGTCGGTGAAAGAGTGGTGTGTCGGTGAAAGAGTGGTGTGTCGGTAAATGAGTGGTGTGTCGGGGAAAGAGTGGTGTGTCGGTGAAAGAGTGGTGTGTCGGTGAAAGAGTGGTGTGTCGGTAAATGAGTGGTGTGTCGGGGAAAGAGTGGTGTGTCGGGGAAAGAGTGGTGTGTCGGTAAATGAGTGGTGTGTCGGGGAAAGAGTGGTGTGTCGAGAAGAGTTGTGTGTCGGGGAAAGAGTGTTGTGTCAGTAAATGAGTGGTGTGTCGGGGAAAGAGTGGTGTGCCTGTGAAAGAGTAGTAAGCCGATGAAAGAGTTGTGTGTCGGTTTAAAAGGGTAGTGAGCCAGGAGAAGTGGTGTGTCGGGAAAAGAGTTGTGTGTTGCTGAAAGAATGATGTGTCCGGGAAAGTCCTGAAAGAGTGATGTGTCGGGGAAAGTCCTGAAAGAGTGGTGTGTCGGAAAGTCCTGAAAGGGTGATGTGTCCGGGAAAGTCCTGAAAGAGTGGTGTGTCGGGAAAGTCCTGAAAGAGTGGTGTGTCGGGAAAGTCCTGAAAGAGTGGTGTGTCGGGAAAGTCCTGAAAGAGTGATAAGTCCGGGAAAGTCCTGAAAGAGTGGTGTGTCGGGAAAGTCCTGAAAGAGTGGTGTGTCGGGAAAGTCCTGAAAGAGTGATGTGTCCGGGAAAGTCCTGAAAGAGTGGTGTGTCGGGAAAGTCCTTAAAGAGTGGTGTGTCGGTGCAAAGAGACAGCTAGAGAAACACATGCAGATATTTTAGTTTGTTCAAAAATCATCTCTAATATATAAAGCTCATTTGTTTGTATGTTTGTATGTTTCACTTTTCGACTTTCTGTTAGACAATCACGGAAAAACCAAATGACGGACGGGGACCAAATTTGGCAGGACGGTTCCTTTTACCCTGAAGGTGGTTTTAAGATAGTTTTTGTAATTGTCCCTTTTGCCCGAATGCCGTAAATTAAATAATCAGAAAATGCAGAGACGAAGAATAAAAAATTTAACCTCATTTCTGTATTGAACAAATTTACGCGGAGGTTCAAATGCCGTTCAAAGCGAGTTACTTTTGGTGACGTTTTTTTCCCTAATGTCAATACTTTATTTTCAGCCGTACGCATTTGAAAAAATATTATAATGTCTAATTACGGTGCGCACATTTTCGTGTACGCTTCATAATTTGAGCTGTGTAGTACAAAGAATTGTCATTTTCTTTACTGTTACTTTCTATATATTAGATAGACACGTAAACATATTTAATTACACCTACCACACGAAACATTAGATTTAATTGTTTACACGTTTAAATTTAATTGCGCATTTGTTTTAATTATTGACTGTTCCATAACTCGACATTTAATAAAAAACCTATTTATGTAATAATTGTGTCAGTATTTTTTTCAAGGCTTCATTTTTAGCGGTGCGCGTTCTAAAACCTTTTATCGCCTGATTACTGTGCGCACATTTTCGTGTACGCATCTTAAATTTAGCTGTGTCCTATTAATATAACATTTATATTTTGTTTGTCTTTTACATAAGCTATTGTCTTTTACATAACCTATACACTTATACTATTTGAACTTAGGCTACCGGACATATTAACGTAAGTAGATTAAACTAAATATAGTGATCCTGAAAACGCTTAATTATTTTGTATTGCGAATTGAATATGTTATGTTCATTCCTTTGATGATGGATTAATATAGGCTATTTTTAAAATCAATTATTGTCATGGTTTCACGTGCGTTTTTAACATAAAATTGATTTGTTTTGTTTGTTTTTTTTAAAATTAGGAATATAGCCTAATTTCTTTATTTATCTTTATTATCTTTATCTCATAGACGCTGTTGCAAATATTGTATTAATTACAATTGTGTTTCGATGCAGTGTCGTAAATATATAAGAGCTTTTTTTAGTGACGACAGTGACAGAGATCTTTTGGAAACATGTCAACAAAGAAGTGTCCTTTTTTTAATGGATACAAACAAACAAACATAAAAATATCAACTGAGCTTTATATATTACATATGCGTTTAAATTATTTTAATTTTAATTATTTTCACGATGCATTGTGTTAATATTTTACATGCAATGAATAAAAATGGGATTTAAAAAAATTTAATTCATAACTCGACATTTAATTAAAAACCATAGATGTAGCGAGTTTATTTTATGTTGAAAGTGATGGCCAGTGTCAAATAAACTTACACTTTAAAACAGTTTACTTAAGCTTTATATACACTATATATTATAAACTTTCGCTACCGAACGTATTAACAAAACTTGACTAAATTTAATGATGTGATCCTGAAAACGCTTAATTAATATGAATTGCGAATTGAATATGTTTTTATGTTCATTCCTTTGTGTTCAGAATAGCATATGCAATTTCTAAAATTGCCTTTTAATCATTTTTAAGATGCACTTATTAACAGATGATTGAATCTTTTTTTTTCATTTTATTTTATTTTTCAGATATAAAATATGGTATGTGTGTGTGCATTGAATATAATTTACAAAATACTAGACGCCCCGCGGCGTAGCATACGCCGCAGACTTGCTCATAGATAGTGCAAGAAAAAAAGGGAGGGGGAGAACGGACACAAACAGTAGCACGAACAAATGGGAACAACGCGGGTGAACGATGGGGGACCACCGAAGCATTTCTGGTAAGTATTTAGGACATCGCCACAATATATAAACAAATATTACAGCCATGAAGCCAAGTTGGAGAGCAACAACTTCGTCCATGAACGAAATATGCGACCAATAGAAACAGACAGGTACCTGGTGAAGGAATTGATATAACATTGAACAAAGCTTTTTTCCGTGACATGCGAAGCGGTGTTTATGTTTGCTAAGAAAGGGGGGAAAAGAATAGGCATTGACATTTTTAAAAATTAAAAAAAACATATGTTGCCACTTGGGCTTGAACCTAAGACCTTCCGCATGTTAGGCGGATGTAATAACCAATATACTACGAAATACATACACACTGTGCAGGAACTTCGAAAGTGAATGTAAAAAACATTGCTGTCTCAAGACATGCCCCACCCCTCCACTACCTTCGCTTGCCAACCGTTAACTGTGTTTAGTTGACCCGAGCGAGGGTCATTCGTCATGCTCGGTTGCACATATTTTTGCTGCTTACTTGCCTGGCATGGTCCCATGAAGAGAATTATATATATAGATGATGCCTTATCCGAAATAGGGAACACAAAAAAAAAGATTCATGTTTGAAATTATACACATTGCTTATAAACCGTAAATATAAATCGTAAAATATAGAGACATAAAAAATGTTAAATAGTATTTCCCTGTACACACACTTATGAATACGTCAAAAGGAGGAGTTATTTTGGTCCAGTACATTTACTTTATAACAAGACTTTATTTTATGCGGCCAGCTTTCTATATTGTCTAAATAATAGTGTGCACATTTTTTATATCATTTTAATACGACCGTTTTTTTTAAAAATTATTTTAGAAAGCACATTTATAATTTTGTTTATTTGCGCTATGAGTCACTTAGCTTTTGCCTTTTAAAGGGATAATGCCACATGTTCTTTATCTCATAGACGTGGTTACAAATACTATATAGCTTACAATTGTGATACGATGCAGTTTCGTAATTTTATATTAAATTTTTGAGTGACGAGGGGGGTAGAGCTCTTTCGGAAAACCTGTAAGTTATGTTAATTTTGTACAAGGGGGAATGAAATTGTAAATTTAGTTATTATGGTCGGCAAGAATCTTTATTTAATAAATCATATCTTTTAAATAGTAAGGTTATGTTAAAAGGCACTGCATTAAGTGTAAACAAGTCACGCGGTAAAATGGCATATCTCTGTTTCTCATAAGATTTTAACTAAATAGATGAATCTGAAATTTAACTTGGCAAATAAAAATTGTAATAACCAGCAACTAATACTTGGATAAAGGGTCAGCACACTCCCGCTACAAAGTGCGGGTATTTTTCTAGTATATTATATTTTCAATCTGGCTTCTTCTTTGTGTCACGGTAATTCGATCAATCGATCGCTCTTACATTCCTGTGACGCTACGTTAGAAATTCGGTTAACCGAGCCCATGCTTCATACTAAGCCGAAGGACCACTGGAAAGTTCAGGCCCGGGTTTGTGCCTCACCCTTCCAGAGACAAGATACAGTGTGTCATAATAATGGACTTTGCATAAATTAGAGACAAGAGTTCGTGTATTTTTTTTATACTCCCACGCTACTGCAGTGTCATCATAATGTACTCTCGGTGCTGGGCATTGTTTAAGATTGTAGTGCATCCTTTGACGAACAGAAGTGCGACCGGCCTTTTGTATGTGCCATGAGATAATCCCAGCGTTGGAAATTAAATAGGATCAAATGAACTTATTTAATCTTAAGTCTTAAAGTGGCTTGAGGGGGGGGGTGTCGTCTAAGATAACATCCACTTTGAAAATGTTCAACACATGTTTGGTTATTGTTCTCATATTACCTGATAAACTCAATTTAAAATTTTAAATGCTTTGAAATGCGCGGTTCATCGACTCGATATATTCATAATGCTAAAGGAAATTAATTAAACAATTTAATTCAAAATTGAAAATGTATCTTAAGTCTTACATTTTTGGGGATTAGGGATTTGATTTTTTCGAATTTTACTATAAACATAAACTATTTGTTTAAATACGGTAATCTGTGGGGGATTACCTCCAAATTAAGTAAAAAAGACGCAAGAAGTTATAAAATACTGCAGCGCGTATCGTATTTCGGATGAGGAGGTCATACCACATCAGACCGGCTCATAAGGATCTACACAAGCTTTCTGAAGTTTAGCTAATAGATCAAAAAATTCTGTCATCGACTTACGGCTGAATATATAGATCAGCGCCGTATTATTTGAGAAAAAAAATTTGCTTAAAAAATGTATCTCTAAGGGGATTGCGTTCATCTAAGCAGTCCCTTCTGAAAGTCCCCGCGGAATGGATGGAGACAGAAATAAGTCCCTTGGCGCGCGCTCTCCTGTGCATCTGATGTACGAAAATTATGGAACTGTCTTCCAGAAAACTTTTTAAGAGTGTGTCAAAAAAGAAAAATTAATGAAACATTTGAAGACTTAAAAAAAAATATATATATAAATAATTTTGAATATCAGAGCTCCACTTGCATGCATGCTGGGATAGCATGGACAGCTATAGAAGAAAGACATCATCGCATTTAAGGAAATCGGCGCTGAATGCGGTACTTTACGTGTAGACGATAGAGGTTAAATTTATATAACTTGTGATTTTTCTCAGCCAATGTTTCTGCGACATTTATTCAGTAATCATTAGGTCAACGATCTTTCATAACTCTTGAACATGGAGATCTCCTTAAACCGCCAAACAGATCATTGACTCGTCTGTCATCACGAATAGTCTACATCAGCTAATCTGCAGAACTATAATCTAGAGCAGTGCTTCTCAAAGTGGTGGTCTGCGGACCGGTGCCGGACCGTGGACCATCCGCCGCCGGTCCGCAGAAGTTTTCAAGAAAAGACTGAGAACTATAAGCATAACCCTCAAATTGCAACCATTAATCCTAACCCTATAGAATAAGTCCATGTTTTCGGACATAAGCTCATGAAATGAAACAAATAAAACAAATAACATTCCGCTATCACGTCAGTACAGGTAAAATAGTGCACCGGTACCTGGTGTAATGGAAAAAATTCCCGCCGGTCCGCCACACTTGAAAAATTTGAGAAGCACTGATCTAGAGCACCTATTGAATGACGTAATACACATAAACAGCCAGCAATAACTTACCACTGATGAAAGACACAAGTATGACGCCGGCTGCTAGCACCGCCAGACGCAATCTCAGGCCGCACATTGTTTCACGTCTCGGAATCATACATGCGATATTTTCAGTCTATAATTTTGGTCCAACGATTTCTGCGGCTGATGGCTGTCCGGTGTATTGGTACTAATATTTCAATCCCTTATTTCAATTGTTTCATTGCATACATTAAATTGGTCCTTATACAAACCCCCAACGTTTTTTTTACTTGTTATTATGAGTTATTCACACGAATCCATTCACCAAATGTTTGGGCTAAAAAAAGAAAAACGAAAAAAAAGATTCCTATGTGTCGTAGACTTATATATAATTTTAATTATTTAATTCACAATTCATTTTCCTCAAAAGTTTTTCAAAAATTCTCCAAATAAGTTAATTTATAACAAAATAGAATTCTCCAAGAATTGTTCTAGCTACAGACGGGAGAAAGGAACGTTTGTAACTGAGCGAATCAGGACGGTTGGCGGCTCTTTTACTACCGAGCCGTCGATGAGGGCAAATATTGTGTATTTCCCATAACTGACCTCCGTCACCAAATCAAATTGGCATTGACCCGAGGTCTAACTGACCAAGCACACGGCCCGGGGGACGAGCAGGTGCACCCCGATGTTTGCAGGACCTGGCTGAACTGGACGTTACGTCACAAGGGACGGGACAAGGTACAAGGTATCAACAAACACCCCCGGAACTGACACTTTCCCCCCTTCCCCAGGGCAGTAATTCAGGGGAAACAACCGAAGCACGTATCAGGGTCGGTTGTCTCGCCTTGTTGGGTTAGTTCATTAACAGGACGTTGATGTTTATGCGGCGAAAATATTACACATGTTCTGACGGGGGCATTTTTTTTCCCGCACCAAATTTGATCGTCCAACTCTGGTCTCATTAGTGTAATGTACGCTCGCATGAACTCACGACGTTGGTTTGGGGGGGGGCAGAGAGATAGAGACTTGGAGTCAGGTGCACTTTCCTAGAGGTTAATTTCTTGCATGTTTTGTAAAGGATTTGTGTTAGATTCTATCATTAGTCCACACTGCTACACTAAGGTTGGACAGACCACGGCTCGCGGGCCGCGTGCGGCTCTTCTGTGTTCACATTGTGGCTCGCGTACAACTTATGAAAGATGTGTTACAAGGATTACGGGAAGATTTCCATTTTAAACATATTTTTAAATGGCTCTCAGTTACTACGGGTCTGGCCAACTCTGGTCTACACTTAATCTAAATGATTCTAGCTGAACCGAGAATTTCAAAATTTTACAGTTGCATTGAGGGGGGAGAAGAAAAAAAAAGGGGGGGGGGTGTGTGGGTTATACATATTGTAAATAAAAAATATAATGACGTCATCATCAAAGGAGCACTACTCTTGTGGTATTTTACTCACGTGAATCTAACATAATAGAAAATTAGCTCCCTTTTATGTCATGAAATAACAGAGTTATCCCTGGACTATAGTTGTTTTGAAAATACGACACGGGATTAAAAGATGGGGTTGATTTTTTGACTCAATCATAAGATTTGAATAGTTTTATTAGCTAAGGGCAGCCACGTGTTGTTTGTCCTTCGTGATTGACGAGGCCCATTCTCATTATATTAGCCATATGCCTAATTAGCAGCCCTATTCTTTCCCGGAATTGTGCGTCCGTCCGCATGTCGGACAAGAGATGGTTTGGATGCCATAGTATGGTGAATAAAGTTCTAGAAAAAATTCAACAAGTCAATAGCGCGCTCGGCTGGCGTACCGAGGGTCAATCTCCGTGATTGCAAGGATTTGCAAAGGTGTTAGTTGTGTTGATAGGTCGTAATGCAAAAGGGTCTATAACGACTTTATGTCCGGAGTAGACAAAATGGATTTTCTAGTTACAAAGTACAGGATTAACACTAGAACCAAAATATAGCCAGTTTGGATATTTCATTTTGTAGACTTTTCAATTTAGAGTATCATGACATTGAAATTCAAAGAGGTACCCCCTAAAAAATGTGTTTTTGATCTTCTTAAGGAAGTGAGGCGGCGAAAAAGTTGGTGAAACCATGCATGGTTACACCACAACTTTGCCGACCTTTCATTGTTGCTGTTTGTGAAACCATGCATGGCTACATCACAACTTTGCAGACCGTTCGGTTTCGCTGTTTTTCCATCGTAATCGTCGAGGACCACTCTGAACATGCTAGTCCTGTGCTGAGGCAGCCACGTGTGTCCTCTGAACATCCTAGTCCTGTGCTGAGGCAGCCACGTGTGTTCTCTGAACATCCTAGTCCTGTGCTGAGGCAGCCACGTTTGTCCTCTGAACACGCTAGTATTGTGCTGAGGCAGCCACGTTTGTCCTCTGGTGGCTTATTTAAAGCCATATTCTTGCACTAAAGGCGCGTCCGTATGTCGGACAAGAAATGGTTGGGATGCCATGAGGAGGGTTTTGTACACGATCCTTCCTGGCCTGACGTCTGCACGTGTCAGTATGTCGTCTGGTTGCCTCACAGACTACCGTGCCTCTCAATATCATAAAACGCCATGGGGGCTCTGTCGCTACCTGCTGCCTAACAGCAGTCTTCCTAATGCAGAAGTCCTTCATTGCGGTTTTAAGCGTTTCTTGGTGGCGCTCACGTGGACCTCGGCGGGCTCTCAGCCCATCAGTAAGCTCGCCATGGATCCAAAGTATCAGCAAATTTTTATTGATTTTGGACAAATACCACCTGAATAAATACACCCCACTCTCCCTAGTGAGAAAGAATAATTTCAAAGGTTTTAAATGATCAGTTTTGCAATCTTCGCCATTAGCTCTAAAGAGTAAGGCCAAAGGAGCGAACTAGAATAATGCACAAGTTGTAGTAGCTTCAAATGTACCAAGTGTAATCTTTCAGTGCGTTGCAATTGTGACAGAAACTGTTTTTTTTCTTTAATGTTCCACAAGAAATGAGCATGTACTATATTACAATATTCACATTTCACAATTTCTTTGTCATATTATGATGTTAAATTAATTACAATATTGCGAATATTTTTTTAAATGAATATTTGTAACCATTTAAATAATAAATCGTTGGTTTGTATTCTTAACTTTATTGAAATTCTTTAATTATTGCAATGTTCCTTTTATATGTTTTTTGTTTTTTTTTAAAACTTAATTGAGACATGTTTTGTACATATGTACACTCTAATTTTCATATTAAATACGCAGTGTCCAGAACCTTACTAGGGCCATACAAGGATGTTTCCATGCATCTTAACTGTTTCGGACGCTCCTTCTATACAGAAGATTATTGCGTCCTACGCTTATCTATGCATCATTTTCCAAAAATCAAATAATTTATTTTTGGGGGGATATATTTCCAAGTCGTGTTCGATTGGTGTATTAAATAAACATGCTCAAAACGAGTAAAAATTTCGATGTCATATATTGCAGGGTTTATCTAAGATTAAAGGATTACTTTTCTTAACTTTAAGTCGATTAGAAATATATTGACAACTCGGCCTGCATCTGTAATGAGACGAGACCGAGGGTAAGAAATAAAACTGTATATTTGAATATGATATGGTTTTTTTTTACTTCTAATGTTCTAAACTTTTCTTCGCCAGAACCTTTAAGGCCAGCGTGACATTAGATGAAGACTTATACTTAATCTCCTTCTAATTAAATATTCACTTGCATTCAGCTGTGAAGTGTAAGTTCAATGAAGCGCTTCGTTGTTATTCCACAGCTGACATGTCTGGAGTTGTGGCATGTGGGACCAGACGTTTCATATGTGTTGTAGGAGGGGGCGGTGGGCTATGGCTACAAGATATATGTGTTTTTTTTTCTGTGTGGTTACTTTGGGTGTCATTTTGGTGTTTTCTCTACCACATGTGTTATTAGAGTGTTTTGTTTCCACAGATGTCTGTTTTTTTTTGTTTCCTTACTACATAAGTGTCATTTGGTGGTTTGTACTACATGCGTCATTTTGGTTGGTTTTTTTAAAATATATGCTCCATTTTGGTGGGGTTTTTGTTTACTATGTTCGTCATTTTGGTGTCTTGTTACGACAGATGTTGTGGATAAGTCTTCTTAATGTCATAAAAAATTAGTTTATGATAAATTGATTCATGAAAGCATTTCTCGTTAAGAAACTGCGGCTATTGTAAATGGTTTACACCAACTCTTTGGTACAGCGATGTGATTAATAGCATTGAAACAAGAAAGCCAGGAAATACTGTTTCACCGCATTCGTGTGTGCGAAAAAGAGCAAAAGAGATTTTTTTAAAAAAAGATGTAAAAGAGACTTGATGAATGGTCTCACCATCCACACCGAAGAGCTACGGTCTACAAAGACAAATCTATCGTCTTTCGTACACCGAAGAGCTGCACTGTCTACAAAGACAAATCTATCGTCTTTCGTAGACCGAAGAACTGCACTGTCTACAAAGACAAATATATCGTCTTTCGTAGACCGAAGAGCTGCAGTCTACAAAGACAAATCTATCGTCTTTCGTAGACCGAAGAGCTGCAGTCTACAAAGACAAATCTATCGTCTTTCGTAGACGGAAAGCTCCCACACAATACATACATACAGAAATCTAAGATTGCAGCCTGCTAAATACACACCAGAAAATTTGATGAAATTTTAACATTGGTGCCTTCTAATTTCTTATAACACTACCATTTCTGTGTTGGCAAACAACGCTGACTACGAATTTTTTTTTAAAAATATGTCTGTTAGCATTGATGGTTGAGGGCTGATTTCGATGTCATTTAAAATGAGAACATAAAATAAATTTGTCAATACATGAAAACAATTTATGTATTACCCTCAATGGCTTTTTTTAAGATAAAGGAATAATTTATTTTGTAAATAATTGGGGATGGCACTGATTAAAAAAAAATTGTTCGATTAATCGTGAAAAAATTTAATCAATTAATCGATTAATTTCGATCATATATTTTTTATGACGGATATATAGATCCCGTTAAGTCGCGATTCATTATTTCGCGAAATTGGTTAGTTGGGGTAATTGCATGGCTCCCAAATTTTGTGACGTAACACGGAAAATATTCGTACTGCTATGCAAGAAATAAGGAAGAAAAACCTTTTTGTTTACGTGTGCACGTCTAAATAAATATCAATAATAGGAGGGTAAAGTATGAAAGTTATAAACATGATAAATTATTTAGAAAATATGAAAAAAATATTAGGAACATTTTATTAAATAAATAATTTTATTAAATTTAATCGAATTTTAATCGAACAAATTAATTTTAATCGATTGCAATTTTTAACGGTTAATCGATTAACTATTCGTTAACTTCCGCAGCCCTGAAAATATGCCTTATCCAGCTTGTTTTTTTTTAAAGCCTGTATCTTATAAACAACAGCCTGGGTAAGACCATTCTCATAACATTAGCCATGTGCTTTGGCAGCCTTCTGTGTTGTGTCCACTGGTGGCTTATTATCCTATCCGTCTTCCAGTCCGAACGGTGAGTCCTCAAGTCTGACAAGAGACGGTGGGTATGCTATCAGGATGGCTTCAAACTGTGACGAGATTTATGGAGTAAAAATTGGATGCTACACCGCGCTATGTAAACATACAAGGAAAGTAACTCTTATCATTTTCTGGACACATCTTTATCGCCACACACACAAGATCCTTCCTGGCCTATCGTCTCGACGTGTGTGCCTCACATACTGCTGCGCCGTTCCGTATCGTGAGGCGCCAGGAGGCTCGGTCATATATAAAATATTTAGGTAGTAATAAAAAGATGTCAAAACAAAGTTTTTGACTATAATTATCCCTTCTATATGACATAACTAAGAGTAGTGATTATGTTTAAATGCGACATTTACAGACTCAAACAGAATTATCTCACCTGGTTTTAAAGCCGGGCGCAGGTACGGTAGAGGGTGTTAACATCGACAGTCGGCGTCAACGCGTGAACTGAACTGTCACGTGAAAGAATTATAAATAAATGTTCTGATAGTCCGATCGCTTAAACTTCCAAAGCAAGTTAATATAAGGGATTTAAAAACTGGAAGAGGGACAGTGAAAAAAGAACTTATAAAAAAATTTAATTTTTTCTACAGTTTTTGTTGTTGTTGTTGTCGTCGTCGTCGCCATTGTTCTCTTTAAGTAGCACGGCCGCGTAGATATCTGACCGACGCCGCGCAGCAGTTTAGAATTACCCTATATCGGTGTGTTGGGTGTAATATTTTGCACAAAAATAAATGCTGTACAATTGTTGCACGCCAGGTAGATTTTTTTTCCTAACACAGTCAAAAGGACATTAGACATTAGACGGAACGTTGGTCCTCGCTATGCATGTTATCTAAGTTCAAATTCAGTTAACATTAGGAAATGTAAATTTATGTAATTTTTGATCTACGCAAAATGTCCCGCGATTTCTACGTCTTTCTTTATGTGATGCTGTAGCTATGTAGGTATGTATGTGTATATATATTAGTTTTGTTTTTTTTTGCAAACCGATTATCGGTTCTGTAAATCCGATCGATTTTAAACCGATTATCGTTTTACCTTTGACTTCATAGAAATTAGGGGTGTACCCTGATTTCGGCTCCGGCTCCGGCAAATCCGGGATCCGGCCTTTTTAAAAATCCGGCTCCGGCAGAAATTTACTTCGTATATACGGCCGAATCCGGCTGGCCGGTTTTGCGATAAAATATATATTTACGGTAAATATAAACGCTCCGGCTTCGGTTAATCCGGAATCCGGCAAAATTTATAAATCTGGCTCCGGCAAGATTTTACTTCCTCAATCAGGCCGAATATAATTTGATTATCGGTTTGGGAAAATTAAAACCGATTTTTGCTTTCAAAACCGATAAACAGATTTCCGATTATCGTTTAACAACCCATGTATATAAGTATTTTTATTAGTGTATATGTATGTACGTGTGTAATAATATTATGTGTTTAATAAGAATAAAGAAAACCACCTATATATGTCAAGCGTGATAATGTTTTTTTTTAAAAATAAATTTATTGCTTATTAAGAGCGTTGCTTGAGATAATTTTGAAGAAGTAACTCTAGTAGACATGTGACGTAAACATTCCCGCTGCAATTATTTATGCGTCTCGTTCTGGAAGAAGATCATGTAACTATCAATAAACTCTTGCATAGATTCCAAAACCATAAATTTCATTTTTTTTATTAGCTGATCCAAATTTTGTACAATTAACAATTTATAAGGAGGCTTAGATGTTGAATAAGTTCCTGTGTTTGTTTCATATCGATCGAAGATTGCTTTGTGACGCCGGCAATAATTCCTATAATAAAACATCAAATATATATATATATATATATATATATAACGAATCAATGCGCGATGATTTAGGGTTTAAAAAATAAGGTATAAAAACATGGCTGAGATAAGTCGACGTGTCAAATAGTGACAAGATGTTTCACTTTTCTATAAAAACTTCCCCGAGCGCTGTGTCTTCCCCGAGTTCTGTATACGCAGAGTGTACGCTGTATGTACACCTTAGAGATACCGGCCACTAATCCCCCTTATCACATTGACGGTCACGCGGTGTGTTGAAAACATTTTAACATCCCGCGGTCAGCCATGCACGACAGATGTTTGATATAGATCGGCAGATGAAACCGCCTAAACAAAATTACAAGATCTAGTCATGAGAACTAAGATTCACGGCGTTGCTGGAAGATTTCAATAGTCGCCGTCGTTAACAGATATGTCGTCATTGACAATGGAGTTTACACGCTGTCTTGATGGAAGGTCTATCTTAGTGGAACTACTTCAACTGAAAGCTTTACATGTAGATTTCTCTACAGGTTTCGTAAGCTTTCAATAGGCGGACATGATGTCTATCGAACGAGGGGATTCACTAGCAGTTAAACCTTCTCCATATCTATATGTATTTAAGTCTCACTGTCAGGAAGTGATCCATCTTACTATCTGACAGAAATCAAACCGTCTTACTAACAGACAATAAGTCAAACAGTCTCACTAACAGACAATAAGTCAAACTGTCTCACTAACAGACAATAATTCGAACAGTCTCACTAACAGACAATAAGTCAAACCGTCTCACTAACAGACAATAAGTCAAACAGTCTCACTAACAGACAATAAGTCAAACAGTCTCACTAATGGACAATAAGTCAAACCGTCTCACTAACAAACAATAAGTCAAACAGTCTCACTAACAGACAATAAGTCAAACCTCTAACTAACAGACAATAATTCAAACAGTCTCACTAACAGACAATAAGTCAAACAGTCTCACTAACAGACAATAAGTCAAACCTCTCACTAACAGACAATAAGTCAAACAGTCTCACTAACAGACAATAAGTCAAACCTCTGATTAACAGACAATAAATCAAACTTCTCACTAACAGACAATAAATCAAACCTCTCACTAAAAGACAATAAGTCAAACCTCTCACTAACAGACAATAAGTCCAACAGTCTCACTAACAGACAATAAGTCCAACCTCTCACTAACAGACAATAAGTCCAACAGTCTCACTAACAGACAATAAGTCCAACAGTCTCACTAACAGACAATAAGTCAAACAGTCTCACTAACAGACAATAAATCAAACCTCTCACTAAAAGACATGAAGTTATACTTTTTTTCAGGTCTTTACAAGTCAAAAAGTTATTAATTGTTCCGTGGATTTTTGAATTTTATGAAAAAATGAGCACTTATGAATTTATGTAAATGTGATGATTTAATGAAATCTGATGGACTTCTTTTGTGATTTAATTATTTTTTTTTGCTAGCTGAGCTATTTTCTTCAACAAGTTGCATTTTATTGTTGGTGCGACCAAGTTTGTAGTGTTGTAAGATTAATCCCTGGCGATGTGGTGCTTCCAAAGTATGATCCAGATGGCGGGCCCAGGTCGAGGCAGACCACATATTTAGTATCGATCACCGCCAGAAGTGGTCACGGCAAACAGAAATACTTGTCAACTCACACGTCGCACGTCAAAGCTTAACGGATTTCTTGAACATATGAACGCTGCCGAGGTCACAAGACCTTGCCACGTGAAGGGAGAGATTGATCTGTTAAAGGGAGATACCAACACGACGATACAGATCAGTAGGTCCTAAATAACAACAGTAATGAATTGTAAAACTTCGATTGAAAAAAAACCAAAAAACAAAAAAACTGTACCCGGAAGTTCTATTTATAAAAATAGTTTCGAAATTCTACTAAATCTCGTGTTAAGCCCATGTGGTAGTGCACTGTGTTGAATTACTGGAGAGTTCTCTAGTCTAGGACAGACAGAAATATATGAAATACTACATCGACAGGAGTGAATACATCATTTGGTTAATCCTATCTGGGGGCGTGGGTGGGGGTGGGAGCTGGGGGCTTGTTTATAAGGGATCAAAGAATATTTGCCATTAAAATTTTTTAACAAATGGTCTTAAAATAACCAAAATAAATGTTGCACAAAATTACAAATTCTTGGTGTGTAAGTTTTTCACTTAATACATTTTGTTTATTTAATACTTTGATGTTGACTTTCGCGTGTAACATTATCCTTTAGATAACAGCAGTCATTGTTTAACATATTATATAACGAAAGCTTCACGCGGTCTAAAGAAAAGCAGCCCACAAATATGACTTCTTGTGCTAGGACTTAGGACAAAATGGAGACCGACTCATCAAAGTACATGTAATTGTGTTTCCAGATCTGAACTAATCAATTGAATTGTAAATACCACGCTGAACAATTCAATCAATATGTTTGTGGATACAATTCTGAACAAATCATTCAGTCTAATTGTGGATACAATTCTGAACAAATCATTCAGTCTAATTGTGGATACAATTCTGAACAAATCATTCAGTCTAATAGTGGATACAATTCTGAACAAATCATTCAGTCTAATAGTGGATACAATTCTGAACAAATCATTCAGTCTAATAGTGGATACAATTCTGAACAAATCATTCAGTCTAATAGTGGATACAATTCTGAACAAATCATTCAGTCTAATTGTGGATACAATTCTGAACAAATCATTCGGTCTAATTGTGGATACAATTCTGAACAAATCATTCAGTCTAATTGTGGATACAATTCTGAACAAATCATTCAGTCTAATAGTGGATACAATTCTGAACAAATCATTCGGTCTAATTGTGGATACAATTCTGAACAAATCATTCGGTCTAATTGTGGATACAATTCTGAACAAATCATTCAGTCTAATTGTGGATACAATTCTGAACAAATCATTCAGTCTAATTGTGGATACAATTCTGAACAAATCATTCAGTCTAATTGTGGATACAATTCTGAACAAATCATTCAGTCTAATAGTGGATACAATTCTGAACAAATCATTCAGTCTAATAGTGGATACAATTCTGAACAAATCATTCGGTCTAATTGTGGATACAATTCTGAACAAATCATTCGGTCTAATTGTGGATACAATTCTGAACAAATCATTCAGTCTAATTGTGGATACAATTCTGAACAAATCATTCAGTCTAATTGTGGATACAATTCTGAACAAATCATTCAGTCTAATTGTGGATACAATTCTGAACAAATCATTCAGTCTAATAGTGGATACAATTCTGAACAAATCATTCAGTCTAATAGTGGATACAATTCTGAACAAATCATTCGGTCTAATTGTGGATACAATTCTGAACAAATCATTCGGTCTAATTGTGGATACAATTCTGAACAAATCATTCAGTCTAATTGTGGATACAATTCTGAACAAATCATTCAGTCTAATTGTGGATACAATTCTGAACAAATCATTCAGTCTAATAGTGGATACAATTCTGAACAAATCATTCAGTCTAATTGTGGATACAATTCTGAACAAATCATTCAGTCTAATTGTGGATACGAAAATAAGACCGTTTGAAACTAACGTGCTCTCAATATCTGACACAATGGTCAAACTTTTCACTGTCACGGTGACTAGATGTCCATCAAGTCGTCATGTTTTATGAGTTCGTTAATATTCTTTGCGCTAAAAGAATTATAACGGGAAAATAAGGCATTAAACATCGTGTGCAGGCTAACCATTGTCAACTTATTATGATATAACTCTTTCTTAAACTTCAGGACTTCCCATTTGACGTCACAATAATTCTCGACCAATCAGATCACAGCTTCTTCATTTAGGATTAATATTATTTCGTCATTTGGGCGCGTTGGTTCAAGGAAGTCCTGTAATCTGTTGTTTTTCCAATGTTTTAGGTCAAAAAAATAGCTCTAGAAAACCGTTTGGTCCACACACACACACTCTAAGTACAAGTATCAATCCGTTAATCCGATCAATAGGCTCAACAAACCATTTTAAACAACCACTAACTATTGGCAAAGGGATTTTTTGTGTGTCCCATAACGTCGTGGTCGTAGGGGGTTCTAATGTTTCCATTACAACTTTCTCGGGGCTTGGTAGACTTTGGCGGCGCCCATCTCCTCTCCAGGTCAGCGGATGACTTTTTAGCGATAGTCATTCATCAACATTTTTATTGTGGCTTTAACGTGGGCTAGATCCCACGCCCCTCAGCTTGTGAGGCAAGTGCACTATTGACTTCACTATCCATCTGCAAAGGGATTTAGCTTCGTTAAAAGTGACGCCAGTCTCTTTGTTGTACTTGACAATAAAAGTTTTGCTGTACTTGACGCATTTAACTGTGTTGTAAATGACGCTTTAAGTTTAATTGTACATTACGCGTTTTTTTTTGCTGAACATCACGCATTTAGTTTTGTTGTAATTGACGCCAGTAGTTTTGTTGTATGTGACGCTAATAAGTGTGTTGTTAATGAGGCAATAATATGTTTATATGACGATATGAGTTGTAAGGAGCAACCCTGATTCGTTCTGACGTAGCTTTTTGCCAGGAGTGTACTACGTCCGGCCCGCGGGCCAGATGCGGTCCGCGCTTAAATATTAACTGGCCTGCGGCCTTCTCTTAAAAATATTAACAGACTAGAAAATATTTTCTGTAACAATGACATTATATGTATTAAAAAAGCCGACAAAAATATGTTTTGAGAACATAATATTATAAGGTCTAATGAATGGTGGAAAAAAGTCACAATTTTTGACCCCACATTTTCGGTTCTAGTTACATTTCTAAAAACATTTTGATTATTGTTAGACATGATAAACAAAATTAACATTTTTTAAGCCAATTTTTTGTAAATTTAAAATGATGAAAAAAGACATTTGTAAAGCCTCGAAAATCGCGGTAAAATTGTCCGCCTCACCATTCCCCCACAACCATAGAAAGATTCTACGATTTCTACGATTTAAAAGCCTGTGTTCAGTGTTCACATGCGTGATTGTTTAATCCTCCTCATCCCGGCTCGCGTATATATTGACTTTCTGGAATATGGCCCTCTTTTAACAAAAAGGCTTGGACATCCTTGCTTTGCCCACGAAATTAATCGTTCATTGCCACTCCTGTTCAGGACAGAAAGAAAAGATCCACGATCCATTTAACGCATTACCACTGAACAAAAAAAAGTGATAGAGTCGCTGTTATTTGCTGGTCTTATAGCCAAGGGGGAATTCATTCCATCGAGTCATTCACCGTTATAAGCTACGTTTGCTGTTGTGAAAATGTATTACGTGCCTGGCGGAACTGTTTGCTTTCAATTAAAATGTCATATTGAAACACGTCGGGTTGGCACGAGAAAGCGCTTTGAGATTAGAGATTATGTCCCGAGAGGTTGTAGGGTTGTCGATAGGACGGCAATAAGTGGAACGTTACGCACAACTCGTTTAAAATTCTGAGCTCTATCCCGTCAGATATCGATAGCTGCGCATTAACCCAAGTCATTATGGGATTAAGATTAAACGATAAGCTTCGATTATTTTAAACCTTTGGGCAGGGACGAGGGAGTGGGATGTTGGAGTAAGTCTTACTCGAAGTTAGCCGTGCTCGGTTCAACCCTTTAGCGTTGCCGATAGAGTGGGTTGTTATAGGAAGTGTTACTCAAACTAAGTCTTACTTTGTTCAACCCTTGGCGGGGCCGATAGAGTGGGTTGTCTTAATCGGAGACTTACTTTCATTCTCGTTACGGGCTTAAAAGGGGCGATTTCTCGAAAGTTCATCAATGTTGAACACTGCATAACAAATGGATCAAAAGTAGCGCATTCCAGTTAAAATTACCTTAATCTGATTAGCTATTTGCGACACATCTTTGAAGTCAGATAGCAAATGATGATTAAGAAATTATGGAGGGAAAAAAATAGGAGTGAGGCAAAAAGTTAAAGAATAATATATGTTGAACATTTTTAAAACAAAATTGTTGAGTACATTCCCGCAAAAAAAAATGGTAACATATTTGTTACGGTTATATCTCATGGGGTCCTGGCGCCAAAAATGTTGTTTTTATCTTTACATGAATTATATAAAAATATTTTAAACATGTGTCATTGGATAATTGGATGCATCTTGACCAAAGCTGGTACATAAAAAAACTCGATGTCCTAAATTAAAACAGTGAAGGCCATTGAACTCCAAATATCCATTGAACTCCAAATATCCATTGAACTCCAAATATCCATTGAACTCCAAATATCCATTGAACTTCAAATATCCATTGAACTCCAAATATCCATTGAACTCCAAATATCCATTGAACTCCAAATATCCATTGAACTCCAAATATCCATTGAACTCCAAATATCCATTGAACTTCAAATATCCATGAAACTCCTAATATCCATTGAACTTCAAATATCCATTGAACTTCAAATATCCATTGAACTTCAAATATCCATTGAACTCAAAATATCCATTGAACTCCAAATATCCATTGAACTCAAAATATCCATGAAACTCCAAATATCCATTGAACTTCAAATATCCATTGAACTTCAAATATCCATTGAACTTAAAATATCCATGAAACTCCAAATATCCATGAAACTCCAAATATCCATTGAACTCCAAATATCCATTGAACTCCAAATATCCATTGAACTCCAAATATCCATTGAACTCAAAATATCCATTGAACTCCAAATATCCATTGAACTCCAAATATCCATTGAACTCCAAATATCCATTGAACTCCAAATATCCATTGAACTTCAAATATCCATTGAACTCCAAATATCCATTGAACTCCAAATATCCATTGAACTCCAAATATCCATTGAACTCCAAATATCCATTGAACTCCAAATATCCATTGAACTTCAAATATCCATTGAACTTCAAATATCCATGAAACTCTTAATATCCATTGAACTTCAAATATCCATTGAACTTCAAATATCCATTGAACTTCAAATATCCATTGAACTCAAAATATCCATTGAACTCCAAATATCCATTGAACTCAAAATATCCATTGAACTCCAAATATCCATTGAACTCCAAATATCCATTGAACTTCAAATATCCATGAAACTCCTAATATCCATTGAACTTCAAATATCCATTGAACTTCAAATATCCATTGAACTTCAAATATCCATTGAACTCAAAATATCCATTGAACTCCAAATATCCATTGAACTCAAAATATCCATGAAACTCCAAATATCCATTGAACTTCAAATATCCATTGAACTTCAAATATCCATTGAACTTAAAATATCCATGAAACTCCAAATATCCATGAAACTCCAAATATCCATTGAACTCCAAATATCCATTGAACTCCAAATATCCATTGAACTCCAAATATCCATTGAACTCAAAATATCCATTGAACTCCAAATATCCATTGAACTCCAAATATCCATTGAACTCCAAATATCCATTGAACTCCAAATATCCATTGAACTTCAAATATCCATTGAACTCCAAATATCCATTGAACTCCAAATATCCATTGAACTCCAAATATCCATTGAACTCCAAATATCCATTGAACTTCAAATATCCATGAAACTCCTAATATCCATTGAACTTCAAATATCCATTGAACTTCAAATATCCATTGAACTTCAAATATCCATTGAACTCAAAATATCCATTGAACTCCAAATATCCATTGAACTCAAAATATCCATGAAACTCCAAATATCCATTGAACTTCAAATATCCATTGAACTTCAAATATCCATTGAACTTAAAATATCCATGAAACTCCAAATATCCATGAAACTCCAAATATCCATTGAACTCCAAATATCCATTGAACTCCAAATATCCATTGAACTCCAAATATCCATTGAACTCAAAATATCCATTGAACTCCAAATATCCATTGAACTCATAATATCCATTCCTTCAAAGCTGGGGCTTCATATCTATTTTTCCTAAACTATATTCCCCGATCTATTTTACAGGATCTTGACAAATATTGACTCATGTATCCAGCATTCTCTATATTAAAATCAATTTGGGATTTTTATCTTTATGTCTTTCACCGTTTTGGCATAGGTGTCGGAATGTTCGTACATAAGCTGTATGCATATTATTTTAAGCATTGGTTACGGGAATCATTCATCCGAACGCCATGAAACTTTGGGCATTTGTTGAGTATGCTCCAGCGAAATGTTATGGCATCAAATCTTTCTAAGGTACCACTTATTGGTTTCTTTGAATTTCATTTATAAACCGGTTATTTATAAATTTTCAATTAGTTATTAAACAAATTTATCTTTCATTTTCTATGTTAAAGTAACCCACATAACTTTTTATTATTTTAAATTCCCTTTAATAAAAGTAAAAATTTTAGCTTTCAAAAAATCACTTAATTTTTGTTTACTAGCATTGAAATTTGCTTGGATAGTGCGTCTTGTATATATGGAAAGATTCGACTATGCTGTGATTACAGACAATCCTCCTATATAATAAAAGGCTATGCTCTGTCCGGTCATCGATAGCGATTGGTCCCCCAAACCCCTACTGACTCCTACAGCCAATCATATTGAACACATTTACGCGGACGTTCAAAACGAGTTATTTTTGTTGCAGTATTTATTCCAAGCTCAACAGCTTCCACTTACGATGCTTGCGTAGGATTCTACGAATCAAGTGGCAGGACAAGATCACCAATGTCGAGGTACTCAGAAGAAGCCATATGCTGAGTATGCACTCAATTTTGAGTGAGAGGCGCCTGCGGTGGTTAGGTCATGTCCGCAGGATGAGCTCGGAGTGCATTCCTAGAGCCTTGCTTTACGGTGAGCTGGCAACCGGTATGAGAAAAAGAGGTCGCCCCTGCTTGCGCTTCAAGGACGTCTGCAAGAGAGACATGTCATTGGCACAGATAGACCATAAAACGTGGGAGACCATTGCCGAGGAGCGCATCTCCTGGCGGGCAAAAGTGCGTCAAGGCATTCATGTCGCGGAAGCATCCCTCATAGCTTTGAGTGAAGAGAGAAGGGCCAGGAGAAAGGGCAGGAGGGGCAGAGGAGCAGGAGTACACGCCATCGTCCCATGAGGACGGACGGTTGCCATTCATTCATTCATTCATTCATTCATTCCTTTATTCATTCATTCATTAATTCATTCATTCATTCATTCATTCTTTCATTTATTCCAAGACTTTATTTTCAGTTATGCGCGTTGGGATTTATAGTCAAAATCCCCTTACTTATTTTAACTATAATGTATAGTATTTTTTAAGTGATGCACATGTATGCCGATCTAGACGGTTGTTGGAGGTGAGTTACAACATGCCATCCAATGGTGGCGGAACGTCATTGGACGGGCTTTGTTGCTCGTATATATATATATATATATATATATATATATATATATATATTATATATATATATATATATATATATATATATATATATATATATATATATATATATATATATATATATATATATATATATATATATATATATAAACATTTCTTTGATCATTATATAAACCACAAGGGCACAAGGGCAGCACCCGTAAGGGGTATCACCCGAACATATACACAAAAAACAGAGACCACCCCGGGCAACACAGTCTGACGCAAATATACATAAATATAGCTGACCTTTACTTTAAATCTACAAGATTCCTTTAAACAATTGTTTTAAATTAAAACAGCTTATAACAACGCTACCAGAACAAAACACACATGAACATGACAATGATGCGATTGTATCGTGTTGAGAATAGCAAGTGATATAAATACTTCATTTCTTCGCTGTCATCAGCAGGCAATCCAGTGCTATCAAGAGAACTCGAAAAAAATTTAAGTTCTTTACTCAGTTTAATACTTAATGCCTAGGTCTGAGCTTAGGAAACAAATCTCTTTGATCGTATTAACGGCCTTCTCTAGGTGATCAAGCATTAACAGGAATGGGTAAGGAACATTACATGACTTCAAACATGCACAATTAAACAGAGGTGGACAATAACGTGTACATTCCTAGGCAATCTGCAATGTCTCCAATGCAACATGCTTTAGCGCACGGGTCTCAAACTGGGTTGAAGCCATGTGCAATTTTTTTTATCAGAGATGTTTCAATGGCCACACCCCCCCCACCCCACAATTACACTTATTTATGTAATTTTATGACAGCCAATATTTAAATAAATGTTTATTAACTAAGGCTGTATTTAGTTGCGGAAATTTAGGATTTTATTCTAATAAGTTTGTTACATATATAAATTAAAGAATAAAATGTGATGTGTAGCAGTACCAACTATTTAAATTTCACGAAAAGTAGTTTTGGTTGGCCGCATGCGGCCCGCGGGCTGTGTATTTGATCCCCTGCTTTGGCTTGGGCCTTTTGTTTAGTGAGTTGCTTTGAAGTAAGGACATTGATGGCTTTACCTGGCTTTGAACGAAGTAATACGTGCGAACACAATCCCTTTGAGGGAAACTCGTCTCAAACATTTTGGAACAGAATAAAAAGATAAATAATAAATCTTTAATGGTCTTGTTTTCAATCACATGTACCATACTGAATCTTGAAAATTATAACTTTTTTCAAGAGATTGTGATATTTTATTAATATTTTGTTTATCCACAAGTAATTGTGATATTTTGATTATAGCTTAAAGTTTTTGAGCGAGAGGGCTGTAATGGAACACAATTTTTATTTATAAAAAAATAGTGTTAATGTATTTTATTAGGGATCTCTTTATTAAGGGGATATTAACTCGTGGTGTCTGGTTGATTGCTTGCTTGTTTGCTTGTTTGTCGAAAAAAACTTTGGATTGATTTTTAACCCACTTCCTCGTAAGCTAGCGAGCTGAATTTTTGCAAGCAGTTTCGTGCCCATGATAAAAACGATGTATTAAAATTTTGAGATTGATCGCATGTACTGTAATTAAATTATTGAATTTTTAGATTATTTTATTTAGCTCTATGTATCATGTTATTTTTTGAGATAGTGTCGCGGTGCGTATTATATTGAACAAACTTTCTGTCGCGCAATAAGTTGCGTATTCAATTGACAACACTTTTTATAAACATATTTCTGATCGGTGCGCATTATATTAAACATGTTTTACGACACATAACTACCTTTTTGTATTTTGCATGGTCTTGCGCTGCGTATTATAATAAACATTTTTTAGTTATGTCTCGTTCATAAAGGATTTATAGTAAAAAAAACTTGGATTTTACGTATTTTAAAATTTAAATCGATTTCTTTGAATTTTTTCCCCTTCAGTTCTTTCTGCCTGTGAAAGACCATATGTTTTTACTCAGAACGCCGGGCCTATAGCTATGATCTGAATATCTATGCAGTTTTATAAGGTAACTAATACCCTGTAGAATTATTATTTTAGTTCCATAGAACTGTTTTTTTTACATAATATTCTCTGTTTTAAAGTGAAATAGCGAATGGTCTTTAATTAAGCATGGAATCCATTTGGGTTACAGGTAATTTTTAACATTGAAGGTAAAGCAAAAGGGAATAATGCATGGTAACCATTTTCAGTAATTATCATGGCATTTGAGTTTCTCAGAGGCGTTGGAATGTCTGTAGAAATGAAATAGATTGTGTAAGATGTCTGTAGATGTGAAATAGATTGTGTAAGATGTCTGTAGATATGAAATAGATTGTGTAAGATGTCTGTAAAATGAAATAGATTGTGTAAGATGTCTGTATATCTGAAATAGATTGTGTAAGATGTCAGTAGATATGAATTAGATGGTGTTAGATATTTGTAGATGTGAAATAGATAGTTTAAGATGTCTGCAGATATGAAATAGATTGTGTAAGATGTCTGTAGATATGAATTAGATGGTGTTAGATATATGTAGAAGTGAAATAGATTGTTTAAGATGTCTGTAGATATTATATAGATTGTGTAAGATGTCTGTAGATATGAAATAGATTGTGTAAGATGTCTGTAGATGTGAAATAGATTGTGTAAGATGTCAGTAGATATGAAATAGATTGTGTAAGATGTCTGTAGATATGAAATAGATTGTGTAAGATGTCTGTAGATGTGAAAAAGATTGTGTAAGATGTCTGTAGATGTAAAATAGATTGTGTAAACTTTCTGTAGATATGAAATAGATTGTGTAAGATTTCTGTAGATATGAAATAGATTGTGTAACAAGTCTGTAAATATGAAATAGATTGTGTAAGACGTATGTAGATTTGAAATAGATAGTGTAAGATGTCTGTAGATATGAAATAGATGGTGTAAGATGTCTGTAAATGTGAAATAGATTGTGTAAGATTTCTTTAGATATGAAATAGATTGTGTAAGATTTCTTCAGACATGAAATAGATTGTGTAAGATGTATGTAGATATAAAATAGATTGTGTAAGATTTTTTTAGATATGAAATAGATTGTGTAAGATGTCTGTAGATATAAAATAGATTGTGTAAGATGTATGTAGATATGAAATAGATTGTGTAAGATTTCTTCAGACATGAAATAGATTGTGTAAGATTGATGTAGATATAAAATAGATTGGGTAAAATGTCTGTAGATATGAAATAGATTGTGTAAGATGACTGTAGATGAAAAATAAATTGTGTAATATGTCTGTAGATGTGAAATAGACTGTGTAAGATGTCTGTAGATATGCAATAGATTGTATAGGATGTCAGTAGATATGAAATAGATTGTGTAAGATTTCTTTAGATATGAAATAGATTGTGTAGGATGTCTGTAGAAATGATGCAGTTTGTTAAAGGAATGTCTATCAGCCAATAAACAAGATCATTTATTCACATACACGGGTGGCTACAGTAATGTGTTAAAGAGGTTAACATAATAATGTTTTAAAGAACTGAACATGACAATGCTCCTTGAGTTGAACAAAATAATCATCTTAAAAAGTGAACATAATACGGCTATACAAATGCATGAGACGGACGCATTTTTATACGTCAGAGGTAAACATAGCAAAGTTTTTAAGAGCTGGATACAAACATGTTTTTAAGACCTGAACATTTTGAAAGCGATGAGGCATGTCGCGTTCCGTTGGCGTTTTCAGGTTATACAAGTTAAATGAGAATAGGCAGAAAATGTTGTGCGGACACAAAGCTACTAACGAAATGAACATTTAGACTTGGTTTTACTCAATGTAATTAATGGATCGGGTCATAAATCTCGACTAATTCTTAGATTACTTTTGAATTTCATTTTTTCCCCTTAAAACTTGATGCCTCCTCCAGTCCCTGCATTTATAGCACCCTCCATTTCTTGTTCGATGTTTTTGAAGTTTATCCTCCGTAACTAAAATATCGATAACCTCTCTGGGCAGAATTGAGGTACTCGGCCCAACTTTTGCTTTGCCGCCAAACATGGCCTCATATGGCGACAGCTGAATGCAGAAGTGTAACTGGGTTTTCCGCGCCCTTGGCTCATTTATTTTTTGCTCCCCTGTCAAATGAGTATTAAACAAATCCAAAAAGTTGGAAAATACTAAATATTGTATATTGAATATATTGAAGTATTAGCCCTCGGTGCATTTGGAAACTTCCTCGATGCCAAGTCGTTCTTACGCCGCTTGCTGAATGACTTGGTGAAAAAAACTGTTTCCATGAATTGAACAAATAGGAGAGTCTCACCCCAATGTTTTCATTCATTTGTCTGCATCCATGTCATCATCATATTCTGAACATCCATGTCATCATCATTTTCTGAACATCCATGTCATCATCATATTCTGAACATCCATGTCATCATCATATTCTGAACATCCATGTCATCATCATATTCTGAACATCCATGTCATCATCATGTTCTGAACATCCATGTCATCATCATATTCTGAACATCCATGTCATCATCATATTCTGAACATCCATGTCATCATCATATTCTGAACATCCATGTCATCATCATATTCTGAACATCCATGTCATCATCATATTCTGAACTTCCATGTCATCATCATATTCTGAACATCCATGTCATCATCATATTCTGAACATCCATGTCATCATCATATTCTGAACTTCCATGTCATCATCATATTCTGAACATTCATGTCATCATCATTTTCTGAACATCCATGTCATCATCATATTCTGAACATCCATGTCATCATTATGTTCTGAACATCCATGTCATCATCATATTCTGAACATCCATGTCATCATCATGTTCTGAACATCCATGTCATCATCATATTCTGAACATCCATGTCATCATCATATTCTGAACATCCATGTCATCATCATATTCTGAACATCCATGTCATCATCATATTCTGAACATCCATGTCATCATCATATTCTGAACTTCCATGTCATCATCATATTCTGAACATCCATGTCATCATCATATTCTGAACATCCATGTCATCATCATATTCTGAACATCCATGTCATCATCATATTCTGAACATCCATGTCATCATCATATTCTGAACTTCCATGTCATCATCATATTCTGAACATCCATGTCATCATCATATTCTGAACATCCATGTCATCATCATATTCTGAACTTCCATGTCATCATCATATTCTGAACATCCATGTCATCATCATATTCTGAACATCCATGTCATCATCATATTCTGAACATCCATGTCATCATCATATTCTGAACATCCATGTCATCATCATATTCTGAACATCCATGTCATCATCATATTCTGAACATCCATGTCATCATCATATTCTGAACATCCATGTCATCATCATATTCTGAACATCCATGTCATCATCATATTCTGAACATCCATGTCATCATCATATTCTGAACATCCATGTCATCATCATATTCTGAACATCCATGTCATCATCATATTCTGAACATCCATGTCATCATCATATTCTGAACTTCCATGTCATCATCATATTCTGAACATCCATGTCATCATCATATTCTGAACATCCATGTCATCATCATATTCTGAACTTCCATGTCATCATCATATTCTGAACATTCATGTCATCATCATTTTCTGAACATCCATGTCATCATCATATTCTGAACATCCATGTCATCATTATGTTCTGAACATCCATGTCATCATCATATTCTGAACATCCATGTCATCATCATGTTCTGAACATCCATGTCATCATCATATTCTGAACATCCATGTCATCATCATATTCTGAACATCCATGTCATCATCATATTCTGAACATCCATGTCATCATCATATTCTGAACATCCATGTCATCATCATATTCTGAACTTCCATGTCATCATCATATTCTGAACATCCATGTCATCATCATATTCTGAACATCCATGTCATCATCATATTCTGAACTTCCATGTCATCATCATATTCTGAACATCCATGTCATCATCATATTCTGAACATCCATGTCATCATCATATTCTGAACTTCCATGTCATCATCATATTCTGAACATCCATGTCATCATCATATTCTGAACATCCATGTCATCATCATATTCTGAACTTCCATGTCATCATCATATTCTGAACATTCATGTCATCATCATTTTCTGAACATCCATGTCATCATCATATTCTGAACATCCATGTCATCATTATGTTCTGAACATCCATGTCATCATCATATTCTGAACATCCATGTCATCATCATGTTCTGAACATCCATGTCATCATCATATTCTGAACATCCATGTCATCATCATATTCTGAACATCCATTACATCGGGCTTTGGCCAAGGATCCCCCCCCCCTCATTCCGCGAAAACCGGCCAAAGTAGGATAAACAATGTTAATTGTAATTACATCGGATTTTGGTCAGACCTCTCGGCCCATGTAAGAATTGGCTGGCCAATTCAGGAACTGTCCGAACTTTTGAGTTAACATATACATTAAACTGCTTACGTCATTGTTTAAGGATGTATGCATTTTCAAAATATAAAAAATATCCTTAGTGTTTTAAGTTTTAGAGTCTTTTCAATGTAATATATATTACTATAATCATACTTCTCAATTCAAATCATACATGTTTTTACTGTCCATTATACAGTTCACTTTAGAATTTGTATTTATAGTTTTGCGATGAATAAGTTGTTTGTCTTTGACCTAGTTAGACAACAACCTCTGCGCACTGCTGTTCAAAGCTAAAATTCTACACTGTTTAAACTCAAACAAGACTTAACATACTTGAAATGATTGGATCAGAAACTCAGGATGGAGAAATTTGAAAACAACGTAATCCATTTTATTTATCCCACGTTTTCACCCTCGATATCAGCTGTAGCTATTGATTCATTTTTTTTGCATTTTGTTTTCAATGGTTCCCATTACTTTAGCCAAGGCAACAACAAAGGGATTTTAATTGCAAAGTATTTAAGGGAATGTGAAGTAAACTTTTAATGAACATTAATATTCCAATCAGTCTTTAAAAAATACACAACATTTTCATTTTATTTCTTGATAATATAAGAACTTACTTTCATATTTAGCGTTTTGAATTTATTTTTAAATCCCTTATATTAACTTCAAAATCTTGTCGTCATCTCTGTCGTTCGCGGGCGGGCGGAAAAACAAAAGTAAAAAATGACAACTTCCCGTGACGCTATCGTGCTGAAATTTTGCAAATAGACTTGTGTCACCTAACAATAGGGTGTATTAAAATGTCAGATCAATCGATTGCACCGTAATTAATTTAATAATTTTTTTAGTTTATCTCTATGTATCTCTATGTAGCATGTGTAGCGTCTGCTATAGTTGACCTCCACGGGTCACTGGAGTTTCACTCCAGCCCTCGAGATGTCACAGGTGTCGGTCGCGCGGTGCGTGTTATATTGAACATAATCAATACTTTTAGTTATGTGTTTTCAGATGCAAGACAGGTGGGTAAAACACTCGCGACTGAAACGACCCTGCTTTATGATTGTGGTCCAAGAGCTTGAGGTTTCAGTCAATCTACCCAAATGCAGGGAAAAAATATCCATGGTCTCGGCGAGATACACCCCACGAGTGCTTCTCTCCGCCCGATCTACGCTTGACACTGGCAAACAGTGCTGCCAGTGACAATTTTTGGAAAAACCTAGCCGACACGTCAAAAAAACCTAGATCCGAAAGAAAAAACCTAGACACGCTAAAAATAAACAAATATGACGTCACAAAGCTATTCCCCCCACCCACCCCTTTAAAAAATAAAATTAAAATAAAATAAATAAATAAAAAATGTATGTGTTTCCTATTTGAAAATGAACATGTTTCAAATCATTTTATTGTTATTTAAGTATGTATTTAGTGTGAGGCTGCAGTCTAATATCTTAACACGCGCAAAGCTATTTAAAACGTCATTAAATAAATTGTAAGCAATCAAATATTTAAGTAGAGCTTTCATTTAAAGTTGCACTTTTTTTATGTGGCGTCACAGTTCTTAAAACCCCCTCCCCTTTTTTCACACATCTCACAAAAGTGTGACCCCCTCTCTTTCCCGTAAATGCGTGTGATCATTTAAGAACGGCCCCGAGGTTTTAGTATGTTCTACATAAGTATTTGTAAAATAAACTTACATCTGCATTTCTTTATCACTTATGTCATCTTCCTTATAAATACAAATCTTAACAGCATTCTTGTAACCATTCTTATTTCATCTATAACAGACGCTCCTTTTATACAGAAGATTATAGAGGCCTACTTTCATCCATTGTTTATGTCGGTTATTAAACAGGGCTAAACACAAACCATAGATAAGCGTAGGACGCAATAATCTTCTGTATAGAAGGAGCGTCTGTAAACAGATAAGATAAGATATTGCCTTTTTATTTGAGTTTTAAATGTTGATAGAGTATTGGTTTTCCTCGTTTAATCAGGAACCCATTCCATGGCCGAATTCCCGACAGAAAGAACGAGCATTTTGATGTGTTTGTTCTTGCATACTGAATAGGACAAGTGTTTGTATAACTATGTCTATCTGAACGTTGTAATAGATTATCTTTTGGTCTATGGCATGTATACTTGAGAGAATATTCTCTACACAGGCAGAAGAAAATGGTAGAGCTGTTAAGTCTGTCATGAAGTCTAATAAAATTGAATATTTTGGCACATTCAAGCTGCTTTATCTTGTACCAGATTTCTTTAGACAGCTGGCACCGCAACAGCGCCAACTTTCGAATTCAGTAGAATAGACCCAAAGATATCATAATATAACATGACAGAGCGTCTGAAAAACTGTTGCCACCTAATGCCTAATTTTATTTTTTGAAAAAGTAGAATTTATTTAGGATATTAATTGCAAATTTATTAATTTTTGTACTTGAAAAATCGTTAATTAAATGTTTTTTAAAGAAAAACCTAGATTATGACTATTTTCGAAATAAAAAACCTAGAAACCTAGACAAGGTCGAAAAAACCTAGATCTAGGTTGAAAAACCTAGCGCTAGCAGCACTGCTGGCAAATGCCGCGGTGAGGAAAAATAGTCCAGTAGAGCTTCAGCGCGAAGAAGCGCTGAGAACTATAAATGCCTATGGAACCGGCGTAGTGAGAGTTTACGCAGACGGCTCATGCTTCACAGATGGACGAAGCGGGTACGGTGCACTGATTGAATACCCCGCGGGGGGAATAGGAGTAGCTGAACTGTCTTGACCATGTGGGAAACTAGCCTCGAGTGGGGATGCCGAGCTAGAAGCTATCCACAGGGGTGTGAAAGAGGTGCGTCTACGCCGATGTATAAGGAAGAGTTTTCCAACAGCCGGAGTCTTCACCGACTCAAGATCCTTTTTGGAATCTCTGGGTCGGAGCTCAATGGATACGAAAACTGTCAATGCTGTACTGGAGATTCCAACAGTACATTACAGGGCACGCAAAAGTACCGCAGCAGGAAAGGGCGAACCTGTTGACGCCATGCCCCAGATCGATCGCCCAGTGACTGAATTGGGGGTCAAACTGTGGCTAAAAGCCTGCTTTATGGAAAGATGGTTTGCGGGCTTGGAAAATGGTAACACGGCAAGTGTGCTTTACAACAAAATGCGAGATCCCTGGTGGGAGCTGCCTCGTAGCTGCCAGTCCCTCATTACGCAAATGCTGACTCGACACTACCCAACAAACAGCTACTTGCACAGGCTAGACAAAAACAGGGAATCCGGCTGCCGTTTATGTGGTATGGCCGAAGAGACAATGGCACATCTGCTGACCAAATGCTCTGCGGCGATTGGGGACGCGGCCTATCAGACAGCCTAAGCCACTGTGGAGGAATATCTCCATTGCGATGCCCTTATGTTGAGGCTCGACGTTGGTATTGTAGGCCGGGCTATAAGAGTCTAAGTGACTCAGCCCTCCAATGAGAATGTCACATGTTTAGTTATGTCTCATATATAAAGGATTTATAGTCAAAAATTTTGTTTTTAAGGGTTTTTTTTTAAATCCAGTTTACTTTAAATGTCATTCAGCAAATTGTAAAATTTCAGTTCGGCTAAATGTTGGTTTAACAAATTGAATGTTGGCTCAACTAATTGAATGTTGGTTTAACTAATGAAGGGCTGTTTAACTAACTGAGTGTTTATTAACTAATTAAATTTTGGTTTAACTAATTAAATTTTGTTTTAACTAATTGAATGTTCATTTAACTAAATGAATTTTGGTTTAACTAAACGAATGTTCAATTAACTAAATGAATGTTGGTTTAACTATATGAATGCTCGTTTAACTAAATAAATGTTGGTTTAACTAAGTAAATATTGGTGTAACTAAATGAATGTTGGTTTAACTAAATGAATATTGGTTTAACTAAACGACATGATGCATCTGAACAAATGAAAGTGGCTAGCAAACAACTGAGATACTTGTGTTTTTTTCCTTCTAAACATGTAGAATCCTAGCTCCGTGATGTAACGCGATGGACCTATGATGCAAGGTATTATAGTTCACTAGTAAGTCCTGCGAACCATTGCCGAGTTCTAGTGACCAAATTAAAGCATACACATAGTTTTTAAAAAGTGTGTCTTGGACAGTGGCCGGCGATAAAGAAACATACTTTAAATATGTATGTTATATAGTAATCGAAACAATTCTTTGAAATAAGTTAATAGCATAAAGACGATGAATAGGTTGATGTGTTGTTTTTTTTTATAATTTGCTGTAGCGTTACGTATAGAAACAAAGGGGAACAATTCAATACAATATCGTTTGTTCATATTTGTAAGGTACTATCTGTGGTCATGGGCCTACAGGTTGGGGATCAGTGTTTTAGTGTGGCTCAAGTCCAAGTGCAACAGCACAACCATGCGTTCGTGGAAGTTAACCAATTTATTGACTCTAAGAAAATATGCTGGTCGGGTGATACTCTGACATTGCAGTAATTGAAAAAGTTTTGAAAGTTGGCAAATCAATATTTTAAGTTAAATGCTGGATTAATCCCGAATCATTTTATCTTAAAAAAATGTTGCAAGCAAGAATTTGAGCTCTTTGTGGCATTCGGTTAATCTAATAATATTTACTGTACCCTAAACAATAGAAGATTGTTCGTTTAAGGGCGTAACCTTTACAAACTCAGATTAACATTGATTCCTATCTTAACTTCAGAGGCGTCGAAATGGGGTTCCAAGGGCGCGGACCGCACCGGGTGACACTTTGAAAAGGGTGACGCCAAAATGTAAAATTATGCATGTTCCCGTTATTTGGTAATGGTAGATGAGGAGATGGGGCTGTGGGGTAGCTCGTGAGGGGGCGACGCCATGAGTTTCCGCACTGTGTGACAACCAACCCTAGTGACGCCGCTGCTGACATTAACTACTTATCTAAACCTCACAGATTGTCGGGTATTACGAAACCTGGCATGAAATTCGGGACGCCACTATGGGCGGCACAAAGTATAACATTTGTGAAAATTCTTACTTTATACTGGTTATTGTAATACAAAATTTTTTATTCTGTATTTATACATAACAATATTTTTTTATAATCCTGTGGTTATACGAAACTTGTTATTTAAATAATGACTAAGTAATACAAAGCATTTTATATTCATTATCTTTCAGTTATACCGACCAAACATGTTAATTTTGTACTGTTGTAGTTATACAAAAGGTAACAAAGAATTAGTTTTACCAAAGGGAGGAAACAATTTACCCTGAATTTGCCTAAGGGAGGGAACTATTCACCCATGTCTAAGCTCACAAATTTTGAGATTCATTCAAGCAACCATTTTTTTTTAAATGACTAATAGCAGTTGAATAACCAATGAATTAAAAGTTATGTTACATTTATGTTGTTTGGTTTTGAGATCATTGCAGCCCTCCAATACATAATCTATAGCCAAAAACGGCAGCTATGAAAATAGCTTAATCTGGGATTTACGAGTTGTGACGTAAACAGCTCCATAATCTCGCAGATTATGAAATATGTCTTCGCCTTTGTAAATATCAGATAATAATCTAGGTGCGCATTTCCCCCGGAGGCGTGTAGCAATGTGCGTGTAGCAATGTGCGTGTAGCAATGTGCGTGAGTGAACGTAATGACTTAATACTGTGGACGTAGATGCCGTGCGTGCTGGCAGATAGCTGAGTAGACATGCACCTCAGTGCTTTATTAAACAACTACATCAAGATACGTTTTGGAAGATAGCTCAGTAAACAAGCATTTCATTGCCTTATTTAACAACTACACCGAGAGATGTGTGGAGAGATTGGTCTATTGCTGTTAAATCAAGATCCTTTTAACCTCCATGGTCAACAGTCTACGCCTGTTTAATCATGATTTGTCTAACCCTTGTGGTCAACAGTCTAAAAAAGTTTGGAACTGCAACAACTTGACTCTTCATACCAAGGTCAGGATATTCAACACCACAGTAAAGCCTGTCCTACTGTATGGAGCAGAAACATGGCGAATAACATCAGTCATTGTTAAAAAGCTTCAAGCCTTTATAAATACATGTCTCCGAGCAATTCTCCGAATCCGCTGGCCAAATGTCATCACCAATGAGGACCTCTGGCAACGTACACAACAAGAGCCAGTGGAAGAGCTAATACGCCAGCGTAGATGGAGATGGATTGGCCACACTCTCAGAAAGCCTACATCCAGCATTGTGAGACAAGCCCTCACATGGAACCCCCAAGGCAAAAGGAAAAGAGGTCGTCCCAACATGACCTGGAGAAGAGAACTGGAGGCAGACACAAAAATGAGCGGGCACAGCTGGGGGCAGATTGAGAGTCTGGCGCAGGACCGGGATGCCTGGAGAGACTTTGTTCGCGGCCTATGCCCCAGATGGGACGAAGGGCGATGATGATGATGATGATGTGGTCAACAGATCCATGTCTGTTAATAAAAAGATATGTGTAAACCCTGTAGTCCACAGTCTAAGTCTGTTCAATATAAAATTAAAGTCGCAGTAGTTGGTATAATGCGTTGTTACAAAGGTCACTAAAACCGCAGATGTTAATAATATTATTCTTACACACTGGAATAATTACTTTAATTCAAGAAATAGCTTTTCTGAAACCTCCCAAAAGTTAAATTCATTTTTGAGAAAAGTCGTCAAGTATTTGCCATATTGACAAGGAAATAATTTATGTTATTAGACGGTTTAAGTTAGAGTGTGTTATTTCCAGGCAGTTTTCACTCAATTTTTATGTATTTTTTTTCTACAAACAGTTGTACTTCGAGATTCGAAATTAATCCGTTCCGGGGTGGCTTTCGTATATTGGATCTTTCGTATCTTGGATCTTTCGTATCTCGAACAAAGATTTACATGTAAAATACCTAATCCGTTACAAGCCACACAGAAACAACACTAAACATTTGAAAATATCAGGGTAAACTATAGAAAAAACAAATTAGGCTTCTTCAATACTTAAAAATACACATTATAAAAAAAATAAAATAATAATAATAATACAATGAAAACAGAATAAAATAAATGAAAAATTATATGTATACAAATGTTAACTGTTATGTTACATTTAGAGTAAGGCGATTAATTATTAATTTTTTTGAAGCCCCTGGCCATAAAAATACGATTTTCAAAAGATTTCACGAACTATTATAATATTTCGTATTTATCAAACAAGGACAAGTTAGTTGGGCTTTTGAAAAAAGTGGGCGCCGTAGAGGCCACGGTGGCCCAGCACAATCTAGTATATGTATTAAGTATATATATATATATATATATATATATATTTAAATGGTTAAATTTCTATATGCTATTACCTTGTCAACACACATATATATAATATATATATATATATATATATACTAGGTTGTGCTGCGCCAAACTTTTTTAGGGCGCCTACGGCGCAGCAATAAGTAATATATATGATATATATATATATATTTTTATATATATATATATATATAATATATATATATATATATATATATATATATATATATATATATATATATATATATATATATATATATATATATATATATATATATATTATATATATATATATATATATATATATTATATATATAAATGTTCCCACTTTCAATGCAATTCGGGTTACGACGTTTCTTAAGAACGGATCAACGTCGCAACCCGAGGACCCCCTGTACTAGGTCGCAACCCTAGGACCCCCCCCCCTCCTGTACTAGCAAAATAACCGCCCGCTCCAGCGGAAAATAGGATTTCAGTTAGCGTTGAAATCCGCGTAACAAATTGCTAGAAGAGGGTACAATGAGTAACAAAGGCCATTCCATGAGTTCAATATGTCAACTGACATTGACGTCATACCAACAAAATAAGTACGTTCATCGGTTTCATTTAGAGCAGAAGAAGATGGGGCCAAAATAAGAACGTTTCACATGGCAAACGTTACCGAATGTTACCCCCCCCGGACCGGACCCCCCAGACGAGTCCAATCGGTGCAAGTTGTTAATTTCAGAATACCAATTGATTTCAATATGAAAATGATGAATATAATTGTTTGTCATTATTTGTCAAGGTCGGGTAAATTCAAATGGGTACTAAAATGACATTAAGGGCCTGAAGATTTCAATCTAGGTCATGACGGAGATATGTGTCTATATTTGTTTAAATTGTTTTAAATCTATGGGAAATAAAGCTTTAAAAGTTTACGTAAATTTTTTTAGGAGACCCGGCCCAGAAGGAATAGACTTAGGGAGTTTAATATCTTATAGAAATTTAATACTGGCCATCAAATTTTATTTTATCAAATTTAAATTTTATTATATCAAATTTTATTATATCAAATTTTATTATATCAAATTTTATTATATCAAATTTTATTATATCAAATTTTATTATATCAAATTTTATTATATCAAATTTGCTCAATAATCAACCCATTAACCAAGTGTAACCTGTTTAAAATATCTTTATGACATAATGGGCCCCAGGCAGGGGCGGATTAAGACTGCACGGGGCCCATTGCTGCAATTCCAACTGGGGCCTTGTATATCCAGCGTCCCTTTAAATAAAAGGATTGCTAGCAGCTAATATAAGAATGTAACATGTAACTAAATAGTCCTTTGGTTCCTTGATCATGTTTTGTCTGTACTACGGGATAGGCCTTACCGGGCAAAAAGATTATTCATGAAAAAAAACGAACACGAAGAAATAACTGTTTGCTGGTATCCTAAAATTGAGTGTAAAAAAGACAAATTAAAAAAAAATACCGCCTCTGGGAATAGATCCCGACATCGCCTGCACCAGAAGCCGAAAAACTTCGAACGGCCAGGACAGCTTGACAGAAATTGTAAATTTAAAAAATGTAAACAATATTCTTGAATATATTCTCTTATTGAGTCTATCAAATCAGTTTTTTCGATTACTAAGACTATAAGGTCCGAATACCGATCGGATTAATAGATAAGATTTTATTAATTTATTTAATTATGTTATTTTAAGGGATTCATGCAAACATCTGTTCACCTTTATTATAAAAATACTAAGTTTGGGGGCCCCTAAATCGTCGGGCTCCCTTGGCTTTAGCCCTTTCAGCCTCCCCCCTTAATCTGCCAAAGGCCCCAGGGCCCCAGGTCCCTAATAAGTGGTATTTGACAACTTCTTATGCCAGAAATATTTACTTGAGTGTAATCAACAACTTACTAAAGTTTTATGGCCATTTGATGAATAAATAATATTTATATGGTTTTAAAAAAACTACATTAAGAGCCAAATCGGTGTAAGATATAAAGTTCAAAACAAAAATTGATTTCCATCTGGATCATGATTGAAATATTGGTTTGTCAATATTTGTAAAAATCGTGTGAAATCGAATGGGGAAAGAGTCTTAAACGTTTACGAAAAATAGATTAGGGGCCCTGGCTCCAAAAATGTGGATAATATAGGTTAAATGTTCTATAGCTGTGATGGCTAACCTATGGCACGCGTGCCACAGCTGACAATCAGAGCCTCATCAGCTGGCACGCGACAAAATTAATACATTATTAAACAATAATCACAATAAATGATACTTTTTAATTTAAACAACTTTTTTTTACTGTTCTTGAACGGTTCACTTACTTAATCGCATTATGCCAAGGTCATAGCGCCTAAGCCTAGATTTAAGATTTGTGTAGTGAAATTTCATATGCTCCTTTTCGGCTTTGTCGGGCTTATTTTGGTTGAGCGCATGTGAATAAACTTGTTTTCCCTACTGAGCTTTCGTGTTTTGCTATAATACTAAATTACATGATTTTACATCATATTTGCACATTCTGTTTAAGATATTCAATTAGTTATTCATAGGTTACCTCAAAATGCTTAGATCTTAAAACGGGCAGTCTGCAATAAATTTGAATTCGTTAGCAAACATTAGCTGCTTCAAATTTGGAGTATTCTTTGCCATGTAACTAGTAATATGACTGGCCCAAACAATTGAAACGTCATAAATTGGATCAACAATATGTATATCATTTCTATAGCGATATATGAAAATATTGCAAGTGGGCAGTTGAAATGTTTTCATAATCTAAAGATTCATCTAGAAAATTCTACACAATTTGCACACAGTCCTTCAAGTCACGAAGAATGCCACAAGGAGTTTCCAAGCATCGTAACAGGGGCAAAGGAGAATTTTAATGACATATTTTCGTTCTTCCCGTCCGGAATTCAGGCGTGGAATGGGTTGCCTGAAGAAACCAGGAAAGCAAACACTTTATCAACATTTAAAACTCTAATAAGAATGCAGGACTAGACACAAACCATAGATAAGCGTAGGACGCAATAATCTTCTGTATAGAAGGAGACTCAGAAACAGATAAGATAAGATTTCTACAGTTCTGTCAGATGGAAAGAACCATACATTTTCTCACGTCTACACATAAATCTAAGTTTGAAGAGGTTGGTCGTTCTTGCTTACAATGGTTAGATCTTGAATAACTGGAAACGGAGCTTTTGTAATTTCAAGAAAGCTCTACGTGAAAAAGAAAATTCTCTGAGCTGCGTTCAACAATTGAGAATATGGAGTGTACGAAGATCACACAGATAATAAGCGCCATTGATATTGATGAAAATGAAATCCTAAAAGAGTGGGATTCTCTGTCAAATAAGTTTCAATCAATGAAAACACTTGGCGGTGCTATGCTGTTTCCATCTTTGAATTAAATCAAACTATTCAAATGGGACACAAGAAACAGACTGACAGATAACCTGACAGCTGCATGTGTTGCGCTCAAATTAACGAAGTAAGAGTCAATATTGACGAATTATTACTATGTATACAAAAGTAAACATCCCATTAATGTCCCAAAATTAACTTAATTCATGAAACAAAACACACAAAAAAGGCTATTTATTCGTTAAAAACTCGTTTCTTTTTTTTCTCTTAATGTCTTAGATGTCCATAAATGACGTCACGCGATTTTTGCCGATTTTTTACCCCCTCCCCCCCCCCTCACGCGACGTCACAAAAACTTAGACCCCCCCCCCTCTAAAAATACGTCACAAATCTTTGACCCCCACCCCCAAAAAAAAATATATATATATATATTTATTTTCTATTTGAAAATAAGTATGTATCAAATCACTTTTATTGTCATTTAAGTATTTATTATTTATTTAGTGAAAATCTACAATGTAATATCGTAACCCGCTTGAAGCATTTAAAAAAAAACTTTTAACCGGCCTTCAGAAAACGAACTGTGTTAACATCCTTAGCTTATATTTTATTTTAATGCATAAAAATTAAATATTGACTATTAATCATCACGGTTAACGTCTTTGTTTAGAAAATAAATTATTTAAAAATGACATTTTTAAAATGTATTTTTTAAAAATCTTTCAATTGACTGACGGGCATCCCGTAAGAAAGAGGTCGGCAAACAGAGGTAAATAACCTGAACTGGGGTCAAAAAGGGAATTCTTGGGGGGTAATGCAGACTCATTTGGGACATATAACATCAACTACAATCCGCTAAATATATTAAAATACGTCATGTGTACGTGTACGCTTGGAACATATGCCCATTATTAAACCGATTTCTTCCAGAAAATGCATTTTGTTTAACATTTACTATGTAGATTTCTTACCTATGCACTATATGAAGACACCTAAATTTACCCTACTTTCATTTATATTGACACAAGTGACAATAATCTTAATCCACATGACTTGTCTTTAACACGTATCATTTCTGTGATATTTAAAATTAATGCCTTAAAAACTGAGAACATCTGCGGACCGGCAGCGGATAGCCCACGAGCCAGCCTCAGTCCGCGGATCATCACTTTGAGAAGCACTGATCTAGAAGACTGGAATGGCCAGGGGCGTTTGACAAAAACCGATCGAACAATTATTACAAACTTAAAACGTTTTTAATTCTATCAAATAGACCCCTCCTCCCCTTTTAAAGAAAAAGGATATTCCGTGTCGTTTTGACTTAAAATATCTACACATAATCCTATTCAAACCATTTTTAGACACTTGTCATGCTTGTAAAACTCACCAGTAGCATTTTCGGGGGGGGGGCTAAAGACGCTCCCCCAAATCCCCGAGTCATGTGAGCAGGACCTAGAGTCGAAGGGGGGGGGGTAACGCATACATAAACTTGTATATTTTGGGGTAACGGGCAAAAAATTTTTACGACTCCTGTCATGAGAGAACCAAACGGAGCTGCGGTTACATCACAAATGCCCTGATGTCAACATCAAACGACGCAGTGTAACAATTTCATACGTTATCTTGTGGATTCTCAAACTTAAGGATTATACTTAGATTTAATTTTCGTGTCTTGATAGCATACGCCAACTAGTGTCTGATGACCTACCGACCGGTACATTGAGAAGCACTGATTTTAAAAATTTTTTTAAAAAAGTCATTAAATAAATTGTAAGCGACCACATTTTTCAGTGGAAGTTTTATTTAAAGTTACCCTTTTGATGTGACGTCACATTTCTTCAACCCCCCTCCCTCCCCTTCGTCACGCATCGTCACAAAAGTGTGACCCCCTCCCCCCTAGGTGCGTGACGTCATTTATGGACGGCCCCTTAAGACAAGTGTGAGTTGTTTTGCTAAGCCAAACAACCATTTTCGGGCTTAACTGGAGTGTTGGCACTTTGCAAAAAATAAGTGGAATTTCATTGAATTTTGGTCAAGATGCATCCATTGAAACAGTATCGAAAGTTAAAAAACACATTTATATAGCTCAAAGAACATTTTTTGTTTTATTTGGCCCACAGTCCCGTTTAGTGATCGTTTAAAGATTTTTTTCACCTGTTACAATCGTGGGAGGTAATTCAACAACTTTCTAAAGTTTCATGCTTCTACCTACGCCGGGAAGTTGGAGAATTAGTGATGAGTGAGTCAGCGAGTCAGTGAAGGCTTTGCCTTTTATTAGCATATATGTAATTGGGCTGGTGCTGATTTTTAAAAAAAGTTCGATTAATCTGGAAAAAATTAATCGATTAATTCGATTAATTTCGATTAATCATATTTTATAACGCCCATATAGATACCATTAAGTTGCGATTCTTCATTTTGCAAAATCATTTAATTCGCGGAGATTCCACGGCTCCCAAATTTTATGACGTAACACAGCTAATTCGTTCTGCTATGTAAGAAATAAGGAATAAAAACCTTTTTGTTTACGTTTGCATGTCTAAATAAATAATAATAATACGAAGGGAAAGTATGTTAAGTAACAAAAAATATAAATTATGAATAAATTTGGAAAAACATTTTTAGAGCTATTTCCTTAAATTTTAATCGAATTTTAATCGATGAAATGAATTTTAATTGATTAATTTTTTAACCGTTAATTTCCGCAGCCCTAATATAGATGTATATATTTGTGTATATATATTTATATATATTTTAATATTAATATTAATATAAATGTTCCGACTTACACTAAAATTCGGGTTACGACGTTACTTAAGAACGGATCAACGTCAAAACACGAGCACCCCCTATATTAGTTTCTTCCCTTTAATTTTAATCTTATAATTCCCTTTTCAACGTATGGTATTATTTTAAGTTTTAAATCAATTCTATTCGACTAACTTTCTTTTCCATAACATTTTCCATTTTCTCACTGCTATCACTTATAAAAGATTTGTATGGGTTTCCTTATAGATGTTAAGATACATTATTTGCTGCAAGACTAGCCATGGGCTTCCGGTTTGGGTGTCCTTATAGATGTTAAGATATTGTTTTTTTATATTTCTGTTTAAAAAAAATTAGACAATTTAAAATAAACAAGTGAGTAAATATATTTATTAAAAAAAACCCAGTGAAAACAAACATTGCCTATTACCTTTTTAAAAACTAAGGCTAATTAACCATAGAACATTAATATTAAGACCAAATGTATTTTAAAATCTATTATATTGCATCGTGGCGTCCGTTTGATTGCTTGATGCCTTGCTTGATTGTTTAATTGTTTTCCGAAAAAACTATTGGTCGATTTTTACCCACTTCCTCGTATGCTAGCGATCTGAAATTTTGCAGGCAGACTCGTGTGATGATAAAAATGATTTATCAAAATTTCAGATGGATCGAAGGTACTGTAATTAAATTAATGCATTTTTAGATTATCTCTATTTATCTCTATGTAACATGTTAATTTTTGTGCCAGTGCTTGAGTGCGTATTATATTGAACAACCTTTTATAAAATATATTCCCAATCTTTAAATGTAAATGCTAGTAATTCCTGTCACGCGCTGCGGTGCGTATTATATTGACGATACTTTTTAAAAATATATTCCCGATCTTTAAATGTAAATGCTAGTAATTGCTAGTCTGTCTCGCGGGCGTACTATATTAAACATCTATATATATAATTCTCTTCGTGGTCGGACCCTGCGAGACAAGCTGCAAGTATGTTCAACAGATACTAATTTTAGAAAGCAGTGCACCAAATTACTCCACCAATGCATCAAAAGGTGTGCAAATTAAATATGCGCTGTATATATATGACGTCATTGTTTTCGCTGATATTTTAATTTTGTAAAAAGGGAACAATGTAAAAAGTTATAAAATACTTTGTGTACATTTCAGAAAGTTTAATATTTCGTATTGATCAAACAAGGACAAGTTAGTTGGTATTTTGAAAAAGGTGGGCGCCGTAGGCGCCCTAAAAAAGTGCAATTTTTCAAAATAAATAGATTTCAGCTGAACACTTCCGTCATTTTTTACGGGTGATACGCCGCGGGTTTCTCCAGAGTTCCTTCTTTTCATTCACTCGCAGTCGTTTGCCTAAACCCACCCCATTTTGACAACCGTGTCTTTCAGGAAGTCTTCACCCGTCACTAAATCATTAGCTGCGTATGCTACGCCGCGGGTCAGCTAGTGTTTTATACGTCTTCTCCAGTGATCAAATCGAGCTGAAATTTAGCTGGCAGACTTTAGTGGGTTTTTAAAAAATTAAAATTCCTTTATATATGAGACATAACTAAAATTTTGGATTTTTGGATTGTCGTGCGATGCGTATTATAATGAACATACTTTTAGTTATGTCTCGTAAATAAAGGATTTTTGTAAAAAACTTTTTTCAGGTTTTTATTTTTATTTTAAATAGTTTTATTGTGTACATTCAACTAAAGTAACTCAGTTTTTAACGCAATTTCCCTTTGGAAAAATTGCGTTTATATGTTGAAATGTCTGTCAAGCTTGACAATGCAAATCCTCCTGAACCATACCAGATAGAGAGTTCGTTTCTTTTGCAAATATATTAAGGAGGTCCCAAGGATGTGCAACGGCCCCAAAAATACCGAAAAGGCTTACTGGATTTCCTGGAAAATAAAAAAAAACCTAAAAAATAACAGTATTATGTCAATTTCTCCCCAACTTCTATCGGGTTGAAACAAATGTCAAACAATAGCTAATAATATTTCCAACATTGTTGGAGAAGGAATTCCACACATTATATAGACGTCGTTCGACTCCCGTAACTTAAGAAGCAATTTTTTAAAGCAATTGTTTGGTTTAGTTTCAAAATTATTGATTTGATATGGCTTTTAATTTGACCTAGAATGATAGTAAATGGGGTTTTCCCGCTTTGTGAATGCTTATGTTAGATTGTTGCGTGGTGCGCATTATATTGACACATTTTTTTGTTTACTTTCAGAATTACTGATTTAAAATGACTTTTAAAGTAGTCTAGAATGATTTCTCTTGAATAAAAAAATCAAAAATTCTTTGTTGGAATTTGCGTATAAATACTCCTTCGAGTTTTTATTTCTTGTTTTTAAATTGATCACAGCCTTGAAAGATGTTATTTCATGAACATCCGAATTTACACATTTTAAAATCTTCGAACAAAGAGCGCTATTTCGCCATATTTAGATGATTTTTTCAGCGCAGATATCAGTAACTTTATCTAGGTTATTATATATACACTAGGTTGTGCTAAGGCGCCGTGGCGCCTGTGGCGCCCTCTTTTTTAAGGGCGCCTACGGCGCCCACCTTTTTTCAAAAGCCCAACTAACTTGTCCTTGTATGATAAATACGTAATATTAAAATTTCTTAAAGGTACACAAAGTATTTTATAATACTTTGTTTTTTTAAATTTTATTTTTTATGTTAAAAGCCCAAGTAACTTATCCTTGTATGATAAATACGAAATATTCCTAAAATTTTAACAATGTATGTATATAATATAGGTTTTACTGCGGCGCCCTTTTTATTTAGGGCGTCTACGGCGCCCACTTTTTTCAAAAAACCAACAAACTTGTCCTTGTATGATAGCTACGTAATATTAAACTACCTTAAATGTACACAAAATAATTTTAAATTGAGGTTGTAGGGCGCCTATGGCGCCCACTTTTTTGGGGGTCAAAAGCCCAAGTAACTTATCCTTATACCATACAGACGACGGGAATTATGTATATTGATTGATAGAAAATACTTTAAGGCACAAAATATGAATTTGTTTGTACAGGTTTTCATATGTGTAAGAGTATCAAAAGCTATCTTGTAGTGTAAAGTCAGTCTATTTGATATCATCTAAATCAGGCTGTTTAGATGGCCTGATCTTGTTATATTTTTGGGAGAATGTTGAGTCCCATTTTTGTGTGTGCGCCATCTATATATATATATATATATATATATATATATATATATATATATATATATATATATATATATTTATATATATATTTCACAAGAACAAGCACAAGACGAGTGCAAATAAGAATGAAGAATGACCGCGTAGGGTCGGCCAATCACAGTTTATGTTTGGCAATCTTGGGTGGTGAAGGGTGAGGGGCAGGTAGCTAGCCGCAGTGCCCCGAGACCAACAATGCCCAGACGATCACTCGCATAGTTCTTATGTCTTCGTGCTGTAGTTTGTGTCCGTTCTTTCCCCGCTTTCTTTGCACTATCTATGAGCATGTCTGCGGCGGATGCGACGCCGCGGGTTGTGTGTAGTACTTATTGTGTGAGAGGACAATGATGATGTACTTAGCAAGCGTAATAATTAATTAAAAAATTAAAGTTACTTTCGCATGGTTTTCACTTAAACATACACTGTTATTCCATATTTAATACATATGCTTGCCTGTAACTGAAAAAAAGTACATTCAAAATAAGAAAACAATAATTTTTTTTAGGTATACTTAATATTTAGAATTACTAATAATAACAAATATCTTTGAGCAATCTGTGGCGTATGCTACGCCATGGGTCATATCTAGTGTCTATATAAAAGTTTAAACAACTCCGCGAAACAAAACTCAAATTTTGAAGCCACGGAACACGACGCCTTAAAAAAAACTCGGATCAATGAGGCCTGCAAGGTGGATAGAGTGGATAAAAGCGCAGGCCATTCCACGCGTATGTTAATTGTGCAAGCCTCATCAGCGAGATATGGATACCGTATCTCACGTTGTAAGTTGAATACCGCTTCAGGGAATTAGTTACTTCGTGGATTCTCTTTTAAATAATTTTTTTTTAAAGCAAAATACAAAAGTGATCTTGCAGTTTTTTTTCCAATCGATTCTTTTAAGTTTGAATTTATTTTAACATATAAACGAGCCATTGTATTTTAAAGATATAAACGACCCATGGTATTTTTTTAAGATATGTACGAGCCATGGTATTCTAAAGATGTGAACGAGCCATGGTATTTAAAGATATGAACGGGCCATGGTATTTTTAAGATATGAATGAACCATGGTATTTAAAGATAAAAGCGAGCCATGGTATTTAAAGATATAAGCGAGCCATGGTATTTAAAGATATAAGCGAGCCATGGTATTTAAAGATATAAGCACGCCATGGTATTTAAAGATATAAGCGAGCCATGGTATTTAAAGATGTGAACGAGCCATGGTATTTTAAAGATATAAGCGAGCCATGGTATTTAAAGATATAAACCAGCCATGGTATTTTTAAGATTTGATCGAGCCATAGAATTTTAAAGATATGAACGAAATTGTCAAAGTTTAGTGACAGATTTCGAAAGCCTGTAGATTTGTTGCATGTGAAACAATGCGCCACATGATTTTTATTTCTATATTTCTAACTATTTCAACACTGTCGGTATAAATTGCTCGTTTCAAAGTATCAGGCACATTACATCCACGATATGGAGAAAAAAAGTTAATGCAAGGTCTTTTTTTCTGTTTAATAGTTAATTTTGAAAAAAAAAGTTAATGCAAGGTCTTTTTTTCTGTTTAATAGTTAATTTTGAAAAGAAAAGTTAGTGCAAGGACTATTTTTCTGTTTAATAGTTAATTTTGAAAAATAAAAAAAAACACGTAAAAAACAAAGTTTTTGACTATAAATCCTTTTTGTACGAGAAGTAACTAAAAGAATGTTCATTATAATACACAGCGAAAGACCATCCAAAAATACACAATTGTATTTGTGTCGTAAAACATGTTTAATATAATGCGCACCGATCAGGAATATGCTTATTAAAAGTGTTGTCAATAAAATACGCACCTTATTGCGCGACAGAAAGGTTGTTCAATATAATACGCACCGCGACGCTCTATCTCAAAAAAATAACATGATACATAGGAATAAATAAAATATTCTAAAAATTCAACACATGTAATTTAATTACAGTACATGCGATCGATCTGAAATTTTGATACATAGTTTTTATCATCGCCACCAAACTGCCTGCTAAATTTCAGCTCGCTAGCTTGGTTTTTTACGTTTTTTTTTCAGTTTTATAGTTAATGAAAAAAAAAGTTTGACTTTGTTTTCATTCAGATTAGACGTCAGGCCACACTGCTCATTTGGCCAGCGTTTTGAACATAAAATCGATTGCTCGAACAAAAATCTTTTCAGCTAATACTTGTAAGTAATTTGAAACTCACAAGTTTCGTTGCACTGAAGAGTGAGTTGGAGAAAGGGTGGTAGCGCGAAAGGCGTGTTCTTTTAAAATTACTGTATTTACGCGGTAGAGAGGGCTCCCACTGTGAATTTTATTGCTATCATTAATTAATCTGTTCGAGTCCAGTTAAAATCATTTTTTAAAAAATAAAATTTCATAATTATTTATGATTGTTTTTTTTTCTTAGTCAAATTATTTTGTTCACCCCCCCCCCTAATCCCCTAATGGCACCAAATTTTTTTTTATAGTAAATTAATTTTTAAAAAAACTTGACAAAAATTTAGGGCGTGTGGAGATAAATTCGTCCGGACAAACAGAACAACGCACAAACATAGCCATCACGATAGTCGTCAAGTTCATTGTAAGATCGTATTTAAAACAGCATGGAAGCCTTATTGGGTATATCTTATAAACAAAGTTTACACAATTTTTTTTTATTCCCAGAAATAAACCGACTCTGCTCAAGCTAAAACAGACGACTAGATTGGCGCAGACAGAACATCGCAGCCCAGATCTCTATTTGACCTCTGTTGGAGATGGCAAGAGCGGGGTTATCTCTCCTGCTTGTCTTGACTTTTGTCTGCGGATTGCACGCTCGTAAGATCCAACTTAACCTCGACGTATATTGTATCTAATCCACCGAGTCGTCCTTGTTCGTCTAACTCTTCGTCAACATTCTGGTGACAAAATCATTGTCTGCCTTCGTTTAATCTCACGCTCATTGTCTGCCATCTTTTCATCACGCTTTCATTGTCTGACTTCGTTTAACCTCGCTTTCATTGTCTGCCTACGTTTATTCTCACGTTCTAAAGGTCCATCAACACATTTTAATCGCTGCTTGTTCTATTTCTTTGTTAATTACCTCTACTGTCTCTAGTTATTTGTGTTCTTTCTCCACCTCTCTCACCATTTTAGCGTATATATAATTATATATATATATGATTAAACGTTAAAAAAATTCTCCCTCGATGTCTAGATACAGAGAAAATAAATATGTACACTCATTTTAAAACGTATATTTTTTAGGATAAATATAGACGTTAAAATACGTTTGCGAACAAATGTGATTTAATAAAGCTGTAAGCAAATTATGCTCAAGTCCATTATAGCAAATCAAAGTAGATTTAATAAAATCTGATGAGATTAGTCCAAACAAAATACCCGGATAACTGAATTACATCTTAATGAAATTTTTCCGACTGAATACTTGGATATTTTAATTAATATATTCAAGCCATGAAAAGACATGGCTAAATCAGATATACTATATACGCTGAAATGTTCAAACATATTTTATTATTTATTTTTAAAAAATAATAATTTAAATTAAAAAGAGATCTTTCAGAAAGATCTTTTTTTTTAGAGAAAACTCAAATATCCCGCGGTAAGCATTCAAATGTTATGTTTACAGGATCGCTCCCGGTGTATCGCGAAGGCGAGTGCAGTCTTAACGCCTACATGAGCTGTGATAAATACGCCTGGTGCAGTGACTCAGCAGACGGCAAGCAGTTTACCTGCGAGTGTATGGACAACGTGGAAGGAGATGGGTTTAAAGTCTCCGTAGGAGGAACGGGCTGTAAATTGGGTAAGAGATGGGTTCAAAACCTCCGTAGGAGGAACGGGCTGTAAACTGGGTAAGAGATGGGTTCAAAACCTCCGTAGGAGGAACGGGCTGTAAACTGGGTAAGAGATGGGTTCAAAACCTCCGTAGGAGGAACGGGCTGTAAACTGGGTAAGAGATGGGTTCAAAACCTCCGTAGGAGGAACGGGCTGTAAACTGGGTAAGAGATGGGTTCAAAACCACCGTGCGAGAAACGGGCTGTAAACTGGGTAAGAGATGGGTTCAAAACCTCCGTAGGAGAAACGGGCTGTAAACTTTGTAAGGGATGGGTTCGAAACCTAAGTTGGAGAATTATGATGTAAACTGGGTAAGAAAACCACTACTAACGAAATATGCAATTAGAACTTGCCTTGTAATAATATCAATCTTATTTTTGTATCTGTCGACACCTCACCCTGCCCCCAGTAGAGTTAATCGAATGTACATCTAGTGATCTGTTATGTTTCAAAGTTCAAACAATTATAATTACTTTTGTATTACATGCATTTGTTTACATTTCATACAGCACGCTTCTTAATATTTTCATCAAATGTGAAGTCTAATCTATAAATGGTCCGATACTAGTCCAATACCTCAAATGTGAAGTCTAATCTATAAATTGTCCGATACTAGTCCAATACCTCAAATGTGAAGTCTAATCTATAAATGGTCCGATACTAGTCCAATACCTCAAATGTGAAGGCTAATCTATAAATGGTCCTATACTATTCCAATACATCAAATGTGAAGGCTAATCTATAAATGGTGCTACACTAGTCCAATACCTCGAACTAGCCCATTATAAGCCATATTCTAGTCCTGTATTAGACCAAATTAAATCATGTTATAGCCATGTACGAGCCCAACATAAGTCATAAGTCATATTCTAGTTCAGTACTAGCCCAATATAAAAACGCATACCAGCACCATCTAAATAGGGATTACATAAGCCGCTGCATTAACCTTCTACTACAATTGTAACTGCTCTACATGACATAATACTTTATATTCCACTTATCCCTATATTATCTTCAAACTAGATATAAATCTTTCTATCATTACTCATTCCATTGACGTTATAGTGTAGGGGTCCTTCACAGGAACTAACAATATTGAAGCCCCTTTCAAACAATGTCATTTTATGATTACACGTAACGATGTTTACTGCACTCCGCAGCCTTCAAGACCTGTGCCACCAACAACGATTGTCCGCAATACGCCAACTGCAGTGCAGAGAAGAAGTGTGTCTGTAACCAGGGCTTCCAGGGGGACGGCTCCAACTGTGCAGGTACGCAGTAGACAATCGGCTTTAACTGTACAGGTGTACATACAATACACACACGGCTTCAACTGTACAGGTACGCAGTAGACACACGGCTTTAACTGTACAGGTGTACATACAATACACACACGGCTTCAACTGTACAGGTATGCAGTAGACACACGGCTTTAATTGTACAGGTGTGCATACAATACTCACATGGCTTCCACTGTACAGTAGACACGCGGCTTTAACTGTACATGTGTACAATACACAAGACTTCAACTCTACAGGTAAAGGACTATACGATACATACACATGGGTTCAGCTGTATAGGTATACAATAAACACACGAGCTCAACTTTACAGGTATAGGACTATACGATGCATACACAGGGGTTCAGCGGTACAGGTATGCAATAGACGGGGCTTCAACTGAAAGTGTTTACAATAGACACTACTTCAGTCGTACAGGTGTGCAATAGACACGATTTCAACTGTACAGGTTTACGATAGAGACGATTTTAATTGTTCATGTTTGAAATGGGCGCGCAGTTCAACTGTACAGTTATAAAATGCTAATTTCTCAAATTGTTCTTTCCAAACTTGGTATTAATCTTAAACACTCTGATCTCTTATTATTATTATTATTATTATTATTATTATTATTATTATTATTATTATTATTATTATTATTATTATTATTATTATTATTATTATTATTATTCCGCATCCTTCCGTCTCGAGAGACAATGGGGCGTGACCGTTGGGTGGGGTTGCATTTCCTCGTATGGCTGAGAAGTCCTATCCTTGAGTGACAGTCTTAACCACAGCTTTTGCACGCGAGTTCTTTGCTTCTCAATGTTTCGGGCCTTTCTCTTAGCTCTTCTGTTCGTAGCCTCCTCGATCCTTCGCTCCTCGACTACTATGACGCTAACTTTGACAACTGTGGGCCACGTAAAAAGTTAATACTTAACTTGCCTCAACGCCCAAAAGAACTGATTTTTTTTAAAAAAGAAAGATTGCTTTCTAAATCTAATACGTGTTATAGAAACGGCTTTCACGTTTACTTAAAGTAAGTTTTAAAGTCAAAGTTAAACACACAAAATGCCAAATGTTTCACTGTCGCACTATCCCCCCACGCCTAGTGCAAAATAAAAGAGACCAAACAAAACAAAAACAAATATTAATGTCAATAATACTTCAGAAATCATAACAGCAGGTACACATTCTGAAGGAATCAACCTGCTGTCAGTATCTCTTTAACTGTTACAACGCCATACCGTCTCTCCCCAGATATCAACGAATGTCTGAACACTTCCCGCTGTGACCCACATGCAATTTGTAAAAACTCACCCGGGACTTTCGATTGTCGTTGTGATACTGGGAATGGTTACCGTGGAGACGGGTTTACATGCACTTGTAAGTTCCCTTGCATCGGATGTATATTTTTATTAAAATATGTTTGAAGTAGGCTTTGATTATAAGTGTTGGGCGCAATAATCTTCTGTATACATCGAGCGTCTGTAACGTATTGATTTGATAATAAGCTTATTTTAGTATATTTAGGACGCTAATATTCCTCTCCTTATCTTTGTCTCACACTTGTATTACATAAAAATATAGTATAAATAAAAGGAAATACTTGTAGAAGTACTGCAGTAATTCTTTAAGCAGACCCCACACACCCACACAAAAATTAATGGGTGGTTGGTGGTGGTTAATATAATATGACATTGGCAATAGAAGACCAATCTATATTAAATTTAATTTCACAATAGAGTGTGTTAAATTTCTCTTAATGTTCAGTCATCGTGAAGTATCAACAATGACGTGTCACTACCACTGACATCCAGTGGAGAAAACCATGTGTTAAGCACTTCTAACTAGGGTTGTACCGGGTTTCGGCTCCGGCAATTCCGGAATCCGACCATTTTTACCGATCCGGCTCTGACAGGATTTCACTTTATAAATCCGGCCAAATCCGGCTGGCCCGTAGAGCCTTAACACACACACACACACACACGCATCTCTATATATATAAGCCGCATTTGTTGTCTGTCTGTTCCCTAATAACTCAAGATCCAGACAACCAAATAACGTGAAATTTGGTACACGTACACAAAATTATACCGGAAAGGTTATTAAACGGGTTTCAATCAAAATATATAAAATACTGGGGGACGGGGGCCCAAAATATAGTTTTTCCTTATATGAGCTATATAAAATAACTAGGGGCAAGTACCCGGCTCCCGCCCGGGTTTAACAACAACAGCAACAAAACAAAAACAACAAAAACAACAACAAAACAACAAAAACAAAACAACAACAAAAACAACAAAAACAACAAAACAACAAAAACAAAACAACAACAAAAACAACAACAAAACAAAAACAAAATAACAACAAAACAACAACTACAACAACAACAACAAAACAACAACTACAACAACAGCAACAACAACAAAGCAACAACAACAAAACAACAAATACAACAGCAACAACAACAAAGCAACAACAACATGAAGGACATTGTCGTCGCAGGGCAAGGGATGTGGACAACAACAACAACAGCAAAAACAACACAAAAGCAACAACAGCAACAACAACAACAACAGCAACAACAACAAAAACAACAACAGCAACAACAACAAAAACAAAACAACAACAAAAACATCAACAACAAAACAAACACAAAACAACAACTACAACAACAACAGCAACAACAACAAAGCAACAACAACAAAACAACAACTACAACAACAAAAGCAACAACAACAAAGCAACAAAAAAAAATATTTTATGGCGATAATCGCCTTCTTGTTAATCTCGACACCAAAATGTTTATTAATTTGCGTCATTATTTTACGTCTTAATTTTCAATAATTTTTATTTTATATAGCTCATATAGGGAAAAACTACATTTTGGGCCCACGGGCCCCCAGTATCTTATATATATGGAACGAAACCCGTTTAATAACCTTTCCGGTATAATTTTGTGTACGTGTACCAAATTTCACGTTATTTGGTTGTCTGGATCTTGAGTTATTAGGGAACAGACAGACAGACAACAAATGCGGCTTATATATAGAGAGAAAATAAAAAAAAATTATTGAAAATTAAGACGTAAAACAATGACGCAAAATAATAAACATTTTGATGTCGAGATTAACAAGAAGGCGACTATCGCCATAAAATAATTGTTTTGCTATTGTTGCTTTGTTGTTGTTGCTTTTGTTGTTGATTTTGTTGTTGTAGTTGTTGCTTTGTTTTTGTTGCTGTTGTTGTAGTTGTTTTTATTTTGTTGTTGTTGTTTTTGTTGTTGTTTTGTTTTTGTTGTTGTTGCAGTTGTTGTTGTTTTTGTTGTTGTTGAAGTTTTTGTTGCTGTTGTTGTTTTTGGGTTGTTTTTGCTGTTGTTGTCCACATTCCTTTCCCTGCGACGACAATGTCCTTCATGTTGTTGTTGCTTTGTTGTTGTCGCTGTTGTTGTTGTAGTTGTTGTTTTTTTTTGTTGTTGCTTTGTTGTTGTTGTTTTGTTGTTGTTTTTGCTGTTTTTGTTGTTTTTTTGTTTTTGTTGTTTTTGGTGTTGATTTTTTTGTTTTTTTGTTTTTGTTGTTTTGTTGTTGATTTTGTTGTGTTTGTTGTTGTACTGTTTTTGTTGTTTTTTGTTGTTTTTGTTGTTGTTTTTGTTGCTGTTGTTGTTAAACCCTGGAAAAGCCGGGTACTTGCCCCTAGTATATATATATATATATATATATATATATATATATATATATATATATATATATATATATATATATATATATATTATCTGTTACATAGTCTCCTTCTTTACAGAAGATTATTGCGTTATTATATATATATATAATGGCTCCGGAAAATCCGGAATTTGGTCATTTTACAAATCCAGCTCCAGCCGGATTTCACTTTATAAATTCGACCAAAGCCGGTTCCGGTCGGATTTGAATTTTTTTAATCCAGTACAGCCATACTTCTATCTCAATTCAATTTCTGATCTTCCTTCAGTCAAATGTGGGTCCAACAACGACTGCGATGCCCCGAGAGCTCTCTGCAATGACGCCAACCAGTGCGTGTGTGTCAAGGGATACGAAGGTGACGGTAGAAAATGTACAGGTGCGTCAATGGACACGACAACAGGTCTATTATAAATTGTCTTTGTCGGGGACACATTTAAAATGTATATTTTTACCGGGAAGAGAATGAAACAAATTTGTACACTGTAACTGTAATTTTAACTGTAACTGTAAATGTAATTGTAATTGTGACTGTAACTGTAATTGTAACTCTAAGTCGTAAGAATGGAGAAAGAAAAGGTTTAAGTCAAATTTACAATCAATTCTTTTATTTATGACCAAGTCACGAAGCTCTGTTCAGCTTTCGCTGCATTTTTTCCGTTGCTCTTAATTTTTATATCACCATAAACACTGAACGTAACGAAGGTAATCTAAATATTTCAGTAAAAGTCGAGATTTTTTAATTATACATTTTTTGAATTATTAAATTCAATGCCAAAATCAGGTGTTCCACTAATAAATGCGTAACTCAGTTTATACAGTTTTATCAACATGATAAATGTTTTTTAAGTGACAAATCAGAAGGTCGACGTATATTCGAGTATATACGGTAATAGCGCCAAGTGAGGCTAGATGTTTTGCCTAAATCAACAAATGACACATCAATGATTCCATGACTTACACAGAATTTTGAATAATGATTTTTTTTAATTTTCAAAATATTTGTAAATTTAAACTTGATAAAAATCAAATCTACGTGAGAATAAAAAGCAAGAGGAAGGGAAAACCATTTTCTCTCAGTAAAAACTTACGTTTGACTATATAGCTGTAAATAACGTCCAGCAGACAAGCTTTGTGTTAAAGTTCAATACGGTTTTAGATGTGGAAACATCTGAATGATAAATTAATCTCCTATATAATAAAAGGCTATATTTCGTGCGGTCATCGATAGCGATTGGTCCATCAAACACACAAGACACCTACAGCCAATCATATTGATCACATTTACGCGGACGTTCAAAACGAGTTATTTTTGTTGCAGTATTTCTTCCAAGACTATATTTTGAGTTATGCGCGTTGGGATTTATAGTCAAAAGCTCTGTTTTTACGAGTTAATTATTTTAACTATAATGAATAGTATTTTTGACGCGATGCACATGTATGGCTGGTCGAGACAGCTGTTGGAGGGGAGTTACAACATGCCACCGAACGGTGGCGGAACGTCCTTGGACGGGCTTTGTTGCTCGTGTACAAAATAATAGTAGAAGATAATTTCATTTTGCGCCGTCAGTGGGATTAAATAAAAAACAATAGTTAACCTAAACATTTTTTTTTAAAGTTTGTTGGCTCTAGCCCCACTCACACATTAACACTCCCGTAATCACACACCCACTCTCACACACACTAAAAAACATACACACTAACACCCTTACACTTAGGGCTGTCGGATTTGTTGAAAAGAGATGCCCGGATACCCGTCCAAATTTTGGAACGGGTAACCGGGTGCCGGGTACCCGTTGGAAACGTGGAATACTTTTCGCCATCATGACCGCTATACAATGCAAGCTAGACATCATACGTACATTTCACACAATAGCCAACGGCATGCCTCCAGTAACTTACTATTGTAGCTTACGTGCACTACACACTTTAATTCCTGCTGTAAATGCAATCGTCATACTCATAAACTAAAACTACAGTAAGCTGAACATTTTTTGTTTTCAATGCAAAAAACAATGACGTAACGTTTAGTCAGGTCATAGCCGTCAAGAAAGGGTGGCCTCGACGGACGAGTAGGGTTGCGGACCTGACCGCGACCCGAAACCGACAACTCCTGGCAGGCAATGCCGAAGTCCGATAAGTTAGGTGTTGGGTGCTAGTCACATATGATTAAAGTCGCTGTACGGACCTTAGGCAAAGCATTTAGATGTAATGCCGATGATGAAACCAAAGTACCCGTTGAGGGTCGGGTTACTCCGAAGCGACCGCTTCGTCCCCCTCAGTTTACTCGCAACGCTATTGAGCGGTGCCGGTTTAGAGCCAGGAGCGCCAGTACGGATTAGCAAAAGGTAACGCGAATAATGCAGCGGACGCCAGCTCTGAGGAAACCTTCCATTGGGGTTACACCCTAGGTAGGTCATTGATGATCTCCTGCTTAGCTGCGGTCCTAACCATGGAGACCCGTATACATTACCAGGGTAGCGCCAAAGTGGTAGCGGGTCGTAGTAGGGAATTCCACCCCTCCTTGTGAGGCCAATTTAGTGGGAGTCATTTTTGACTCTATGTCCTGGATGCCCAGCAGGCGCTTCAGAAGCGAACGCTCCGGGTGAGGGGGGCGGTTCATCAGCTTTTACGTCCCATAGGGGTCAGACATGAGCTGAGGGGATCTTTTTGGAAGCCCCATGAAGAGCGCAGGCTCGGGACTACTGATTTTCTTCCGCATGTAGGATCATTATTCAGGTCATAGGGACCGAGCAGCTTGAATGTTAATGTCGACTTGGCGGCGCTACTGAGTGGACGCGCCATTTTTTTAACCATTGAAAATCATTGAACAGCATGAATATTATTTATTTTTAAAAAAAAACAATAATAGATGAGTTTTTTCAAGCATTGCGGGGAGAGGAGTGGAGGAAGGAGTGATGGGGGAGCTAAACAACATTGGCTCGTCTCAACTGGTAACTCAAAAGTTGTCGGTGTATTTCAAAGCCAAGGTCAAGGTCATGTCTGTCATTTCTAGCCTCTCTTAATTCTCCGCGTTGCGATTGTGTCTTGAACAATTAAAAGATCCAAAACCTTTTTTGTGTTGAATGATTTTTGTTTCATGTTCAAAGTAAAAAGGGGTATCAAAATAATTTCAAATTTGTCGGTACCGTATTTTATGTCCGGTTGACAGGTTTTTCTTTATAGGCGTTTTCCTATTAAAGGTACTTCACAGCATTTTAAAAAATATTTTGTTTTTATTTGATAAATTGTTAACGGGCCGCAATTTGATCACCGTTGGTATAGACATTGCAACATTTACACGGGTACCCGGGCGAAATTTTACTACCCGGGTAATTGCATGGCAACGGGTACCCGGGTTCCAAGGTGCCCGTTAGCAGGCCTACTATCACTCACACAGACTCACACAAGCACTAAAACTCACACACACACTCGCACCCTTGCTATTGTCTTTATTGGTATTCATAATTTATCTCCTTCTTTTGCTGTGAGGTCAAACTTTAAAATTTTCCAAGCTGTTATTCTTAAATCTAGGCCAACGTCCGGCTCTCTTGATCCAATCCCCCACTCCACTATTGGTTGAGTCACTAGATCTCTTACTCCCAACAATAACCAATATAGTTAATGAGAGTCTAATATCTGGTTCTTTTCCCACCTTATGTAAATCTGCTGTAATAAAACCATTGCTAAAAAAAACAAGGGTTAGACCAAAACATTTTAAACAACTATCGACCTGTGTCTAATACTTCATTTATATCGAAGGTCATAGAAAAACTTGTCTTAAAGCAACTTTTTGCTTATCTTAACGACAACACTCTTCTAAGTCCTAATCAGTCGGCCTACAGACCTTCTCACAGCACAGAGACCCCCCTGTTGAAGGTAAAAAATGACCTCCTGCTCGCACTGGACAGTAGGAATATCTCTATATTGGTCCTTTTAGATGTTAGTGCAGCCTTTGACACCGTCGACCATCAGACGTTGCTAAAAACCCTGGAAAATTATTTGGGATTTCTGGCTCAGTTCTGGCTTGGTTTCAATCGTACCTATCTAATAGATCACAGGTGGTATCAGTAAATGGCTATATATCTCACAGAGCTGACTTGGTTTATTGTGTACCTCAAGGCTTCGTTTTGGGTCCGGTTCTTTTCGTAATGTATACAAGGCCACTACTTCTACTGCTCGAAAAGCATTCAGTTAAATGCCAATCATTTGCAGATGATACTCAGCTATACACTCACACTGATCCTTCTGATATTGACTCCACTGTCCGATTGATGCAGGAGTGCATTGGTGAGGTAAAGTCTTGGATGACTTTTAGCAAGCTCAAGCTGAATGACGATAAGACAGAGGCACTCCTATTTTGCAACAATAAATCACGCAGTACTTTGTCTCTTCCTAATTCCATTCAGGTGGCTAGTTCTGATATACTGTTCAAAACATCGACCAAGAATCTTGGCTACATTATTTCTGACAACATGTCTACCAACAACTTCATCAATCACATCTGTCGCTCTGCCTACATCGCCATTCGTCAGATCAGCTCATTCCGTCATTACTTAACAGTTAGTGCAACAAAAACTCTAGTATGTGCTCTTGTTCTAGCTCGCATTGATTATTGCAATTCTCTTCTGTCAGCTGCGCCAAAACAATGCATTGAAAAACAACAGAAAGTTCAAAATTCAGCTGCCAGACTAGTTCTTAAGGCAAAAAAACATGACCATGTTACTCCGCTTCTTTTCTCACTTCATTGGCTACCTATACAAGCTCGAATTGATTACAAATTGGCTGTTCTCTGTCACAAATTCTTTTCTGACTCATCTCTTTCCTATCTTACTGAACTTCTGTCAGTCTACTCACCCAGTCGTCAGCTACGCTCTACTGCAGACACACGTATTCTCTGTGTTCCTAAGACACGAACTAAAACTTTTTTTGAAATGGCATTCTCTTTTTGTGCGGCCATACAATGGAATTCTCTACCATTACACATCCGTAGTATTCGAACTACCAAGTCCTTCAAGACTGCACTTAAAACGCATTTTTTCAAAATGTATTTATAAAATTGAAGAAAAAAATGTGTTTTAATGATTAGCGTAGCTTGTGTGTAATGTACTGTCCTTTATGTTGTTATTATGGTATGAATGGTTATTTAATTATTATATATATGTTATGATCTCAATGTAAAGCGCTGTGAGCCTGGTTCCCTACTGGGATACAGCGCTATATAAATTATAAATTATTATTATTCAGTTGCTAGTACATGCTTTTAATTTAGGTATTTCTGTAGATAGGCAAATGCAGAGATCGTTGTCTGCTGATGTCTCCATGCGCTCCCCCCAACGACCGCACCGGTCACGGGACGGATGATGATGATGATGATGATTATGTGTAGAAAATCAAAGTTTTCAGTTCTTTTTTGTCTTTGTTGTTGTTTTTTGTTTGTTTTTTGTTGTCTTTTTGGTTTTTTTTCCAAAGATTCTTTACCTAGATATCTCGATTAAATATTGTTTTTAAAGTTTTATTTATGTTCATTATGTCGTTGGGAATGTTATCCAAGACTGACGCAGCAAACATAAATGGATTTATTACATTTGTTAAATGCTACAGACATCAACGAATGTGCACCTGGTGGTGGCAACAACTGCAACGTCAACGCCAACTGCAACAACACCGTTGGCAGTTTCAAGTGCGAGTGCAAGAACGGGTACACGGGGAATGGTGTGAATTGCACAAGTAAGTGTGGGTTGACGTTTAGATTACAGGAGCAGGTGTGGAAAATCATTTATATTGCGTCTACTAGTGCGGTCAACATTTAGGTCATGTGGACAAGTATAGTCAGCATTTAGGTCATGTGTACAAGTATGGTCAACACTTACGTAATGTGTACTAGTATGTTCGCATTTAGATTTTGTGTACAACAATGTTCGACATGTAGGTCATAGCATCCCTATTTACACCAATTTTCCCTGATTATTTGCGTCCAGATCTTATAGTTTTCATATGATTAAATTTAGGTAAAATTTGATCCCTCCCAAAAATGTAATTATACATTTAATTATTGGCCCTTTATCCTCAACGATCACATCACTAATGATTAACATTATTATCTCTTATATATTTTATTCACACACCCATAAAAAAATCAATTATAACATAATAATCTTATGGTAATGACCTCTATGGCTAGGATTTATATTCAAGTCAAACATCCGTCTTCGTTCACGCTCACTACTGACGTGTCTTTAACTTGCAGGTCTGCCCAGGTCATGTAAAGAGATCCCAGGGTTCGTCAATGGAAACAAATACAGGATTGACCCCGACTTCACCGGACCGGCCAACGCCTTTACCGTAAGTTGACCGGCACTAACACCATTGATGGCCAATGGGTCATTACTACAGCACGTTTTTTTGGGGGCAGTCTCAGCGATTCACCGTCACCCATGTTCCAGGCATGTATCTACTTTCTCAGATAAAAATGTGTGTACACTCATCTAAATTCGATGGCTATACAAATGTTACTGCCAAAAGGACGCACTGCACTGCTATAGGGCGCACTGCCCACACTAGGTATTTAGAGTTACAGCTATATTTTTTTTAAGTGGTTTCTTCCTAAAGATGCATTGAAATGAGTTCTTGAAGAAGCTAAATTGTATTTACTGTGGTAGCCTTCCATTTGGGCGCAAGAAATTTACAATTTGAAAGATATTTGTTCGACATAACTATCAAATATAAACTATGATACCCAATCATTCTCTTAATGGTTATGGACATTACTTATTCTGCACAATCATCGTACCAGCAATAAAAAAAAGATGACTGGCCTGAATAACTCAAAAGGTTATTTTGATTATTCGAATTGTCCTACAATTCAAATCAACTGTTCGTTTAAATTCAAATTCTCTCACAGGTCATATGCGACAAAATCAACAAGGACATCGTCACGAAATTGGCCCCTACCGGCCCCTTCCCGATGGTGGCCCCGACGACTAACGGGACCTTGGTGATCAGCTACGCGCCCAAACCTGAAGATATAAAGCCTCTTTTGGAGCTCGCGGGATTCTGCTCTCAAGACGCTACGTAAGTGCAACCACCGACTTACCATTTAAGGTATACTAATAGATGAATGCCTGTCGAAAAGACGATACGTAAGTGCAACCACAGAACATACCATTTAAGGTATACTAATAGATGAATGCCTGTCGAAAAGACGATACGTAAGTGGAACCACCGACATACCATTTAAGGTATACTAATATATGAATGCCTGTCGAAAAGATAGCAAGTTTATTTCGGTTTGACTCGGAGGCAGCGGGAGATTTGCTAGTTTTTAAAAATTTATAAACTGTATAAATATAAAAAAAAACTTATTAGTTACCTATTTTAAAAACTTGATATGCACGATGATTTTTAAAAAAAAAGATCTTTGCATAAGACAAAACTTGTTGGTATTCAAAAACTGTAGTGAATCAATTTTTCCTCTAAAATACTGATTGCCTTTAATTGAAACGAAAATCAAACCAAATATGGGACAATTTGTGTGCTATTTCCAGATTTAACTGCAACCAGGGTTTCTCTCTGCTTCCTGGAACCAAATGGTATGATGTCTACGGCAATTCTTACAGTAACTGGGGCAGCACCAAGGAAGGAAAGGTAGGCAATGGACTGATGGGTACGGCAATTCTTGCAGTAGCTGGGGGAGCAGCAAGGGCTTTGAAAGAATTTTAAAAAATAAAATACGTGCTACAAATAATAACAGTTTAAATCCACATAACTGCTCATAACTACACACAACAGACGCCAACTACACACAACACTAACACCAACTACACACAACACAGACACCAACTACACACAACACAGACACCAACTACACACAGCAAAAACATTATCTAAGCCTAAAAGAATCACTACACACACAAAATAACTAGCGTTGAGACAATATTAAAGCCATTTCAGACTTTAAGCTAGGTTACATTTAACATTTGTCCAGATTCTTGCTTTTTCTAGGGGACCTCAAGCGAGTAGTGGATTGTGGATTTGGTTTATCGAAAAGGCTTTTTAAATTTTCTTAAGAATTTTTTTTAAAAATTACATTTCGGATTTAACTTTATTTAGTTGCCCCCCCCCTCCCGTGACCTTGTGGTCGTCGGTTCTAATGTTTCCATAATGTTGCCGTACGCACCATTCGAACTTTCTCTTGGCTTGGTAGACCTTGCGGCGCCCATCTCCTCTGCAAGTTGGATTTGTTTTTTTAGCAATAGTCATTAATGCATCAATAATATTATTGTGGCTTAAAGTGGGCTAGATCCCACGCCCACAGGCCTTGGGCCTTGGGCAGCATGTGAGTTGAGCGCTGTTGACTTCGCTATCCAGTCGCCAGTATTTTAGTTGATCTCACATTTATTATAGTTTTGGGGCAGGGGGTAAAAATACATGCGGGCTGAAACCTACTTGAAACCCTCTTTATTTATTGTATTCTAGTTTGAATAATTCACAACAAAACATCATTTCCATCAAGAGAAACCTAACAAATATTTATCCCCCCCCACCAACTTTATCTTTCACAGAAATATCCAATGTAAGATACATTAACTTCAACATTAGACTCTCTATATATTTTAATGATGCAACTAATGTTCTGGACCCCCCCCCCTTTCCTAAACGCTTCTAATGTTTCAGTGCGCATGCGGAGAGCTCAAAGTTTGTCCAGGCAACTGCTACTGTGATGGGAGTAAAGCCACCAGTGACGTGAGTCAAGTCTTGGACAAGAGAAGCCTGCCCATTGTGGCGATCAGCTTCAACTCGCCTGTCGCATCTAAGGGCAGCGTAGACATCGGGCCACTAATCTGTTCAGACGTCCCTAAAGGTGACAAAATTCAATAAGTTATTTTAAATTATCAAAAGTGAACCAATCGTTTGACTCGCTTGGTGACTGACTGCTCCGGCCTGTCTCACTCGGTCATGGTTGAACTGTCTCACTCGGTCATGGTTGTACTGTCTCACTCGAGCATGGCTGAGCTGCTTCACTCGTTCATGGCTGAGCTGCCTCACTCTGTAATGGTTGAGCTGCCTCACTCGGTAATGGTTGGGCTGCTTCACTCGTCCATGGCTGAGCTGCTTCACTCGTTCATGACTGAGCTGCCTCACTCTATCATGGTTGAGCTGCCTCGCTCGGTTATGGTTGGGCTGCTTCACTCGTTCATGGTGGAGCTGCCTCACTCGGTCATGGTTGAGCTGCCTCACTCTGTCATGGTTGAGCTGCCTCACTCGGTAATGGTTGGACTGCTTCACTCGGTCATGGTTGAGCCGCCTCACTTGTTCTTGGTTTAGCTGCATCACTCGGTCATGGTTGAGGTACCTCACTCGGTCATGGTTGAGCTGCCTCACTCGGTCATGGTTGAGCTGCCTCACTCGTTCATGGTTCAGCTGCCTCACTCAGTCATGCTTCAGCTGCCTCACTCGGTCAAGGCTAATCTACGTCATTCATATTATTTGAATCCGTTCAAATGGCAGCAAACGAGAGCACATCGTTAAGTTCCCAAAGGTCCTTAAAACGAGGCACACGTAACTCTAATAAAACAAGGCACACTTAACCAGAGGCGTAACTAGGTTTTTGGCGCCCTTGATAAATTGACAAGTTTCAAATTGGCGATTTTGTCATTTGTTAGAAAAAATAATTGAATTTCTATTATTTTATTTCTGACAATAATTACGTAGTCTAACAGTGACAGTAAAACAATGTGAATATAAAAATGCATAAGACAGGAACAAGACTAATTTGCAGTTTATCATTAACTTAATAATACCAAATAAATTGGTGGATAAAACGGGATATTGATAAGTTAACAAAGAATACAGGAGAGCTTGAAGTAACATAAAGACAATATTGTCAATGTGTCATACTCATTATCTCATACATAACGATAGAAACCCACAATTAAAAGTAAATTTAAGTAACACCCCTCCGACTACAGCTCAGCACTTCCGTAACCTGGCGTATTGGCGTGTTGCTAATACAGTCGGACTTTTCTAAGTAGAACTCAAGGGGGGGAAAACTTCGACTTGCGGAGTTTTTGAGTTAGGGAAACTAGCGTAATAGTAATAGGCGCAGATTAATCAAGGGCAATTTGATATTGAGAGGGGGGGGGGACAGACATAGCGGCTAGAAGGCTTTACAGGAAAGAGGGGCGGTGATGTTTTATATGAACGCAGCCAACTTGCTTTGACATACCGACACAAGCCCATGAGAGGAGACACCTTCCCTCCCCTCCCCCACTTTACTCCTTCGACAGTCGGATGGGTATAGCTGAATAATCGTTAGCATCGGCGAGAGAGAGAGAGAGAGAGAGAGAGAGAGAGAGAGAAAGAGAGAGAGAGAGAGAGAGAGAGAGAGAGAGAGAGAGAGAGAGAGAGAGAGAGAGAGAGAGAGAGAGAGGTGCGACTGTATTTATTTCAATACAAATTAAAAAATTAGAGATTTAGTGGCGCCCTTGGCAACTGCCCCTTTGCCAACCCGTTGTTACGCCACTGCACATAACTTTCATAAAACGCAATGCACGTAACTTTATAGGGGCCGTCTATAAAGTACGTCACGCTATTTTTTACCATTTTTAACTCCCCTCTCCCCCCTGTCACAAACTGTCACACATCTCAGACCCCCCCCCCTAAAGTACGTCACACTTTCGAACAAAAATGTTGTTTTTTATTAAAAAAATAATCAAAATTTAATATATAACAGCGTGACGTCAGACATGGCCGGACACCCCCCCCCCTTGTCACAAACTGTCACACTTTCTTAACCCCCCCCCCTCTGGAGCGTGACGTTCTTTATGGACGACCCCATTCAACAATACGGTGTATTTTATACAACACTAATGTCAACGTTACACCATACTACGGTATACTTTATACAACACTGCGCTCTACTTTATAAACGGTATGCTATGCTAAATACAACACTTCCTGACTTAACAAACAAAACTATTAATCTCCTCCACAATTATGATCAGTTATTCCCAAGGATTGCCACGATGCCAAATGGAACTATAATGTAAAAAAGAACACGCCCGTGTACGTCGACCCTGATGGCCAGGCACCCGCCTCCCTGAGTCCTGTACTGGTCTACTGTGACATGGAGTCATACTTCCATGTCGGCGTCACTCACATTGTCGTCGAATCGTAAGTAACCACCGTGAGTTTTTTGGCAAGTTAAGTAGCCAGCTTGAGTGTTTGACAATGAAAGTAACCAGCTTGTGTGTTTAGCAACTAACGGTACCAGCTTGAGTGATTAGCAACTAAAGTAAACACTATGTTTGGCAGCTTAAGTAACCAACGTGAGTGTTTGGTAACGTAGTTAACAAGCAATGTTAAATTTAAGCTGCGCGGCTGCGCAAATATCTGACCGACGCCGCGCTGCAGTTTAGAACTACCGCGCAGCAAATTTTGTAAAAAAAAATATTGCACAAGCAATGGATGCTGTGCAACTTTGCACGCGAGTTGTTTTTTTTTACTTTGCACACGGGCCAAAGAACCTTAGAGGGAACATTGGACTAACAAGTTTGGGTGTTTGGCAAAGGCTTAGATGAGATGCCGAATCCTGGTAAATTTGAAGAAACATAAACCAATACAAAGTAAATGAAGTTAACTTGAGCATTAAACATATGATAAAATCCTGATATTTTTCAATGCTATTCTTTAATAAATTTCATTAACGGCGAATCGAAATTAAGAATTAACGGAAGTATTAATGTTCCTTTAGCATTAACTGTTTTATACCAATGTACGGTAGTTGGTGTACATATAATTTCTATACAGCATAAATCAGCTGTAACTTGATATGTGGGTGTTCTTTTAAAAATCGTATTGCTTAACTTAAAAGAAGATAAAAGAAGCAACCACAATAAAGAAGTAACTAATAATGTTTGTATCTTTATTGTTCCAATAATAGCATTGAACGAGTTGATAAACAATGGTCATTTAACCTATGAATACTGTTAAGCAAGTTAATGACAAATGGTCAGTTACCTATTAATATGAGAAAAACTAGTATCAATGGTTTGTGACCCATGACCTATTACAGTCAGAATTTTGTCGGAAATGTGCCGCAACTCTATATAAATCAAATCAATGTAGAATTTGCCAAGTAAATACTTCCAAAATGTTTGTTTGTCGCTACAATATGAAGGTCATCTGTTAGAGGGTCAAAAAATAAAATGCTCAGAATGAGTTTTTATTGGGAAGAAAAATTTCTGACCCTATGAAAAACTCAGATGAAAAATCTGTGCTCAATGGAACAATACCGGCTATGTCCAATGTTTACAGGGTAATATGATTGTGTTTGTCTCCTAATCGCTGTTATAGCTTAAAAGAGCCGAAATGTTTAGAGCAGTGGTTCCCAAAGTGGTCCGTACGGACACCCAGGGGTCCCTGATTCCATTCAGGGAGTCTGTGGAAAATTAAAATTGATTTGGGGGTCCCTGAACAGCGTCAGGGGGTCCGCGAAAATTTTAATATAAAATAATAAAATTGAACAATTTTTATTATTATGAAAAATTAAAATAAATAATTAATAAAAGAGTATATTTTCAACTGATTAAATACTATCTTAGGTGCTATCAGTCATGGAGTACAATGTTGTTTTACCTAGAAAAGGTTATAGAACTGAGGTTATTTCTACAACTATGACCAATCAAAGTACTTGGTTTGTTGAAAGGTCTAGCTTGATGCGTTAAGAAATGCGAAATTGCAATAAGTAGGTCAGCAAAATACAAGTTTCTAACTTGAATGTACGAGGGTTGCAAGGTAGGGTATTTTTCGATGTGCCAGGAAGTTATATTTATCTATATTGTATCCTATCAAATATTTTTTCGATAATGCTTTACTGTAGCTTTCCATTGAATACGTTAATTATTATTAACAGTGGTTTGTTACCATAGATAAGGGTAAGAGAATAAGTGAGCCCAGGGCTGGATTTAGACTTGATAGAACCCTAAGCTATTTGAGATAAAGGATTCCTTTTGAAGTCCAGATATTCTATGTCAGTGCCAAATCTGGAAAAAAGTTCCAGAAGCGGAGGTCCTAAGCTATAGCTTGTTTTGCAAATCCAGCACTGAGTGAGCCGAAGAAACAATGCCGACAATAGTGTTGTTCAATATTTGAAGTATGGCTAAATGTTTGGAAACAGATACGAAAGGAGAAACGTTATTAACTGAATTAAAAAGATTTTTTTCAAGATAAAGAAATACCCTTGACTTTCTGGCATACTTTAAACAAGCTGAAGGGAATGTATTTTTGGTACATTGTACCATCATCGATATCATTTATTTGCAAAAAAACTTAGTGGAATTTGTATGGATCACTAGATAATGTCATTAGAGCAGTTAATAAAATCAGAAGGAATGCCTTCAATGAGAGATTATTTATTCAACATTGTGCGGGCAATGAAGAAGACTATAATCGTTTACTTATTCACACATATGTATGTTGGTTATCAACAAGTACTTATTTAAATCAATTTATGCTCTCTTTGATTCAGTGTTCGAATTCCTGGAAAACAAAGACAATGATTTGCGACACAATTAACTCAAAAAATGACCTATCCTTAATAAATTATTTATTTACCAACTTTAAAGAAACTAATTTGAAACTACAAGTACAAGTAAAGCAATTAAATTTAATCAAAAGCATACTATCTGGTTTGTTGAAAACATTTTTCTGTACAAACAAAACTTAAGAACAGGAGAATGTTCTCAGTTTCCAAATCTTTTGAAATTTAAAAATGGAGATAAAGTTTTGATGGCCTACTGTCAAAACTTAACAGTTCTTCACGCAGACCTCAACCAAAGATTTGAAGACATTCTTCACTTGGATATTCCCGACTGGGTGTTGAACCCTTATGCGCGTGGACTAGCTCAGATCCCAAACACAGATGAATCCATACTAATACTGGAGCAGCTTATTGAAATGAGGAACTTAAAGGTCAATGTACAGCTCAATTATATAGCCTGCATTACAAGTTATTGTACTGAAGTTGTTGACTGCTTTACCGTCTTTCCATTGGGTATAACATAGATTCAGTGCCCCTGTGAACCTCAACATAAAAATCAGAAACCTATAAGAAATTGCTGCTCGTGGGGATTTGCGGTTACTACTCACAAAAATTGAGTCGGTTTGACTCATAAAATCGCATAACGTTTATCCAAGTTATTAATTTTGTCCAATTTTATTTTTTTAAAAAGTTATAATTTCAATTAATACTTCAACAAAATGTTGCTTTTTGGATTTGTAATTTTTGTACTATGCATTTATAGTTTTTTCACTTGGGGGTCCGTTGGGGAAGTTTTGGTTATAAAAGGGGTTCGTGGGTCAAACAAGTTTGGGAACCACTGGTTTAGAGGCTCTCGTGCCCTTGATGAACGGAAGAAGAGTCGCAGTAGAATTATCATTGGAATATATTGAACTACTTTTTTTTTAAAATTCCACCTTCAGCCCCGTCATTGTCATCGACATCACAACAAACGTCACTGTGACGTACACACAAAACCTACCGGTGATCCAGGCTCTGATCAACATGTCGGCTTACTGCTCACAGAGAGTTTCATTCAACTGCAAGGTAATTGTTACAATGAAGTTGTGCCAGCGTTGGTAGGTAACACTAACTTTATTAAAATAAATTTTATGACGTTTTATATTTTATATGGATTCACGCGTGTTACGACATTAGAGTGCGGAAATATGCTCATTTTCAAATAAAAAACCCAGCTTTTATGGAGGAGGGGGCGCAAAGCTTTGTGACGTCACATTGGGGGAGGGGGGGTATAAGTTTTTGTGATGACGCGTGACGAGAAGGGGGAGAGTAAAAAATCAGCCAAAATCGCGTGTGGTCATTTATGGACGGCCCCTTAACGCCTTAGGAATTATCTTTTAGGCTGAAGTAATTGTCCAGGTTAAAACATTTTCAATCGGAGGGAAAGTTATTAAAACTTTGAACAGAAAATTGTCGGATTTCGTTACAACAGAATATTAAAAAAAGATTATTTAGGCGAATAACGGGCTGAATGGAGTTTATTTTGGTTCAACCTCGATGACAGTTACTCTAGAACAAACACACACTGATTCTCGTTCTTCCCGTCCGGAACTCAGGCCTGAAATGGGTTGCCTGAAGAAACCAGGAAAACCAAAACTTTATCAACATTTAAAACTCAAATAAGAATGCGGGCGCTAGGCACAAACCACTGTTAAGCGTAGGACGCAATAATCTTCTGTATAGAGGGCACGCCCATGACAGAGCAGATAAGATAGTTGAAAGATAATGCTCAGTCTCTTATTTGTACCCACTAAACTACTTTGACTATTGCAGGGATCCAGATTGTTCTAAGTCTCTTTAACATACCCAGTCAACTACCATGACTATTACAGGGATCCAGATTGTTCTAAGTCTCTTTAACATACCCAGTCAACTACCATGCCTATTACAGGGATCCAGATTGTTCTAAGTCTCTTTAACATACCCAGTCAACTACCATGCCTATTACAGGGATCCAGATTGTTCTAAGTCTCTTTAACATACCCAGTCAACTACCATGCCTATTACAGGGATCCAGATTGTTCTAAGTCTCTTTAACATACCCAGTCAACTACCATGCCTATTACAGGGATCCAGATTGTTCTAAGTCTCTTTAACATACCCAGTCAACTACCATGACTATTACAGGGATCCAGATTGTTCAGTGGAGGCGGCTATGTCTCTGTGGGCGGCAGCCAAAGGAAACTCGAATACTTCCCCGGTGCTGGGGGCGCCCAGAACTCGTGCGGCTGTGGCGTAACCGGGTCATGCCAGGACCCAAGCGCCAAATGTAACTGTGACATCGGGGACGGCCAGGATCGCAAAGATTTTGGCGTCATCATCGACAAGCGAGATCTTCCGGTGGTGAAGGTCACGGCCGAGGGCGGCGATGGTCGTACGGCCACGTACGTCATTGGCAATCTCCAGTGCAGCCAGAAACAATTCGGTAAATGTTCCACAGAGATTGTAGATGTCGTTGATAATGAATAAGAAACGTTTTTTTTTGAGGGAGTGTGTTTTTTTTCTTTTGAATTCAAAAAAAATATAGTAACACACCGTTGGGTATTGTAGAAATTGACACAGACTGGGGTATTAACGACGCAGACATAGACTCGGGTATTGTAGATATTGACATAGACTTGGGTATTGTAGACATTGACTCACACTGGGGTATTAGCGACGCAGACATAGACTTGAGTATTGTAGACATTGACATAGACTTTGATTTTGAAGACATTGACACAGACTGGGGTATTAACGACGCAGACATAGACTCGGGTATTGTAGACATTCACATATATTTCCCACCCTTCCTGTCTCTCTTTCCCTCTCTCTCTCTCTCTCTCTCTCTCTCTCTCTCTCTCTCTCTCTCTCTCTCTCTCTCTCTCTCTCTCTTTCTCTCTCGCCGTCTCTGTCTTTATATATCTCTCTATATATATCAATATACATAATTTGCAATGTATGTCACGTCTGTCTGTCTGTGACGCTACTAATTTTATAAAGCAGCGCACCAAATTACTGCACCAAAAATAACTCTTTTCGAACGTCTGCATAAAATTGTTCAATTGGGAAATAAATGAATAAAGTAAAAAATAAATAAAATAAATGAATGTTCTGTATTACGTTATTTTTAATCTGATGTGTATTTATTTTGAACACTTCCGTGATTTTTGACGGGTGATACAATAGTATATATATATATAAAATATATTGTAATGTAGTTATTTATTTATCTAAAGTCTATTCTACCATTAAAAATATATTAAACCATGAATGAAATGAATTCCTATTACTTGTATAATCGAACGGTTTCCTTGGATATGTCCAGGCATACAACCCAACTGTGAAAAGTATCGCCAGGCTGGTGAGACTGATGACCACACATTCTGGCTTGACCCTGGAGGTCCAGGTATTTATTATTTTACTACTTAAAATTATTAGGTAGAAAGAAACAACTAAACAACAGGCGTCTTTTACCATTAGGTAGATAGAAAGTATAAAGTTTGATCGTTTTATTCTGCGTTTGCGAAATTGAATAAGAGAATAATAAACCTTTGGTATGGGATATCATCTGTACGTATACCGTATATACTCGTTCGCAATCCGACCTTTTTTTGGAAAAAATCTAGGGGGAAAAATGGGGGGGGGGTCGGATTACGAGCGGATCATTAACGTATTTCTTTATGGATTTTGATTATCGGTGTTATTGTAGATCATCAAGGTCCTTTTCTACATTCTACAAGATTCGACTGATCTACCACACGCTATAATATATTATTAAACATCTGCACTTACCTTATTTATTCATTTTATTTATTTTTGTGAACGTTTTAATAAATTGTTTTACAAATTTTATTTTCGACAACGAATTTTAATGTACGCGCTTTAGTCACTGTTTACCAAAGATTTTTTTTTAAAATACCGATTAATCTTGCCTGACGAAGAGCACAAAGACAAAGATAGGCAGTACAAAGTGATCAATCATAATGACCGATTTAGCTTGTAGAGTCTTTTTTTTAAAATGTGTACCATATTTTTAAAGCTGTCCTATTATTTTGTGGGGGTCGGCTTACACGCGGGTTATACACTTTTAATACTTTTCTCTTCCAAAAGTGTGTGTGTGGGGGGTAGGGGGGAGTGGCTTATGAACAAACGGGCTTTAGAACGAGTATATACGGTAATCTGTAAAAATTCTATGCATTTATTATTGTATATATATATATGCAATGTCTGATTATTCTATTTTTATATATATTCTGCATACTATTTATCTGCATATATTATGTGTGTGTTATCTACATGTTTCATTTGTATTTTTTTTTATTGTATGACTTACCTTCACGATTTCGTCTAATGTATTACGCGTATATTTACCTACCGCTACTAAATATTTAAAATTGAAATTTGTTTTCAACAAATAACCGAATAAAGGAATGGTGTAAGTTTGTCATACCACGCAATTAAAAACTCTTTCTGGTTCTAGATCTTTTTACGAAATAATATATAGTTTATTGATTGGATTTGTGGAAAGAGCCACTGATGACACACGGAATTAAAGAGATATTGAACAGTTATGAAATGAATGTCTTTCTGACCACAGAGATTGTCAATGACCTGCCTCCGTTCCTCGGCGTCTGCAAGTTTGCGACCAGTCCGCCACAGGGGATCACCATCATCCACCACACGAACGAGAACCCGGTAAGTGGTTTCAGTTCAACTTCAACAAATGGATTTGATTTTACGTCACTGCTCTTCAATGTGAAGGTCGGGAATTTATCTCAGCTCGGGTCTAAAGTTATTCTTGTTGCCCTCCACCTACAGCCAAAAGGTTGCGTCTGATCAAACCATTGTGGGTCATAAGTTCTTACAGCAGGATGCGCAATCAGTATTCATTAAGACCAAGAATGACTGCGAAAAATGATGAGAAAGTGAAAGATATGCCCCGAATACTTGTATGTCTGAAAGAAACTGTAATTGGGAAATAAACTGTCAAGGGTAAATGGTCATGCAGATGTAATAAAACAGGTTTAACTGTTATTCGGATGTCATAAAACTAGGGCTGCGGGAATTAACGAATAATGAATCGATTAATCGTTAAAGATTTTAAAAGATTAAAGTTAATTTGATCGATTGAAATTCAAGAACTATGTTTAATATTCTTTTTAAATTTATTAATAATTTATATTTTTTGTTACTTACATACTTTTCCCTAGTATAATATTGTTATTTTTTTAGACGTGCATACGTAAACACAAAGGTTTCTCTTCCTTATTTCTTGCATAGCAGAAGAAATTCGCTGTTACGTCACATGATCTGGGATCCATGGAATTACCGTGACTTAACCGATTTCGTGAAATAATAAATCGGGACTTAACGTGAACTATATATGCGTTATAAAAATATATTTAATCGAAATTAATCGATTAATCGATTAATTTTATCACGATTAATCGAGTAAACATTTCTTAATCAGTTCAAGCCTTAAATAAGACAGGTTGAACTGTCATGCGGATGTAGAAAAAAATTATTGTTTCACTGTTATGGTAATACAAATATATCAAGCATTCAGAAATAAGAATCTCAAATTATAACTGCCCTTGCTGAGAAGGGATCAATCGGCACAGACATCAAGAAAAGTACCCAATAATTCTGAATATAAAAATCATGGGGACGGTTGTGATGATGATCCCCATAGGGGCCGTCCATAAAGTACGTCATGCTAATTTTGACCATTTTTAACTCCCCCCTCCCCACTGTCACAAATTGTCACAAATCTTGGAAACCCCCCCCCCTTTAAAGTACGTCACACTTTCGAAAAAAATTTTTTTTTATTAACAAAATAATTAAAATTTAATAGAAAACACCGTGATGTCCCACATGGCTGGACCCCCCCTCCCCCTGTCACAAACTGTCACACTTTCTTAAACCCCCTCCCCCCTCTGGAGCGTGACGTATTTTATGGACGGCCCCATAGACAATAATTTTGTTTTGAAAAAGAGGCTTCACTTGTGAACGACTATGGTAACCAATATGTGGGCAAAATGGGACCAAACACAACCCCAATCAAAAGACGTCAATAATTAATTTATTTTAAAATTGTGGATAAGTTTTCTCAATCTGAAATGTAAATTTTTAAAACAATGAAATAAAATATCTAAGAATTTTTAAATTATGTTTGCGTTGATTTTTTTATTATCACGCATATTTTCTGTAACTTATATGTAAACTTCGTATTCCGAGTCACTTTATATGTCCTGACATTCATGCGTTTAATTTCAATCTTATGTCAATTGTAGGGTTGTTAACGATTAATTTAAATTTAATCGTTAACCTTTGAAAACTCAACCATTAATTATTAATCGTTAATTTCGATTAAAGCCAAAAATTAAAATTTAGGGTGTCATAAGTAACACATATTAAACTTTCTTGTTGAAAATCTAAATGTCTCCTTTATATGTCATCATTTAACCAACTACGCAAAAAGACAAGTGTGTTGACATTATTTGGTTCAAGTGATGAGCGTGTCTAATTGACTATATAACCAGCCGAGCTAAACACCCATTCACATAAAACTGCGGTAACTGGTATGCACAAAACGGTCTTTGCAAAAAAGACAAGTGTGTTGACATTATTTGGTTCAAGTGATGAGCGTGTCTAATTGACTATATAACCAGCCGAGCTAAACACTCATTCACATAAAACTGCGGTAACTGGTATGCACAAAACGGTCTTTGCAAGGAATGACATTATCGGATATCGGTGTTCATTAAGTTTCCACCATCGTAGAGCGTTAATGGATTCAGGAACTTTCATCTCCATTTTGTAACGCAGTAATTCATCAGAAGAGCTGTCGTCATTTTCTGTCTCTTAGTCAGACTCCATTACTGCCATTAGCTTAATACGCTTTTCATTTGGTTTGATAAGTAGGCGAAGTATTAGAACCATGGTAGGCAAACTTTATCAACATTTTGACCATTCCCGTCAGTCAATAGTTTAAAACCAAAATGTTCGTGTAATTGTCAGAAATTTGTTATTATTTATCGGCCGCAATTTTTTACAATTACTTTTTGACTTCCAATAGTTTGTAAAGTAATGGGTCGATTAATCGTTAAAAAATAATTTAATCGTTTAAAATTCGAACGATTAATCGAGAAATTAATCGTTAATTTCCGCAGCCCTAGTAAATTGACTTTTTTTTAAAAACCGTTTGTGTTGTTTTCTTCATCAGAAAACAATCCGAGAGGTCATTTGGTTGCTGTCCTATCTGGCGGTATCTAAGAACCAACTTGAAGCTTTAAAAATCAGGTCAACGTACTGCTCACAAACAGTTCAGATCGGGTGTAAGCAAGTCAACATCATATCTAATCAAGGTGAGTTGTTGGGCTGAAATGATCAGTGACTCGTTATAATGTAGTCTTGTGTTGGAATAATAATGGTCAGGGACTCATTATCCTGTAGCCTTGATTTGGACTAATAATGGCCAGGGACTCATTATACTGTAGCCTTGGGTTGGACTAATAATGGTCAGTGACTCATTATACTGTAGTCTTGTGTTGGACTAATAATGGCCATGGACTCGTTATACTGTAGCCTTGGGTTGGACTAATAATGGTCAGTGACTCATTATTCTGTAGTCTTGTGTTGGACTAATAATGGCCATGGACTCGTTATACTGTAGTCTTGTGTTGGACTAATAATGGTCAGTGACTCATTATACTGTAGTCTTGTGTTGGACTAATAATGGCCAGGGACTCATTATACTGTAGCCTTGGGTTGGACTAATAATGGTTACCGACTCATTATACTGTAGTCTTGGGTTGGACTAATAATGGTCAGTGACTCATTATAGTGTAGTCTGTGGTTGGACTAATAATGGTTACCGACTCATTATACTGTAGTCTTGGGTTGGACTAATAATGGTTACCGACTCATTATACTGTAGTCTTGGTCTTGGGTTGGACTAATAATGGTCAGTGACTCATTATAGTGTAGTCTGTGGGTTGGACTAATAATGGTTACCGACTCATTATACTGTAGTCTTGGGTTGGACTAATAATGGTCAGTGACTCATTATACTGTAGTCTTGGGTTGGACTAATAATGGTCAGTGACTCGTTATACAGTAGTCTTGGGTTGGACTAATAATGGTCAGCGACTCATTATACTGTAGTCTTGGGTTGGACTAATAATGGTTACCGACTCATTATACTGTAGTCTTGGGTTGGACTAAAAATGGTCAGTGACTCATTATACTGTAGTCTTGGGTTGGACTATTAATGGTCAGTGACTCATTATACTGTAGTCTTGGGTTGGACTAATAATAGTCAGTTACTCGTTATACTGTAATCTTGGGTTGGACTAATAATGGTAACCGACTCATTATACTGTAGTCTTAGGTTGGACTAATAATGGTCAGTGACTCATTATACTGTAGTCTTGGGTTGGACTAACAATGGTTACCGACTCATTATACTGTAGTCTTGGGTTGGACTAATAATGGTCAGTGACTCATTATACTGTAGTCTTGGGTTGGACTAATAATGGTTACCGACTCATTATACTGTAGTCTTGGGTTGGACTAATAATGGTTACCGACTCATTATACTGTAGTCTTGGTCTTGGGTTGGACTAATAATGGTCAGTGACTCATTATAGTGTAGTCTGTGGGTTGGACTAATAATGGTTACCGACTCATTATACTGTAGTCTTGGGTTGGACTAATAATGGTCAGTGACTCATTATACTGTAGTCTTGGGTTGGACTAATAATGGTCAGTGACTCGTTATACAGTAGTCTTGGGTTGGACTAATAATGGTCAGCGACTCATTATACTGTAGTCTTGGGTTGGACTAATAATGGTTACCGACTCATTATACTGTAGTCTTGGGTTGTACTAAAAATGGTCAGTGACTCATTATACTGTAGTCTTGTGTTGGACTAATAATGGCCATGGACTCGTTATACTGTAGTCTTGTGTTGGACTAATAATGGTCAGTGACTCATTATACTGTAGTCTTGTGTTGGACTAATAATGGCCAGGGACTCATTATACTGTAGCCTTGGGTTGGACTAATAATGGTTACCGACTCATTATACTGTAGTCTTGGGTTGGACTAATAATGGTCAGTGACTCATTATAGTGTAGTCTGGGGTTGGACTAATAATGGTTACCGACTCATTATACTGTAGTCTTGGGTTGGACTAATAATGGTTACCGACTCATTATACTGTAGTCTTGGTCTTGGGTTGGACTAATAATGGTCAGTGACTCATTATAGTGTAGTCTGTGGGTTGGACTAATAATAGTTACCGACTCATTATACTGTAGTCTTGGGTTGGACTAATAATGGTCAGTGACTCATTATACTGTAGTCTTGGGTTGGACTAATAATGGTCAGTGACTCGTTATACAGTAGTCTTGGGTTGGACTAATAATGGTCAGCGACTCATTATACTGTAGTCTTGGGTTGGACTAATAATGGTTACCGACTCATTATACTGTAGTCTTGGGTTGTACTAAAAATGGTCAGTGACTCATTATACTGTAGTCTTGGGTTGGACTATTAATGGTCAGTGACTCATTATACTGTAGTCTTGGGTTGTACTAAAAATGGTCAGTGACTCATTATACTGTAGTCTTGGGTTGGACTATTAATGGTCAGTGACTCATTATACTGTAGTCTTGGGTTGGACTAATAATGGTCAGTGACTCATTATACTGTAGTCTTGGGTTGGACTAATAATGGTTACCGACTCATTATACTGTAGTCTTGGGTTGGACTAATAATGGCCAGGGACTCATTATACTGTAGCCTTGTGTTGGACTAACAATGGTTACCGACTCATTATTCTGTAGTCTTGGGTTGGACTATTAATGGTCAGTGACTCGTTATACTGTAGTCTTGGGTTGGACTAATAATGGCCAGTGACTCATTATAATGTAGTCTTGGGTTGGACTATTAATGGTCAGTGACTCGTTATACTGTAGTCTTGGGTTGGACTAATAATGGCCAGTGACTCATTATACTGTAGTCTTGGGTTGGACTAATAATGGTCAGTGACTCATTATTCTGTAGCCTTGGGTTGGACTAATAATGGTCAGTGACTCATTATACTGTAGCCTTGGGTTAGAATAATAATGGTTACCGACTCATTTTACTGTAGTCTTGGGTTGGAGTAATAATGGCCAGGGACTCATTATACTTTAGTGCGTGTAGATCTGGATAATAATCTAATAATAATGATTTGAAAAGTACTGAAGTGCAGGCATGTATTTAGAAAGCCATTTTATTTTTCTGACACAAAACATACCAGGTTTTTACATGTGCGTAAGCCAAAATGAATTAATATTTAATCTAGTAAATTTAACTAAAACTTAACACCATATAACCCCTCTCCCAGCATTGTACAATGCGAATATATTGATTAATACGAAAGAAAAAAAAGGAAGAAATTTCTTGTAGATAAGATATTCTGTCATAGAGGAAATAAGTGATAATTGAGAGAAAGAGAAAAAAAATATTGTATACAACAAGCAGCAGGCTAACATTGCATTCTCACAATAACAAATAAAAATAATAAAACTAGACTTTAATACTAGAGATGTTCATGCTCTATCTTAAGTTTTAACCTAAATTGCACCAATGAGAATTAATCGTCATAGAGCCACTTTGGAGTGCGTGAAGTTCGACCACTGCGTGTGGTGATTGTAGGTGCAACCTGCTCTCGATTGTTGTCGGTTGTGGGGGGTGGGGGTTTTTGAATAGCGTTCTTTGGACAAGATGATGGTTGGTGGACATGCGGAGTCGAGACATCTTGGATGAAGGCAGCTTTCAAACGATCAATCGAAACTTTGTCTATGCGTTTACCAAGTTGTAAAGTAAAGTATTTATCATCTGTCTTAATTATTTTATACGGTCCGTCGTATGGTCGTTGGGTGTGGGTGTCGATGTTTATCATTTCTAACGTAAACATATCCTATCGAGGCCAAGTTTGTGGGGACATATGTTGATAGTTCGCTATGAAACGAAGGGACATGTGGCTCTACTTTTCTCACTGTTCGTTGAAGAAGTTTGAGATACGAGGAGTCGGGTTCAAATGTATGGCCCTCAACAGGTTGTAGGAACTCCCCAGGTAGGCGGAGAGTGGTACCATACACTAACTCTGCAGGCGAGCAATTAGGATCAACTTTCCATGAGGAGCGAATGCCCAACAGTACAATAGGCAGTTCTGCGAACCAATCAGTGTCAGATGCACGAGCATTTAGTGAAGCCTTAAGTTGCCTTGTGAAAACGTTCGACCATACCGTTGCACTGTGGATGATAAGCAGTGGTCATTTTGTGATGGATCCCTAAAAGTTTGTTGCACTCTGCCCACAAGACGGATGCGAACTGGAGGCCTCTGTCAGAAGTAATGTCTTCGGGTACCCCAAAACAAGAGATCCAATGGTGAACCAAGGCTTGTGCGCACGTGGCAGCTTGAGCGTCCGGGAGGGGAATGGCTTCTGGCCATCTGGTAAATCGGTCTATGATGGTGAAAAGGTAGGTCATTCCTTGACTGTGAGGTAATGGGCCTACAAGGTCTACGTGTAGACTTCGGAATCTTGCGGCGAGAGCTGGTTGTTTTATGAGAGGTGCTTTAGTATGGCGATGTACTTTAGAAACTTGACATGCGTGGCATTTTTTGCCCCATTTGCGGATATCTTTCTTCATGCCCCACCACACGAAACGTTGACTAATGGATTGTTGAGTTGGACGTACTCCGGCATGGGACAGCGAATGAATACAGTCAAACACTTTACGAGTCCATGATTGAGGTAGAATTGGTCTAGGCTTACCCGTGGAGACGTCGCAGAGCACAGCTATGCCTTTGGTTTGCATGTATTTTAGCTGAAGTCCTGTATCCGGTGTACCGTTAAGTGTCATTTCACCTGATCTTTCTTGGTCAAGAGAAAGACGTTGAAAATCTCCTGCCAAGGGACTCAGTAGATCTGATGTTGGTCTATCCTGTGAAACAGCGTGTACAGCGTCATTGATAGTCTGTTCGACATTGATGCCAGGTCCGTGTGATGTGGCAGCCTGAGACAGTGTGTCCGCCACAACATTATTTTTTCCGCTGATGTGCTGGATATCAGATGTGAATTCAGCAATGAAGGAAAGGTGTCGACTCTGTCGGGGTGATCGTTCTGTTTGACTTGTGAGTGACTGGGTCAGTGGTTTATGGTCTGTGAGAAGTGTAAAATTTCTCCCTTCTAAGAAGAGTCGGAAATGTTTTATAGCACTATGTGCTGCTAGGAGTTCTCTATCAAAAGCACTGTAGTTTTTTTTTAGCTGTTGAAAGTTTCCGAGAGAAAAATGCGATGGGCACAAACTCTCTACCTATGTGTTGTTCTAACTGTGCGCCACGGGCAGTGTTTGAGGCATCGACGGTAAGGACTGTTTTTGCTTCTGGATCAGGATGGTGGAGAAGGACGATTTGACTTAGAGATTCTTTGGTCTTTTCGAAGGCTGAATGACAGTCTGGAGACCACTCAATTTTCTGCCCTTTACCACTAGCTTGAGCGTGGAGCGGAGCTAAAGTGTCAGATATGTGTGGCAGAAAACGATGGTAATAATTTACAAGACCTAGAAATCTTTGGAGGCCAGTGCGATCTGTTGGAGCATCATAGTTGAGCAAGGTGGCTACTCTGTCAGGAAGAGGTTGTATACCCTCAGTTGCCACTCGATGGCCAAGGAAATCTAGTTGTGAGGCTCCGAAGATGCACTTTTCTTGGTTCAGCACCATTCCGTTGTCTGAGAGAAGGCGGAAGAGCTCGTGAAGGTGGGAACGATGTTCCTCGATAGTACGGCTCGCGATTAGGATGTCGTCAATGTATACGAAGGCAAAAGGCACATCTCTTAGAATTCCATCCATGAGACGCTGGAACGCTTGAGCCGAATTTTTTAAACCAAATGGCATACGTTTGAATTCCCATAAACCGAAAGGGGTTGTGACAGCCGTTTTAGGTATGGAGGCTGCTGCCACTGGAATTTGATGATAACCTCTCGCCAGATCGACTTTTGAAAATATGGTGCATCCGTTAAGGCGGCTATTAAAGTCATGTATATGCGGCAATGGATAGCGGTCATCTGCTGATGCTGCATTTAAACGTCTGTAATCACCGCAAGGTCTCCATTGACCATCCGACTTTGGAACCATGTGTAGAAGAAGACCATGGGGATTGTGAGCGTTGAATAATGCCCATTTCTTCCATCTTCAAGAATTCAGATTTGGCCATTGCAAGTTTTGCTGGACCAAGGCGCCGTGGCTTAGCGTGTACAGGTCGGCCAGTTGTGACTATGTGATGTTCTACCCCGTGTTTGTTTATTTTTTAATCGAAATTAGGGTTGTAAGTTCTGGGAACTGTTGTAGAAGAGTTTTTAAGTCATTGGATGGCATTAGGGAAAGGCCTGCTAGGGAAAGGGGAAATGATGCGTCTTTTAAGACGATCTCTATATTGTCTTTAGTTAAAAGACGTTTGCCTCTAAGATCGATGATCAGTCTATTGGAAGTGAAAAAATCTGCACCTAGAATAGGGCGGGTGACATCTGCAAGCAAAAATTGGTGTTTGTAAGACTTGTTTTTGCCTACTGTTATAGTTTTTTCTACTTTACCTCTGATGGTTATTGATGTACCATTGGCTGCGGTTAGGTACCCTGTTGCGGTTTTTGTTTTGTCTAGTCGTGACGTAGGGTAGTCGGATATCTCTGCTCCAGTGTCGACTAAATATTTTGTGTTGGAGTGGCGATCGTAGACTGATAGCGTGTTCTTAGAGTTGAGTGAGCCGGTCGCTGACACGCTTAGTGATCGGCTGGGCCGTTTCTCGTGGGTTTTTTTATTTGTCACGAGACGTGCAAATTTGCACCCTGGCTGGCAACGATAGGCCTTGGGCCCAAACTTCTTGTGGTATGTACATATGCTGGCCTGGTATTGGTAACGAGGCTTGGGTGGCCCGGTACCTGGCCGTCTGTTGTTTTTGTAGAATGCGTTGACTTCACCTATACAACTTTCGGAGGAACAAGGTTGATGAGGCGGTTATCTCTACATGCCCACAATGGACACTGCGTAGTTCGTTGAGCGAGTCTCCCATATCCTATCTGCTGCCTCTGCCAACTTTTCGGTGTCTTCTATGTCGTGACCCGCAAGCACCGTCTTTATCTCATGTGGGAGATTAGCTAAGAACATAGCTCGTTTGAGTGTTTTGGGGTCATCATTGAGGGCATTTATTTTCCTGAGAAGGGCTGTAGGCCTACGATCCCCCAGACCAGATAAATTTAACAGCTCTGCATCCTTCTGGGCCTGGCTCTTTTCATAGGTTTTCAGCAGAGAAGCCTTTAGGTGCTCATATTTATTCTCAGTTGGAAGATTAATGAGCACAGCCTGCACTTCCTCCGCTGTATTGACATCGAGGGTGCTAACAACATAATCGTATTTTGTTTGGTCATTGTTTATGTTTTTTATGCCAAACTGCGCCTCAATTCTGGCAAACCAAACTTCAGGAGATTTTGTCCAGAAGTCAGGTAACTTCAGTGAGACTGCATTCAGGCCTATGGCCCCTTGTTGCTGTTGGTTTTGTGCAGATAGTAACTGACTTAACCGATCTATTATTTCTTCAGTCATTATGATTATCACGTCAGGGTCACCAGTTTAGTGCGTGTAGATCTGGATAATAATCTAATAATAATGATTTGAAAAGTACTGAAGTGCAGGCACGTATTTAGAAAGCCATTTTATTTTTCTGACCCAAAACATACCAGGTTTTTACATGTGCGTAAGCCAAAATGAATTAATATTTAATCTAGTAAATTTAACTAAAACTTAACGCCACAATACTGTAGCCTTGTGTTGGACTAACAATGGTTACCGACTCATTAAGATGGCCGAAAAGCTAATCTGAGTATTGAGAATCTTAAATCTAAATTTAAGAGAAAATACTTTAAGGATTATCGTAAGACATTCGCGAGATCATTGCGAGAAGCTTTCAATCGAGCCAGCGGTTTTGTGGTGCAGCGGAAAATTTGAATCTATCGTTTGTGTTTTTAACAATTTTTGGTGTTCTGTTAGGAGCTTTAGCCACGCAGATGAAATTAGAATTAATTTTTCTGTATGATTTTTAATGCTTATCACTTTATAATTGCATTGAACTTATTTCAAGCATTCATCTCCGCCTGATAGCTAGAGTAAAATATATTTTTTTCAATTATTAAAAAGTGGAGACGTTTAATATTTTTAGCATTTTAAAATTGTATACTGTATAGATATTGTTCACTAATTAAGATAATTCATTTTAAAAACTAAGATTAATGATGCAATCCGTTTAAACTTGCTTTATTTGAGGAAATAATAAAACTAAATACTGAGTTTCCCTACCCACTTAAAAGTCACCTAAGATTTTTTGTCCATGCTAAAAACACATGTTCTTCAGCCAGCCAACTTGCGGGATGGAACAAGTACTCGTTTTCAGAAAACAAACATGTTCATGATTTTAAACAAATTAAATTTTTCCAAATGACAGAACCAATTTTCTTCCTCTCAAAAGGTTCCATTCAGATGATATCACCTATCGGCACAGCACAAGATGTCACCAAATATCTCACGACATGTGGGGCGGATGGAAAGTCGTGTGGGTGTAATGGATACAGCGTTAGGTAACCAAATTACGTAACCAAATTGTTATGATTTGTAACCAAAATTTAATCTGCTAAATATTCATAAAAAAATATTTTTTTATGGCATTTGATTTTAGGTAATTTCAATTATCACTTTATTGTCTTTGTTGTTAAGAACGTTGCAATGTTGAGCTTAGTTAAATGTTTAATGTTTAGCTCAGTCGGCCTACAGACCTTCTCACAGCACAGAGACCACTCTGTTGAAGGTAACAAATGACCTCCTGCTCGCACTGGACAGTGGGAAAATTTCTATATTGGTCCTCTTAGATCTTAGTGCAGCCTTTGACACTGTCGACCATCAAATACTGCTGAAAACCCTGCAAAATTATTTTGGAATCTCTGGCTCAGTTCTGGCTTGGTTTCAATCATACTTATCTGACAGATCACAGGTAGTATCAGTAGATGGCTGTATCTCTCACAAAGCTGACTTGCTTTATGGTGTGCCGCAGGGCTCTGTTATGGGTCCGGTACTTTTTGTACTGTATACAAGACCGCTACTTCTACTGCTTGAAAAGCATTCAGTTAAAAGCCAATCATTTGCAGATGATACTAAACTATATACTCACACTGATCCCTCTAATATGGACTCCGGTGTCCAATTGTTGCAGGATTGCATTGGTGAAGTGAAGTCTTGGATGACGTTAAGCAAACTCAAGCTGAATGATGACAAGACTGAAGCACTTCTATTTTGCAACAATAAATCACGCAGTACTTTGTCTCTTCCGAAGTCAATTCACGTAGCCAGTTCGGATATTCTGTTCACAACATCGACTAGGAATCTTGGCTACATTATTTCTGACAACATGTCTATTAACAACTTCATCAATCACATCTGTCGCTCTGCCTACACTGCCATTCGTCAGATCAGCTCAATCCGTCATTACTTAACAGTTAGTGCCACAAAAACACTAGTCTGTGCTCTTGTACTGGCTCGTATGGATTACTGCAATTCTCTTTTGTCTGGTGTGCCAAAACAATGCATTGAAAGAATACAGAAAGTTCAAAATTCAGCTGCCAGACTGGTGCTCAAGGCAAAAAAACATGACCATGTTACTCCACTTCTTCGCTCACTTCATTGGCTGCCTATACAAGCCCGTATTGATTACAAACTGGCCGTTCTCTGTCACAATTTCTTTTCGGACTCATGCCCATCGTATCTTACTGAACTTTTGTCGGTCTACTCACCCACTCGCAAGCTAAGATCTTCTGCAGACACACGCGTTCTCTCTGTTCCTACGACACGCACCAAAACGTTTGGTGAAAGGTCATTCTCTTTTTGTGCAGCCAAACAATGGAATTCTCTACCATTACACATACGTAGTATTCAAACAACCAAGTCTTTCAAGACTGCACTTAAGACACATCTTTTCACAACTTATTTTTAAAATTGATGAAACAACATTTCTTGTAAATGATTAACGTAGCTTATGTATAATGTATTGTAATTTTTTGTGTTTGTTGTGATATGAAAGTTAATTTAATACTTATAAGTATGTTATTTCTTTCATGTAAAGCGCTGTGAGCCCAGTTCCTTACTGGGATACAGCGCTATATAAATAATCAATTTATTATTATTATTATTAGTTTTAAAAGTTTATTTGCCTTATTTTGTAAAAAAAAGGGAAAAAAAGAAGAGTTTGCACATTTTTTTCTATTTTTAATACATCACAAATGGAGTATTTAATTATAATTATCATTATTATTATTATGTTGTGTGTCTTAAGCATTGAGGCATTTAATTGGCACATATAAACACACACTGACACATGCTTACACATGCGCACACACACATGAACGGAAACTTGAACTCTCACATGCAGACATATGAACTGAAACATACAGACACATGCACTGACACATGAACTGACACATGCACTGGCACATGAACGGGCACTCGAACTCACACATGCAGACACATGCACTGACATATGAACTAACATATGCACTAACACATGAACTGACACATGCACTGACACATGAACTGACACATGCACTGACACATGCACTGACACATGAACTGACACATGCACTGACAATTGAACTGACATATGCACTGACAAATGAACTGACACTCCAAATCTGAAGAATGAGGCTGATTTGAAATAGATTTTGACAAATATTTAAACAACATCGGTTTCGTCTCGTTACTAATCGCATCATGTCAATCATGTCATTCTATTTACTAATTTATTGAAGTTGAATTTATTAGGCGACATTCATAAATGACATCACGCGATTTTTACTGATTTCTCTCCCCCCCCCCTTCCCCCTCGTCACACTTTGTGACTAACACTTAGACCCCACTCTATTATGACGTCACAAAGCTTTGACCCCCTCCCCCTTAAAAACCGTATTTTCTATTTGAAAATTATCAAGTTGCAAATTACATTTTTGTCATTGAAGTATTTATTTAATATTAATATCGTAACACGTGTGAAGCCATTGAAAAATTCATAAATACATTTCAAGCAATCAAATATTTAAGTGGATCTTTTATTTAAGTTGCTTGTTTTTTTATGTGACGTCATATTTCGTAAACACCCTCCCCTCGTCACACATCGTCACAAATGCATGACCCCCCTACCCCCGGGGCACGTGACATCATTTATGGACGGCCCCTTACTTCTTACAGTTTATAAAAACTAAGTTTTTTTATGAAGTCGCCGAAAAATAAACACACATGTTTGTTTATATCAATTCCACAACTGTTTAGGATGAATTATGAAAATGTAATTCTCTTCAAATGATTTGACTTTAATGTCTAAATTTTAAAGTGTCTAGACCTTTGCCCGAAAAATCGACAGTTCTCGCGATTTAATCTCCGACGATTTGTTTACATGATTTATTTGTTCTCATCATTCGCAGTTCAGATTCCGGTATTGTTGCTGACCTGACCAGTTTACCAATCAACAGCCTGGATTTCTCGTCCATCCTCGGACAGTTAAATGGCACACGCGAACTAAACGTGACTGTTGGTCCCTTGCAGTGTGCAGGTAGGCCAATCACTGCTCTAGTGTCGGGGGTGGGGGTTGTTTACGTAATACGGGCGGGGAGGGGGGCGCAGTCTGGGGAGTAGCTAAGTGGGCGACACAATGCTTAAGTCAGAGAAATGAGAAGGCTTGAGTGTCTTAGCCTTAACCATGTGTGTGCCCTGATGTGTAAGTCAAATTATAACTTCTAAAACGCTAAGCAGGAGATAGCATTCTATTTTATCTTATCTGTTACAGACACTCGTTCTATAAAGAAGACTATTGCGCAAATATTTTAACAAACCTCCCCTTTCCGCAGAAATAGAAGGCTTAAAGATACACTTGTAAGAAGACACCTTCCAACTATGAAAGCATACATTGGATTGGAAACAAAAGATTGCAACCGTAACCGTTGCAATACTTGTCCATATGTTATTGAAATTGACAACATTTCTTTCCCTCTGGAAAAATTTAAAATAAAAGATGGATTCACTTGCACAAGTCGCAACGTGAAGTATGGAATTCTTTGCAAGAGGTGCAATAAAATCTACGTGAGTGAGACATGTCATCGTCTTGGAGATCGGTTTAAAGAAAACCTGTAAAATATAAATAAACAGGCTCAATGTCCTGTGTCTAAACATTTCAACAGTGTTGACCATTACGGAATTTCAGATATTGCAGTTACTTGTATTTTATATGCTAGCAATACCCATGATAGGATCTACATGGAAAATAGATGTATAAGACGATTTGTACGTTGGCTCCGTATGGAGTAAACAAAATTCACAATTTTTCTTAACTGTAGAATCTTTTTCCGGTTGTGGTTTTCGCTGTAACTTTTGATAATTATCAAATTATAATTCCTCCTCTTTCTTATATCCTGTGTAATTGTTTGTTGTTTTTTCTTCTCATAACATTTTCGGGATATAGTATGTTTTAATAATTGAAATATAATTTTAATACTTATGTAAGTACTGTATGTTAATTTACTGATAAAGGCATTAGCCGAAATGTTTTTTTTTGGTGATATTAGTTAATTAATTAAGCGTAAACTTATTGTCTTCATTACACAGTTTTTGTGTGTGTGTTTGTGTGTGTGTGTGTTTGTGTGTGTGTGTGTGTGTGTGTGTGTGTGTGTGTTTGTGTGTGTGTGTGTGTGTGTATTTTATTTTAAAACTTTCTTGCAGTCCTCCTCTATATGATACATTTTTAGAAACATGCATATGGTCATTAAAAGTATTTTAAAATTTGATGTTATAAATTAGTCAAAAGTTGTCAAGGCCGTCAGCTTGGTTTAACCCGGTGTTGGCACAAGCAGAGTGCAAGTTATCCTCAGAGTGCAAGTTATCCTCAGAGTGCAAGTTATCCTCAGAGTGCAAGTTATCCTCAGAGTGCAAGTTATCCTCAGAGTGCAAGTTATCCTCAGAGTGCAAGTTATCCTCAGAGTGCAAGTTATCCTCAGAGTGCAAGTTATCCTCAGAGTGCAAGTTATCCTCAGAGTGCAAGTTATCATCAGAGTGCAAGTTATCCTCAGAGTGCAAGTTATCCTCAGAGTGCAAGTTATCCTCAGAGTGCAAGTTATCCTCAGAGTGCAAGTTATCATCAGAGTGCAAGTTATCCTCAGAGTGCAAGTTATCCTCAGAGTGGAAGTTATCATCAGAGTGCAAGTTATCCTCAGAGTGCAAGTTATCCTTCCTCAGAGTGCAAGTTATCCTTCCTCAGAGTGCAAGTTATCCTCAGAGTGCAAGTTATCCTTATCTTTTGCAAATACTATTATTACACAGAAAATTATTGCGTCCTACGGTTATCCATAATATATAATATATATATATATATATTCTTTGTTTTTTGTAAAGTTTTTTTTCCAAGGCTTAATCAGGCTCCCATTCAAAGAACAAAGTTGATTGGGTCAGATATAAAAGTTGATTGGGTCAGATATAGACGTCGATTGGGTCAGATGTAGACGTCGATTGAGTCAGATATAGAAGTTGATTTGGTCAGATATAGAAGTTGATTGAGTCAGATAAAGAAGTTGATTTTGTCAGATATAGACGTCGATTGGGTCAGATATAGAATTTGATTGGATCAGATATAGAATTTGATGGGTCAAATATAGAAATAGAATCGGTCAGATAAAGAAATAGATTGGGTCAGATATAGAAGTTGATTGAGTCAGATAAAGAAGTTGATTGGGTCAGATATAGACGTCGATTGGGTCAGATAATAAGACATTTAGTGTTTAAGTCAAATGACACTATTCGATCTATCATTGAAAGAGAAAGTGGTATCTTGAAAATATTATGAAATATTTTAAAGTACAAATAAATGTGTTAATCTCAAAGAAAAAGAGGTTGTTATATTTATTTTTTTAAAAGACAGATATTTCTAACTACAACTTGAACGTGTTTGTTTTCAAAGAGACGTTTTCAACTTGCTCCGAGCTTCAAGCTTTCCTGCTGAGTAACAAGATCGCTCAGGGCGAGGCCTACCACGTACAGACTGGGTACTACACCATGGACCCTGATGGTGCTGGTGGTGTTGAGCCCTTTGCCGTCAAGTGTGAATACAGCAAAACAACTGTGGCTATAACAGTCAGTGAGTAGAACACTTGCACATACTCCAATATATCTATAATAGTCAGTAAGTAAATCACTTGTCAATGCTCCACTATACCTATGACAGTTAGTTATTAGAACACTTATACATATTCCACTTTACCTATAACAGTCAGTAAGTGGAATATTTCTACATGCTCCACTATACTATAGAAGTCATAAAGAATTGTACGTACCCAACTATACCTATAAGTCGTAAAACATGTGCATACTCCACTAAATCATCTATCAGTCAGTGAGTGGAACACTAGTACATACTCCATTATAACTATAGGGGCCGTCCATAAAGTACGTCACGCTATTTTTGACAATTTTTACCCCCCCCTCCCCCCTGTCACAAACTGTCACAAATATTGCAAACCTCCCCCCCCCCAAAGTACGTCACACTATTTTTGACAATTTTAACTCCCCCCTCCCCCCTGTCACAAACTGTCACAAATATTGCAAACCCCGCCCCCCCCCCAAGTACTTCATGCTTTCAAACAAAAATTGTTTTTATTATTAACAAAATAATTAAAATTTAATATAAAACACTGTGACGTCACACATGGCCGGACCCCCCTCCCCCATGTCACAAACTGTCACACTTTCGTAACCCCCTCCCTCCCCTCTGGAGCGTGACGTACTTTATAGACGGCCCCATAACAATCAGTAGAACACTTGTACATACTCCACTTTACCTATAGCAATCAGTCATTAGAACACTTGTACATTCATTCTCCACTATACTTATGACAGTCAGTTAATTCTTGTTCACTTGTACAAGTATTTAGTGCAATAACTGAAAGAAACAGTCATTTTTATAAAAATTATTTGTTTAAAAAATTACTTTCTTTTTAATATGCAAAACTTAAAACCAAAACTGTATTTATAATGTGTTTAAAATAATTGACCCACAATCATTAACATATGGATCATTTATCATTAACTTAACATGAGATCGTTTCAACTCTTAGATTCATTATTTTTGTTTAAACTGTGTCCATATTTGATAACGTGTTTAACATTTTTTTTTACTGACAATGTCAGAGGATTGTGTAGTTCTCGCGGGCCATGCTATTTTGTAAAACATTTTTGTTAACTGTGGAAACAACTTTCGTAGTATTAATTTGTAACACGCAGTCTGGGCATTACATCACTTTATTTCTCAGTATTACACTTTATTTCCTAGTATTCACCACCATTAGAACCAAAACCTCACAATTTAAAATTTAATTAATTTGATTTTCAGCCAGCGTCACTCTTAATCCTGACCCTACCAATCCATACAAACCCGTGGATAAATGCTTTGATATCGGATACACTGATGATAAAGGAAATCCTATAAGTGCTGCTCAAATAGCCGTAAGATACAGTTCAGACACATATCGCTAGATTTCTCTTTAAGACTTTTTACTGGGACGAAATATAACTATAATTTTTCTTGGTGTTTAATTAAATTTTATAATTTAGTAATAATTATATTATGTAATTAAACAATCGAGAAAATAATAATAAATATGAATTTCACATTATTTTTTGTAAACAATGCGATCAGTGTTATAACTTATGCACCTTTTTTTTTCTCTCTTTTGCAATTTTATTTTTTTTTAAATTGCCAAACACTCAACAAAGCCTACGAAATACACATATTTTGAAAATTAACGATCCCTAAAAACTAAACATAAATTATTTCTGGACTGAGAATTTTTAAAAACTAACACCTTACCATTTCAGAAGACATTAGCCACTGATTCTTTACATGAGTCTCATAGCTAGCGCTGTAACTTAAGATTATATATACTGTACATTATTGAAGTATTTAAAAATGTACATGTATTACTTCTTTTTTTTTAAAAATATTATTTCAGGCACTTGCTAAACAGTCCGGAAAATGCAAACAAGATATGTCCGTCGAATGTAAAAATGCCCCAGCTACTGGCAACATTAATTACACATCATGTGACGGCACCCCTCAGAAAGGTGGGCCAAGTAATAGGAGCTCTATAATGCGAGCTCGACACTGCATATTTTTCAATATTTGTTAAGAGTTGACTGAATCGCAAACGTAAAGTCAATATTATAGTACTCGAGAACCAAGAAATATATATATATATAAAAGATTGAGAACAATACATGAGGTGTTTGAAAAATGACTTCAGCCACGCACATAACAATTTTGGAATAACAATTATAAAGTAATAAACAAGTGTACAAAAGTAAGGGGGAAAAAAAGAAAGATTTTTCTTGACCGTGTTCAGAGGCATCACTAAAACAAGTGGAGTCACCCCAGTGCGGTAGCGCATGGTGTTACCCCCTCACGACTCACGCCCATAGATCTCCTCCGAGTCTGCCAGCGTCTATTAACGGCAAAATACACTTTGGTGTTACCCGGTGGGCCCGCGACCCCCGAACCCCTCTAGAGACGCCTCTGACCATGTTGATTCTTTAAAAAATCCTGAGCACTGTAAATGTGACCCTTACAATAGAAAGCATCCGAATGGTCACTAGCAGTGAATTAGTGTGTGTCCCTTACAATAGAAAGCATCCGACTGGTCACTAGCAGTGAATTAGTGTGTGTCCCTTACAATAGAAAGCATCCGACTGGTCACTAGCAGTGAATTAGTGTGTGTCCCTTACAATAGAAAACATCCGACTGGTCACTAGCAGTGAATTAGTGTGTGTCCCTTAGAATAGAAAACATCTGAATGGCCACTAGCAGTGAATTGTGGTGACATTTCAAATGCAGAAGATGGTGGAAGAAGATAGACGAACATGGTAGAAGATGGTAGAAAGTCGTGGAAGATGGTAGAAATTCGTGGAAGATGGTAGAAAGTCGAGGAAGATGGTAGAAAGTCGTGGAAGATGGTAGAAAGTCGTGGAAGATGGTAGAAAGTCTTGGAAGAGAACGGGTCAACTTTTTAAACCACTGGGAGCCTGAAACATGTTATTTGTGTGTGTGTGTGCCAAATTTAAGTCACTAGTTTATTTATCTGCTTATGGCCAGTTCTTGTTTGTTGTAATATTTTATTTTTGGATGTTGTTGATTTTTTTGGTGCTTAATTATCATACTTTTATTTCTAAATATAATGACTATTCAGTGAAGCAATAATTGAAAGAAGCGATTGTTAATGAGGACTGTTTAGAGCAGTAATAATTGAAAGAATGGACTTTTTAAAAAAAATTTTTTTATTAACTTCACCGTCTTGTAGCGTCCGCCCCTCCCTCAAAAAACAAAACAAAAGTGACACACTTCCTGGGATCCTCTCGAGCTGAAATTTAGCACATAGAATTTTGTCCCTTAACAATGCATCTATAAAAATTTCAGACCAGATCGAATGTGATGTAGTTACATTAATGACATTTAGATTATTGCTATGTATCTCTATATACTGTACATTTTTATGCTAGTCTGTCGCGCGGTGCGTATTATATTAAATATCCTTTTAGTTCAATATAACTTAAAAATTTCTTCCTTCCAAAAATGTCATGATTTGTGAGTCAAGTGAATGTTTGTGATACGATAAAATAATCAACGAAACAAAAACTTAAATAAATATTGATCGCGTGACATAATATATAAAGGATTTATAGTCAAAACTTTGGTTTTTAAGTTTTAAAAAAAATACTTTATGAAAGGTTGGGCTGGCAGCTTCAAGGCCGACAAGTGCGCCTGTGGTGTTAATGGCTTCTGTACTGGTGGACCCTTGGCAAAATGCAACTGTGATATGAATGACAATTTCGTGAGATCGGACAGTGGGACCATCATCAACACAGACAGTCTGCCCGTTTGTAAGGTAAGGAAATATATAGGGAGCCCGTAAGGCGGTAATATTATCTATAGGAAGATTAAATATTTAAATACTATTTTTATATGAAAATAACGTGTTAAAATAGCCATGTCGTTTTAGGACGTTGACTACTTCTTTATAGCCGTGCCATTTTTGGACTTTTACTACTTCTTTATAGCCGTGCCATTTTTGGACTTTGGCTACTTCTTTATAGCCATGCCATTTTTGGACTTTGACTACTTCTTTATAGCCGTGCCATTTTTGGACTTTGACTTCTTCTTTATAGCCGTGCCATTTTTGGACTTTTACTACTTCTTTATAGCCGTGCCATTTTTGGAATTTGACTACTTCTTTATAGCCGTGCCATTTTTGGAATTTGACTACTTCTTTATAGCCGTGCCATTTTTGGAATTTGACTACTTATTTACGTGAAGTTTTTACTAAAGTCTTGGGATTTATAAATTAATTCTTGTTGAAAATTTACAAGATGAAAAAAAAATCTTTTCCAATGTACGAATTTAATTGTGCAAACTTATTTTTTAGATCTGCTTTAAAATACAACCTAAGAACGGCACCAAAGGATCAGCACCCCCTACATCTTACCTCAAGTACACTGTAGGAGCGCTCGTTTGTAACGGAGGACAAGGTTAGCCCTTTATCTCATCACTTTGATTGGGTAATATTTCATGTCATATGTTTATTTTGATGTCAAGAGATGAAGTGAAAGCTTTTTTTTTCAATTTTTTTTCTATGAATCTCTGAAGGAAAAAAAAACAACATATTTTTCTTTTAAATTCTTTGGAACACTGAAATAAACATAATTCATTAACTGATTAAAGTTTTTTATTCTGTTATTTCTCTAAAGCTATTCAAAAACCAATAAATACTTTAATCAATTATATTTCCACTACACGCGTTTACAAGTAATTTATACCAAGTTGATTACACATTTTAAAAAAAAACAAGTGAGCCAACTATCTATACCAACCAATTGGTTTTATTAAAGTTCTTTAGATCGCTATTGTACGGTTGATGCGTGGGGGGCTAATATAAAATATGACCTCTTGATGCTCCGTTGTGTAGGGACAAGGAAAAATTGCCAAGACGCCCGCTTCCAGTACGGACCTGGTGGCATTAAAAGTGACTACGAAACATACATGGCCTCCAATGACGTGCCCCCAGCTCCTTATGGCTGCAGATTGCTACCCAATCCTCCCATTGGCATTTTGGTGAGACATTTCGGCTTAGATATCCCTTGTTCCGGTCAGTATTTTTCCCCTAGTTTTGAAGGATATAAGGGAAAATTTTACCTTCCACTCAAGGAGTGGACATGGTGGTCGAGTGAGATGCGCGCTGGGCTGACGTAACGATGGTCATGTTTTCGAATCCCCGTGGGTAATGCGAGGAACCCTCACAGCCGGGGCCCGTGAACACTGCGTCACTTGCCAACAGACCGGCATGGCCTGTGGACGCAATAATCTTCTGTATAGATTTATCACTTTACTCTTTGTTAAAAAAATGTATGTGTTCAATAACTGCATAAACTGTATTTATTGTTATTTTTTGGGATTAAAATATTCTTAAACACAATTTTATTACTATTTTTTTTTGGCTTGCTCCCTGTCTTTTGGTACTCAAATGACTGTTGCCCGTGTACGCTTTGCTCTGTGATAAACAAAGCAAAAACAAAAAACAATTTTTTTTTAAAAAAGCAGTTTTTTTTAAATTTAGTTTTTTAAATTAATTTTTTGGATTGGGGGGGGGCACCCCGATGCTACAACAAGTCAGACTGTGTAGCCCGGGACACCTTCTTTTTGTACTCTGGGTGATACCCTTAAGGGTTCTGATCTTAAAAGCTTTATAATGGCCATGCGATGTGTAATCGGAGATGCAAGGAAAATGAGTACGACGCTGCTACATAGCACCCTCATTATTTTAAGTATTTTTTGTACCATTGTGGGCTTTGTTTCTCTTAAAATAATGGCACATTTAAATAATTATGCGTACGTGTGACAGATCAAAGATAAACTCAAATTACAAGTTAAAATCTATTGGCAATTATCAGTAAATAGGTATCATAAATTTTTGAAAATCGATAAGTAGATAATTATAGATTTAAATTTTATAATGTCGATAAATTAATAAATTAATTTCCCTTCGTTTCATTTTTCTCTCCCGTGAAAACTCTTCTTTTTTAAAAACAATAATAATAAATGTTACTTATTAACTTCTGTTATTTAGACTGTGAGACCTGAGACTTCAGTTTTCCCACCCGATGGGACAATCATCAACATCACCATCAGTTATATCGTCCTCGACATAATTGTGTTAAGAAAGGCCATACAACAGAACGAGTTTTGCATCCAGAACATCTACTTCTTCTGTGGCTCCGCTAGTTCCTTGCAGCTCGGGGGTCAATACGGCTGGTACAGCTTTAACGGAGAAGTCACCTATGAGTGGAGGGTTCTCTCTAACTCAAGTGATGGTGAGGCCCAATTAAGAACTCTAAAGTCAAATCGCAAGATATTAAAGAAAGGGATTTATATTTTAAGGGGAACAAATTATAATAAGCTATGGATAATTTTGAATTGTTTTTAACTATTTTTTTAAAAAAAAGATCCATGAACAGTTACAAAACTTTGAAGGGCTATATAATTTAAAACTTTTTTGTCCCCCTATTTCAATCGTAGTCAAAATTTGTAAAGTGGTTTTGTGTGTTACGTGAGGAGGGAGGAGGAGGGGTATCAGAAGTTTAATTTTTTCTCATTTAAAAAATAATTTGAAGTCTGTGGCATAGGAAATGATTCAAATTTTTTAGGACAATTGGATATCTTCCTCACTGGCCAAAGCCTTTTCAAATGGTCTTACTTTTAAATCATTATGACCCAAGTATTTTTACAGAATGATTATGCAAAGGCTTCTACTGAATGGTTATGCTGCAAAATAAATAATTTCTTTTCTTCTTTTTTTTTAAAAAAGAAATTTTATATCAGGTTGTTATTTCACGACTGACAGGGAAATTTCTCCGACTTCACTGCCTTAAACCCACATCTACCATTAACCCCATCATCCGACACTTCTATTTTCCCACCCCTCAGCTAATCTATATGCCACATGAGAACCATTATTTCAGATTGCCTTATAAACAATAAATCATATCACATCTAAATCAGATCATGAACAATTCACGTCACCAATAAACCATACACATCACCAATAAACAATACACATCACCAATAAACAATACACGTCACCAATAAACCATACACATCACCAATAAACAATACACGTCACCAAAAAACAATAAATCCTATCACCAATAAACAATACACGTCATCAATAAACAATACACGTCATCAATAAACAATACACGTCACCAATAAACAATAAATCCTATCACCAATAAACAATACACGTCACCAAAAAACAATAAATCCTATCACCAATAAACAATACACGTCATCAATAAACAATACACGTCATCAATAAACAATACACGTCATCAATAAACAATACACGTCACCAATAAACAATAAATCCTATCACCAATAAACAATACACGTCATCAATAAACAATACACGTCATCAATAAACAATACACGTCATCAATAAACAATACACGTCACCAATAAACAATACACGTCATCAATAAACAATACACGTCACCAATAAACAATACACGTCATCAATAAACAATACACGTCACCAATAAACAATACACGTCATCAATAAACAATACACGTCACCAATAAACAATACACGTCACCAATAAACAATACACGTCATCAATAAACAATACACGTCATCAATAAACAATACACGTCACCAATAAACAATAAATCCTATCACCTCTAAACCAGATCATGAATTATTCAGGTACCCAACTTTTCAATTCAACAATAACTTTATCCATTATTATAAACATTTCTGTGCGTATTTTACTCAAGAGAGAACGATATAATAATAATAATGTTTCATTAAGCTACAATGTCTTGACATAAGTATTTTTTATTTTATTTTTAAGGTGTTAAAAAGGCCTGCACCAACAACAAGGCTCTCTGCACCAGTTGTGGAAATCCCATCGGACTTGCACTTACACAAAAGGATAAACTGCCCGTCGCCAGGCTTGTGTTACCTGTATCTGGGGCCACTATTGTCATCGGAGACCTTGAATGCTTTGGTATGTGTTGGCAATTCCTACTGTTTTGGGTTTTATTTGAGGAGGTTTATAGTGTTTTTTTTAATTATGTCAGGAAAATTTCTATGCATTTTTAAAATTATATTTATTTTTTAAAAGTAATTCCATTAATGTAATTATTTAATTTATACACACAAAATATTTATTAAAAACTAGCAGACCCGTCGTTCGTGCGTTGCAACGATCTCAGTAAAAATATAAATTCAAAGAAAGCAATGAGTGGTACGTTTTTAAAACAATTAATTCCAGAAACCTTCATCGATGTGTGCAAAATAGTCGAAATTTAATAGCAAATGGATATATAAAATAATATTTAAAAAGCATTCAAAGAAAAAAAAACGATATTAAATGACACGACCCCAAAATGAGTGATAATTTAATTTTTTTTATTGCCATTGTACTCAGCAAATTATTACATTATAAGTGCAATCGGTCGAATAAGATAATACTCCAAAGTCTAAAGCTTATATCACTAAAAAAAACATATAAGGCGCTGGCGTCCTATAATTGGTGCAAGATATAAATTTCATAATCCCTATACTCGTATATTGCAATCTGGATCATGATGGATATGTGTGTTAACATTTGTCTACATCATGTAAAATCGAAAAGGAGTTCAGTACGCTATAGTAATATGTATATTGGCTTTTCCGTTTTTATAAACAAAGATCGTTAACAAAGAATGGAATATAATATCTTTAACCATATCTTAAAAAGAATATTTGGGGCCCCGGCCCTGAAGCAGTGTACTTTGTTATTTGAATATGGGCTAACAAATTTTGTATAGAAAGTTTGGTTAAGATCCATTCATTAACTCAGTAGCTAGCGTATAAACTAATAATTTTTATAAAGCCTATAAAGCAAAAAAAACGACATTAAGGGCCCCAGGGCCCATACAATGCAAGATATAAAGTTAAAAACACCTATTTATTTCCATCAATTTTATAATTGATATATTTATCTATACTTTTCAAAATCTTTAATAATTAAATGGGGAATATCATCGTAAACGTTTATGACAAAAGACATTTTGGGCCCCCAGCCCCGAAAAAATTAACATTAGGGAAGCAGTGCCCTATAGCATTTCAATATTCGCTACCAAGTTGTTACATACAAAGTTTGATTAAGAGCTACCAATTTACCCAATAGCTAACGCTTAAACTAATTTTTATATAGCTCATATCTATTATATATTAATAAATGGCAATTTTCTGTCCGTTCTGCCCGGTCCTCGATAGCGATTGGTCCCTCAAACACATGTGACTCCTACAGCCAGTCACATTGAACACGTTTACGTGGACGTTCAAAACGAATTATTTTTGGTGCAGTATTTCTTCCAAGACTTTATTTTGAGTTATGCGCGTTGGGATTTATAGTCGAATCAAAAGCTCTGTTTTTATGAGTTATTTAATTTAACTACAATGAATATTATTTTTGACGTGATGCACATGTATGCCGGTCGAGACGGCTGTTGGAGGGGAGTTACAACATGCCACCTAACGGTGTCTGAACGTCCTTGGACGGGCTTTGTTGCTCGTAAGAAATAAAATAAACAACACAACTTTTTTCAAAAAGATGAGGCTCAGCTGCAGTGAGGAATGTAGAGTCTCGCATGAAAAAGCAGAAAATAGTTTTTTAGTTACAAACTAAGTAGTCACACAGATTGACTCAAAACTCAGAAGTTTTATTGATATTTATTGTGATCGATTGTGGGATTTAATGTGAGATATAAAAATTGATCAACTAACACAAAAGTTCTGAGTCCCCCTGTGTGACTACTTAGTATGTGACTAAAAAATTATTTTCTGTTTTTTTCATGCGAGATTCTACATTCCTCAATGCAGCTGGGCCTCATATTTTTAAAACATTTTTTTTTGTTCATTTTTTTTCTACTTTTACGCGTTAACGAAAGATTTGTAAAACTTAATTTCATCCATGAAAATTTAAACTCTTTAAATAACCCCGTAAAAACAAAGGTTTTTACTATAAATCCCTTTTATGACACATAACTCAAAAGTATTGATCATGCTTAAACGCGACAAACATTTATAGACTGAGATTGCCTTAACTCCCCTTTGCTAAAACGGAGGGGGGAGGGAAAAGGTCTGGTCACGCATGGCTGGACTTAACTCAGCGTGACGCGTAAAAGGTCAACAAAAGCAGGCCGCTAAATATAGTTAAATAGAGATAAACTAAAAATGCATTAATTTAATTACGGTACATTCTATCTGAAACTTTAATAGCTTAATCCTCCCCACAAGCCAAACCTACTGTGAAAATTTCAGCACTCTAGCAAGTCAGAAAACGTGTTTACGAGCGTTTTGAAAAAAGTTGACGACATATACAGATCCTGACGACATATACAGATCCTGACGACATATACAGATCCAGACGACATATACAGATCCGAAAGCGTGCACGAGTTAATAGTATAGGGGCCTTAAGAAAATTACATTAGGGCCCCCCAGCGCCCCATGAGTGATAAATTTTGAAAACAAAAGTTGCCTATTACCATCCCCGGAGCGTACTCAAAAGTTTAATGGTGATCGGATGAATGGTTTAGTCATCTATAAAAGACATGCATACATACATACATACATACATACATACTTACATACATACTTTCATTTTTATATACATAGATGTTAAAAAAAACTAAATGTAATTATTTTCTCAAAATGAACACGTTGGAATGTTCAGATCTCAAGAAAAGTTGTCAAGAGATTTTTGACACAAACAGCCGAACTACAGGAATGATTGTCGAAAACAAGGCGTATGTGATTGACGTTGACAAAGAGGGCCCCATCACTCCGTTTGTGGTCAACTGTGAATTTAATGATACAGAGAAGACTGGACTCACTGAGGTAGGCATACTGAGGTAGGCACACTGAGGTAGGCACACTGAGGTAGGCATACTGAGGTAGGCACACTGAGGTAGGCACACATGGTTTTACTTCTTTCATTTTTGAGATTTGCAACTGTAAAAAAGAATTATTTTGAATCTTTTTTATTTGCACTTTGTCGATCATAATCAATGTAAATCTTGGCAAGAGTCTAAATATATCTTGAGGTGCGCAAAATGGTTGATCAAGGCATGATCGTGTTCTTGAGTCGTGTGCTTGAGGGGAAGTTGAACGGCACAACTGCAGGTGTTTTATTAGCTTCTTATACTTTGGTATGTCAAGGGAACCTGATCAATGCTTTGGTCATTGTGGGTAGGTAATATGTATGTTGAGGGTTTTACCTATGAACCTGTGGAGAGGATACTGTGCAGGGCTAACCGTTAGAGGGCAACATGTACTGGAGTTTTGAGGACTAGCTCTCGATGACGTATAGTTTGATTGATGCTTTTTTTCTGGCTAGGAGCGTAACAAGTCTACCTGCCTGGGATATTATCCCACTATTTGATGCTCAAATGGACACAGTCACCTTTTCATTATTCTAGTTTTGCCTGCTTATTAAAAAATCACTGCTGCCCTCTTTACTGTATTTTGTTTTTGTGAGCTAATTTGTTCCTGGTCTTGACATTTGTGGCTATTTTCCTCAACTTGTACTAAGTATTGAAAAATAAAATTCTCAATTATACTATTATTGAAATGATAATTATATATTCACTAAAAACGAATTAGCATATCAAGAGCTCAAAAATTGTTGAAATAATAACACACGAATAATTTTTTCAGGTACCGGTGGCAAGAAATTGGACAGGGCCAATTCGAGTTACAGGCAAAGATGGCTCCGTTAAGTTTGAACTTTCCATCACCTATGATAATGCTACCCCTGAACAGATCAATGGACTCTCCCTGATTTCAAACTTCTGCTGGCAGGTACAACATTATCCAAAAACAGCTCAACGGACTCGCCAACACAATTATTTTTTTTAATTAATCTGGGGGGGGGGAATGTTAAATATTTTAATAGTTTTGTTAAATTTGGAGCTATGAAATTTTTACATAAAGATCTAATATAATAATCATAAAACAGAATGAAGAAGCTTATCAGATTATTTTTTTTAAACCCCATATCTGTTAAACTGTGAAAAGTTCTGAAACATTGACTACGTTAATTATGCCGAGTTTCAATTACTAGAAAGGAGTCATCTTACATTATATTTAGAAAAATAATAATATGGTGAAAACACACCAACAATTCATTTTTATTTATTCAAAAAATAAATTTCACAACAATTAACTTTCATTTCCAGGGTATTGGCTTTGCCTGCCGGTATTCCCCAATACAAAGATCTAATCCAGTGAGCACTTACTTAAATCTTTACCATGGGCAAACACAAGGATTTGGAACAGGTAAAGATTTCTCTTAAAATGTTAATCTACCATTTTTTAAAAAAATACATTAAAAAATATAATAAATTTTAATACCAACTATTATTTATGAAATTTCCAGTCAAGACAAGAAATGATTACATGCGAGCAAAATAGTAACTTGTGAAAATCAAAGCTGATAATTATTTCTTGGAAGTAATGAAATGCAATAATTTTGAAAGCATGTAACAATTAAGTTAACATTTTGAGGATGTGTGGGTGGTGAGGGTATTGTAATATTGCTAAATGTCAAATTAAAAGCAAAATATTATCTTTTTTTTATATTTAAAAAAAAATTCCTCAATAGTTTTTTTCTGTGGAAATCAACATATTTAATTAATGAAATAGTTGCAGTAACAAAAGTATTTAAAATTGAATTGTATTAGTTTGTAGTTTGTAGTTTTGTGCCGCGAAACCCGAAAAAAACCATTACTATTCTTTTCTTAATAGCATAATTTTGCAATGCTTGAAACAAAGTAATTGTGCATAACGTGCTATCTGCTCAACCCAAAGCCACAATTGGAAACTAAATGATTCTAACCTGAGGAAAAAAAAACATCCGTAATCGTGAAAATTCTAATTAGGGCTGTCAAAATTGTTGAAAAAAGCCGCACGGGTACGTGTCCAAATTTTGAACTCGAAACGCCGCATTAATCTCGCCGTTATGACCGCTATACAATGCAACCTAGCCACCATCCATCATGCACCTTATTTCATAAAGTAACCAATACCATGCTAACAGCAACATACTGTCAAAAGGTTTAGACAATAATAATCATATAGATACAATATTACCAGACTTCTCAAAAGCATTTGACAAAAATCACCACTTTAGTTTACTCAAAAAACTTAACTACTTTGGAATCTCGGGTTTCTTAAATCATTGGATCCAAGACTTCCTTTTGGGTAGGGAGCAAACTGTAATAAATAATGGATCTAAATCAGCACCAAAACTCTGGACTTCCACAGGGAACTGTACTAGGTCCCTTAATCTTTTTTAATTATATAAATGATTGACCCAATAACTTCTCTAAGGAAACAAAAAATCTTTTACAAGTGTAATAGAGATATAAAACTAAAATGCTACCTCAATTTGGTGAGACTTCTACGAGAATATGCATCTTCTGTATGGGACCCATCCACTAAAAAAAAATTGATAAACTAGAACAAATTCAAAAAAGATCTGCCAGATTCATTACTAGAGAATATTCAAAACTGAAAAGAATAGCTCCATTAAAACTTGAAAAACTAGAGGATAGAAGAACCAAGAGTAATGTAGTAATTTTACATAAAGCAGTTAATTCTAATTTAGAAATACGGCACAAAGATAACTTAATACAGCCCCAAGATAGACATAAGGATAAAAAAAACAACTTTCTTATTCCATATGCAAGAACAAACACATACGAATGCTCGCTCTTCCCTTCAGGAATTCGGGCGTGGAATGGGTTGCCTGAAGAAACCAGGAACACCAACACTTCGTCAACATTTAAAACTCTTATAAGAATGCATGGCTAGACACAAACCGTAGATAAGCGTAGGACGCAATAATCTTCTGTATAGAAGGAGCGTCCGTTACAGATAAGATAAGATAAGACATACTTCAATTTAATGCAATACAAAATTTTATTCCTGTTTTAAATGCATTCGTCATACTCATAAACTAAAACTACAGTAAACCGAATATTGAAGCAAAAGGTCAACAGCAATGACCTGACGCTGAGGCAGGTCATATGGGCCAAGCAGCTTGAATTTTAACTTCTGCCATGTGACGGTAGTAACAAATTAAATTAATAAACTTTAAATACTGACAACTTTGCATGTCTTATTAAAAAAAATAAATTCTGCGAGGCCTACATCACATGTGTTAACTAAACCGAATAATAGATTAGTTTTTTTAAAGTATTGCTGAGATAGTAGTGGAGGGAGGAGTGAGGGGGGTAGATAAACAACACTGGCTCGTCTCAATCGGTGTATTTTAAAGCCACGTTAACGTACTGTCATATATTAAAAGCATAAAACACTGCCTCAAAGAACCAACATCTTTTTGTGTTTAGTGAGTTTTGTTTCATGTTCAGAGAAAAGGGGTGTATCAAAGGCCTTGTAGATTTTCGGGACTGAATATTGCTGCGTTGACAAATATGTCTTTGTAAATCGATTACATTAACTTCAAAATCTTGTCTCTCGTGGTGGTCTCTGTCGTTCGCGGTTGGGCCGAAAAAACAAACGTAATAAATGATAAACTTCCTGTCATGCGATCGAGCTGAAATTTTGCACATAGCCTCGTGTTAATTAACAATGCATCGTATCAAAATTTCAGATAGATCGAATGTACCATAATTAAATAAATGCATTTTTAGTTTATCCTTATATAACAAATAACATTTTATCACCCGTCAAAAATGACGGAAGTTTTCAAAATAAATAACTACACATCAGATTAAAAAATAACGTAATACAGAACTTTCATTTATTTTTATTAGTTTGTAGTTTGTAGTTTTGTGCCGCCAAACCCGAAAAAAACCATTACTATTCTTTTCTTAATAGCATAATTTTGCAATGCTTGAAACAAAGTAATTGTGCATAACGTGTTATCTGCTCAACCCAAAGCCACAATTGGAAACTAAATGATTCTAACCACACTTTCACGGGTACCGGGCGCAATTATATTATTACTATAATTTTATCACCCGTCAAAAATGACGGAAGTTTTCAAAATAAATACACATCAGATTAAAAAATAACGTAATACAGAACTTTCATTTATTTTTATTTGATTCATTTATTATCATATTGAACAATTTTATGCGGAACGTTCGAAAAGTGTTATTTTTGGTGCAGTAATTTGGTGCGCTGCTTTCTAAAATTAGTTAAATTACAACCATACATACGTACATACATACAGACGACGGGAATTATGTATATTGATAGTTATTATATAAGTAAATAATAGTTATAACTCCAGTAGTCATAAATAGTGACTGGGTCCTAAATAAGGTTTCTATGGTATATAATGTGTGAGATGACCAAGATGTGTTAAGCCGGAGTCTTGTATTTCAGCTGACAACTCGTCCTTCCCGGGATGCCCGTGTCGTTGGACTGGCACGTGCCGTCCAGGCTACTCTTGTAACTGTGATGCACTGGGTCCAATGGATGCTGACCAGGGATTTGTCACTGATAAAGTCAGTATTGATGGAACTTTAAGACACACACTGTTCATTTATAGAATTTTGAGACGCAATTTCAATTTTAGTGTTTATTGATTTCACAATTGTCAGACATTTAATGCATTGTTAGATTTGTCATTGACATGTAATTATTTTCAATTGAGAACTTTATTTTTTTATATTAAAAATACATTTCTCCTCACACTGAGCTGAAATATTTAGTTTTAAGTTCTAATTCTACATTAGCTTATCATTTTCTTAAATTATTATATTTATATTTTTTAAAATATCCCAATAACCTAATTATAATATAATAAAATTTCATCAACATTAAAATGTCTTTTTATTTGTACACTGAAACAAGTATTCAACCAACTTTTGGCAAGAATCATTTGACTTTTAAAAATATTTAAAGACATTTTTTTTACTAATATTATCTTTATTTTTTTATATCAAGGGTTATAGTTCATTTCTTTGCATATTGTCATATTCAGACTAAAATATTCATGGTTTGTATATTTCCAGGCTAATATACCCATTGTTTCTATTGGTGTTGGAGGACAACTTAAAGAACTATCAGCCACTGCAGACATCACTGTGTCAGGTGTTCGTTGCAGCTCAAAGCCAACTGGTAACATAGCAAAATTGAAATACAAATTTTTTTTTAATGCGTGGCTCTGTTTCATAAAATATTTCCCCATCATGATATTAAATAAAATTTGTGTCTGAATTTGTTTTCAAAAGAATGATTGGTAATCCAGTACTTGTAAAATTTTATGGACTCAAAATGTTTAACCTATTAATTCATCATTTGTTTCTTTCAAAATTTAGATCCTCCAAGAGATTGTGATGATGCCTTGAAAAAGAAGAGTCAATATGGCATACAGTATAATATCAGCGGTGTGGTTTTGATTAGCCCGAAACCTGGCTCTGTGAGGCCCTTTTTGGTTAAATGCAGCGATCTACTAAGTCCTGGAAATGGTAAAATAATATTATTTCTGCCACCTGTGTTTATTTCTTGCTGTTTGGACTCAACGCAGTCATCTCTGTGTTCTTTTGGAATAAGAAAAATAGTTGAGAGAATTATAACCTTTAAAACCTTTAGCAGAGCCCTGAGCACTTGTTTAGACAGAACTGTCTCAGGGCTTTGTAAATGTTAATTCTGTACTCCATCCCGTGAGCAGAAATAATTAATCTATATATACTAGGTTGTTCTGGGGCGCATACGGCGCCCACTATTTTCAAAAGCAAAAGTAACTTACGTGAATGTTATTGCATGCGTTCCAATCAGTGTGTCCGACAACCAAAAATTGGTATGTGAATGAGTTCAATAAAAAGAATGAATAATTAAATTTTAGTTCATTAGAATGATTTATTTTTCAGAAAATTTCTCTAAATATCCCTTTCCAAAAATTTAAATACAAGCTCAAACAATGACGTCATTTAATATTTTACGGCGAGAAACACCACACGCTCTGTTAATCTCGAAACCAAAATGATTATGATTTTTACGTCTATATTTTCAATTTTAAAAAATCCCTATTATGTCCCTTAGCGTTACAGAATGAGGGACCTGGGCTTTTATACTATTGATAATTCACCAGAACAAGAATGAGTAGTGTGCAAATGAGTATGACGATTGACCCTCGCTGGGGTCTACCAATAACAGCTTATGGTTGGCAAGCAAAGGTGATGGAGAAGGGGGCATGTCTCGAGACAAACAATACTTCTTGCGTTCACTTTCGTTGTTCCTTCACAGAATAACAGATTAAAAAACGTGCATTTCGTAGTGTAGTGGTTATTACATCCGCCTAACACGCGAAAGGTCCTGGGTTCAAGCCCCAGATGAAACATTATTTTTTTTGTTTGTGCCCTTTCTTTTCCCCCCTTTCTTTGTGAACATCACCTCGGCTTTGCATGTATTTCACGGAAAACCGCTTCGTTCACCAATACCTATACCTGAATCAGGTAACTGTTTCTCTCGGTCGCATATTTCTGGAAAAGGATCACATACGAAACTGTTGCTCTCCAACTTCACAAAATGGCTGTAAACTTTGTTTCTCAACATTAGGATAACTGCGGTGACATGCTCTTCGTTGTCCTCAGTTACGGAAACGTAGACATACACTCTCCTCAACAATACGTTCAGTACATGAATACTCTAGGAGTATATGGTGGTGAGGCAGAAATTGTAGCGATGTCCGAAATACTTCTCGCCAGTATCATCATCAACTTCCGAGAACGTCCTTGTACCTCTCCTCGAGTTTACAACCCCGGTCAACATCTATCTTTATAATTCGCAAGAAATTACCCAAAATCATATGAGGCAAAAGAAACATATTTTAAAATTTAAACGAACAATAACTGTTATAATACATTTTTGCTCCACAGTGACATAAAAACAATAATCATACTAATGGCCCTTTTGAAATCCAGTGCCATAAAAAAAAAGATTATTTATTCTGCAGGTGTCACCATCGTCAGGCCAGTTCCAACTCCAAATACATCTGTGAGTAACAATCCTGATACACCCAATCAGTTCCCCTACTATGGGCCCACTGACGACCAGATCCTTGCACTCATTGAAGTTTCAGCGTACTGTTACCAAGGCGTTAAATACGACTGCTTTGCTAGTTCAGTGAGTAACTTTTCTACACCAGCTTATAGAACTAACTTCCTAGATACACCGATTTATAGAAAGCCTTAAAAAATGTTCAGATTAGTTAAAATTATCTTATCTTACATTGTGTGCTGTGTGCAATAGATGTGTGTGCTTTGTGCAATAGATTTGTGCACTTTGTGCAACAGATTTATGTGCTCTGCGCAATATATTTGCGTGCACTGTGCAATATATTTGTGTGCTCTGTGCAATAGATTTGTGTGCTCTATGCAATAGATTTTTGTGCTCTGTCCAATAGATTTGTGTGCTTCGTGCAATAGATTTGTGTGCTCTATGCAATAGATTTTTTGTGCTCTGTCCAATAGATTTGTGTGCTTCGTGCAATAGATTTGTGTGCTCTATGCAATATATTTGTATGATCTGTGCAATAGATTTGTACGCTCTATACAGTAGATTTGTGTGCTCTGCCCAATAGATTATTAGTGCGCTGTCCAATAGATCTGCGTGCTCTGTCCATTAGATTTGTTTTTGTGGCCAAGCATGTGGCTCTTAAGTGATTGTAATGGTCATACGGCAGTGTCTTAAAATTCAATTTGCATTACAATAGGTGGTCTTGAATATTGTTTTAATTTATTTAATCATTGAATACTTATATGTTTGTTTTTAATGGTTATTAAATGCAGATTTTGTACGTCTTATTTTTAAATCCTTTATATTAACTCGTGGTGTCTGTTTGTTTGAACCCTTGATTGCTTGCTTGTCGGTTGCCAAAACTTTGGATCGATTTTTAACCCACTTTCTCGTAAGCTAGCGAGCTGAAATTTAGCAGGCAGTTTCGTGGCGATAATAAAAACTATGTATCAAAATTTCAGATCGATCGCATGTACTGTAATTAAATTATTGAATTTTTAGATTATTTTATTTATTCCCATTTATCATGTTATTTTTTGAGAAAGAGTGTCGCGGTGCGTATTATATTGAACAACCTTTCTGTCGCGCAATAAGGCGCGTATTTTATTGACAACACTTTTTATAAACATATTCCTGATCGGTGCGCATTATGTTAAACATGTTTTACGACACAACTGTAATTTTGTATTTTTGGATGGTCTTGCGCTGCGTATTATAATGAACATTCTTTTAGTTACGTCTAGTACATAAAGGATTTAAAGTCAAAAACTTGGTTTTTACGGGATTTTTTTTATTTAGAACTACTTCACTGCTAGTATCTTATCCTTTAAAAAATTGTATTTATGCATAGACGTTCCACGACTTATTTGCATGGAATCAGATATTGCACACATGACTTTAAGATTTCATTCACATAATTTCTAAATGAAATTTTAAGAACATGGAGGTGTAAACACTAAGCAATTCTTGTGATGATCTTCGAAAAACATTTTAAATTAATAAATCCGCTGTGGTCAGTCAATATGACTTTGTGTACGCTTCACTGAATTCGAACATTTGATTTTTAAACACTTAATTTGGGATCTACGAAATGGAATAAAAACAACATACTGTTAAAAGCAAAGAGAAGATTGAACATGTGTTGGAGCATAAGATCTTTTTTAAGATTACCTGGTTAAGTCTGAATGTGATTAATGAATGGCTTTAGCTTTTTAGACCACTGTGTTTAAGGAGACAGATTTAATCAAGGATTATGGATGTCTGCATGAATGCACTGTTAAAATTATTCCTTTAAAGTAAAAAATTTCCCCATGTTCATTTCTAAAATCAATCGGGCTTAATGTTGCCTCGTGATAAGCCTTGTTGAGTGTAGTTGTACCTTATTATTGTTCTGATAAAATGTATAATAAAACTATTGTCCCATTAGTAAGTAGCAGGGTACGAAATCCGAACTTAGTCATTTTTGACGGTAATGCTTGAATTTTTTTTTATCTGTTGGATGTTACCTGATAAATAGGGCAAAGCTGGCGTACCGAGAGTCCCGTTTCATAACCTTTACCCTTAATTGTCGGCAAAATGAAATTACTAAGGGAACTTTTTATATTTGGCTTTGCTTTAAATATTCCCTTTAACTTCTGGCATTTACTTTTCATTTACTTTCACAAATGTGCTCTCTCGTTAGTTACTAATACCTGTAGTCTTAATGTTCACTACATAGTGTTAGCTCAGCTTCAAACTTGATTTGTTTACCTATGTTTCGCTTCTTATGCCAATTAGGGCTGTCAATATTGATGAAAAAATCCACCCGGGTACCCGTCCAAAATTTAAAAGGGTAGCAGGGTTTCCCGTTCGAAATGCCTCACAATTTTCGCCGCCATGCCCGCTATTAGCCTTATACTTCTTTGTTTATTATGTAGATGCTAATTTAGATGTAATGAATCAGGGACGTAAAATGGATGACATTGAAATACTACTATAGTACAGTGGTGTTAAAACAATGAGCAGATGGATGCCGAGGTGATTTTTGTTTTCATTTTTGGGTGGAGCGGGGTGGCTAAACAAAGTATTATAAAGATATAGGGCGGTGGTCGTATGATGACACGGCGGGTTATTTCTAGTTTATAGCAGACAACTGTTGTAATTGGACAAGCTTTCCGGGACTTGCCCCTACTGAGTGGACCCATCCCCCAGCATTTATTTTTGTTATTATAGTGAAAATCATTCAATGATTGAACTTTTTTTAAAACCCCAGAACATAGTTGGTGTTTGTTTCATTAAGTATGGTGGGAATATGAGTGGAGCAAAGGAGTGAGTGTGTGAGGGAAGGGGGATCAGATTAACAACATTGGCTCGTCAAAATCGGTGACAAAAGTGTGCGGCGTATTTCAAAGCCAAAGCCAATGTCATTTCTTTTCTGTAATTTCCTGTCTTTCCTAATTATCGGCGTTGTGTTCTATTTTCCTTACTTGAAAAATTCAAATAACCCAAACCTTTTTGTTTTAAATTATTTTTTTTTCCTGTTCCAAGAAAAAAAAGTGTACTAAAATACCTTGTAGTTTGTCGGGACCGTGTTTTATTTACGTTTGGCAGTTTATTCTTTTTAAGCGTTTTCATGTTAAACGTAGTTCACGGCATTTATTTCAAACGAACAAGTTTAAATTTGTTAATTTGTTCGCGAGCTGAAATGTGAACACAGAAGAGCAACAGTTCGACCACCATGGGTATAGACATTTTAGTAACATTTTCACGGGTACCCGGGCGAAATTTTAATACCCAGGTAATTGCTCGACAACGGGTACCCGGGTTCCCAGGTACTAGTTGACAGGCCTAATGGCAATGCGACAATCTCTAGATAAAACAACCCAATGTACAGCCTTTTTTTAAAAAAAAAGGGATTAACCTAAGTCAATATAATTTTAACTTACTTTATTGTATGTATTTTTTATGCTTTCAGTTTTTGAATGAAGGCACTTATTGGCAGACGATTGGCTCTAAAGAAAAACGTCACTTATGGGGTGGCGGGAAGCAAAGTGAAGATGGCAGAAGTGGTGTGTGTGCTTGTGGGAAGGATATGAGTTGTGGTGGCCTTGATTCTGCTTCAGCTCAGATGTCAAGGTCAGTTCTATTTTCCTATAATATATGTTGCATTTTTAAATAAATGGTAACTATTTGATAAAAATATATATTATTATAAATATTATTTTAGAATTATATGAAACATTTTATAAACAAGTATATTATAATATTTGGTAAATATTTGAATAAAAACCTAATCTTTCAAAGAGATGCAATACCTCATCTATTACTTAGAGATGGGAACATCAAGTTTCTGAGATTACGCTTTTAAAGTCCCAATAATTTAAGTCAACAAATAATTTTTCAAACAATAATGTTCAAGGGAGATAAAATTTACACTTTAGGGAATTAAGCAAATAAATTTAAATAAATTTATAACTCTAAACTATAAATATTAACATTATGCTTAATGGATATATCAATTAGTTGTCATTAATAAATTTAAAGAAAATTAATCTTTTAGTTGATCTATCTTTGCTCTGTTACATTTCCTTATAGTTAGTTGTTTTAAAACTATATTAATAATAGTATTAATTATACCAGGTGAAATTTGCTTTAACTCTTAAACTGGGATTTATATTTGCGTAGATCACATGTTTAACGTACGCAATTGAAGTGATATAACGGCTTGCCCTATATAACGCCTGAATCTGAAAGGGCAGAGTCCATATGAGTATCACTTGAAGAGGTCCACAAGAGGTACACAAGAGGTACATAGGGGTTTGAATATTGTTGAAAAAAAGCTGCCCTGGTACCCGTCAAAATTTTAAACAGGTACCCGGGTAACCGTTCGAAACACCTCAAAATTTGTCGTCGTCATGCCCGCTATTAGCATTATACTTCTTTTTTTATAATGGAAATTCAAATTATGACGTAATGAATCAGCGACGTAAACATGATTACATGGAAATACGACTATAGTACAGTGGTGTAACGACTATAGTACAGTGGTGTAACGACTATAGTACAGTGGTGTTAAAAAAATGAGTACATGGGTGCCGAAGTGATTTTCTTTTTATGAGATCCTAAACAAAGTCTTTTGACGATAAAGGGCGCTAATCGCGTGATGACATGGCGGGTTATTTCCAGTTCATAGCTGAACACTGTTGTAATTAACTAAACTTACCGGTACTTGCCCCTAATGAGTGGACCCATCCCCCACATTTATTAATGTTATTACAGTGATTAAAAAAATTATAGTGGGGATAGGAGTGGAGAAAGGAGTGAGGGAATGGGAGGATTATATAAGCAACGTTGGCTTGTCTCAATGTCTTCGGCCTATTTCATTGCCAAGGTCATTTCTGTCATTTCTTGCAATTCCTAATTGTCCGCATTGCTGTGTATTTTCTTTATTTGAACAATTCAAAAAACAAAAACATTTCGGTATTTAAATGATTTTTGTTTCATGTTTCAAGAAAAAGTATGTATCAAAATACATTGAACTTGGTCGGGACAGTTTTTTATTTCCGGTTGACTGTTATTTCTTTTTAAGCGTTTTCATGTTAAACGTATTTCACAGCATTTATTTTAAACAAAAAGTTCAAATTTGATATAAATTGTTCGCGAGCCGAAATGTGAACAAGAAGAGCTGCAGTTCGACCACCGTTGTTGGTATAGACGAGGGGTCGGGAAACTTTTTGTCCGAGATAGCCATAAACACCACATATTTTGAAAAGTAATTCTGTGAGAGCCATACATTAAGTTTAAAACTAAAAATTAAAGTAATTGTGTGCATTTTTGTGTAATTTCAACACTCAAAGTACAATAAGTATGTCTCTTAATTCTTTTTAATTACATTATTCTGCTTTTTTGTATGCAGCTGAAAGGAGTCTGATGAATTTATTTTTAAAATAATCTACAATTTGTCTGAGAGCCACATGCAGACATCGATAGAGCTACATCTGACTCCCGAGCAATGGTTTCCCGACCCCTGGGGTATAGACATTGCAGCAATATTTTCACTGGAACCCGGGGCGAAATTTTAATCCAGGGTAATTGCTCGGCAATGGGTTCCCGGTTCCCTTTCACAGGCCTATACACAAATAGGATCCCCCCACCCCTCTGGACCACAAGTAGCGAGTCCTTCTACAATGCCCAAAAGTAAAATTAAAAAAGTTATTGATACGTTTGACCACTACCGAGCTCACAAGGCCAGCACCCCTTAGGGTATGACTCAAGAGGGTACCAATATAATAGGGTGCCCCGGCCATTTAAAAAAAAACAACAAAAAAATTAATAAAAATCATTGTTTTAATAAATGTTTGTATCATTTGTTTTTGACTAAATATAACATCTGTCACAATACCACCAGGCGCTGTAACTGTGACTGACTAAATATAACATCTGTCACAATACCACCAGGCGCTGTAACTGTGACTGACTAAATATAACATCTGTCACAATACCACCAGGCGCTGTAACTGTGACTGACTAAATATAACATCTGTCACAATACCACCAGGCGCTGTAACTGTGACTGACTAAATATAACATCTGTCACAATACGACCAGGCAATGTAACTGTGACTGACTAAATATAACAGCTGTCACAATACCACCAGGTTATCTAACTGTGACTGACTAAATATAACATCTGTCACAATACCACCAGGCGCTGTAACTGTGACTGACTAAATATAACATCTGTCACAATACGACCAGGCGCTGTAACTGTGACTGACTAAATATAACATCTGTCACAATACCACCAGGCGCTGTAACTGTGACTGACTAAATATAACATCTGTCACAATACGACCAGGCGCTGTAACTGTGACTGACTAAATATAACAGCTGTCACAATACCACCAGGTTATCTAACTGTGACTGACTAAATATAACATCTGTCACTATACGACCAGGCGCTGTAACTGTGACTGACTAAATATAACATCTGTCACAATACCACCAGGCGCTGTAACTGTGACTGACTAAATATAACATCTGTCACAATACCACCAGGCGCTGTAACTGTGACTGACTAAATATAACATCTGTCAAAATACCACCAGGTGCTGTAACTGTCACTGACTAAATATAACATCTGTCACAATACCACCAGGCGCTGTAACTGTGACTGACTAAATATAACATCTGTCACAATACCACCAGGCGCTGTAACTGTGACTGACTAAATATAACATCTGTCACAATACCACCAGGCGCTGTAACTGTGACTGACTAAATATAACATCTGTCACTATACGACCAGGCGCTGTAACTGTGACTGACTAAATATAACATCTGTCACAATACCACCAGGCGCTGTAACTGTGACTGACTAAATATAACATCTGTCACAATACCACCAGGCGCTGTAACTGTGACTGACTAAATATAACATCTGTCAAAATACCACCAGGTGCTGTAACTGTCACTGACTAAATATAACATCTGTCACAATACCACCAGGCGCTGTAACTGTGACTGACTAAATATAACATCTGTCACAATACCACCAGGCGCTGTAACTGTGACTGACTAAATATAACATCTGTCACAATACCACCAGGCGCTGTAACTGTGACTGACTAAATATAACATCTGTCACAATACCACCAGGCGCTGTAACTGTCACTGACTAAATATAACATCTGTCACAATACCACCAGGCGCTGTAACTGTCACTGACTAAATATAACATCTGTCACAATACCACGAGGCGCTGTAACTGTGACTGACTAAATATAACATCTGTCACAATACCACCAGGCGCTGTAACTGTGACTGACTAAATATAACATCTGTCACAATACCACCAGGCGCTGTAACTGTGACTGACTAAATATAACATCTGTCACAATACCACCAGGCGCTGTAACTGTGACTGACTAAATATAACATCTGTCACTATACGACCAGGCGCTGTAACTGTGACTGACTAAATATAACATCTGTCACAATACCACCAGGCGCTGTAACTGTCACTGACTAAATATAACATCTGTCACAATACAACCAGGCGCTGTAACTGTGACTGACTAAATATAACATCTGTCACAATACCACCAGGCGCTGTAACTGTGACTGACTAAATATAACATCTGTCACAATACCACCAGGCGCTGTAACTGTCACTGACTAAATATAACATCTGTCACAATACCACCAGGCGCTGTAACTGTCACTGACTAAATATAACATCTGTCACAATACCACGAGGCGCTGTAACTGTGACTGACTAAATATAACATCTGTCACAATACCACCAGGCGCTGTAACTGTGACTGACTAAATATAACATCTGTCACAATACGACCAGGCGCTGTAACTGTGACTGACTAAATATAACAGCTGTCACAATACCACCAGGTTATCTAACTGTGACTGACTAAATATAACATCTGTCACTATACGACCAGGCGCTGTAACTGTGACTGACTAAATATAACATCTGTCACAATACCACCAGGCGCTGTAACTGTGACTGACTAAATATAACATCTGTCACAATACGACCAGGCGCTGTAACTGTGACTGACTAAATATAACAGCTGTCACAATACCACCAGGTTATCTAACTGTGACTGACTAAATATAACATCTGTCACAATACCACCAGGCGCTGTAACTGTGACTGACTAAATATAACATCTGTCACAATACCACCAGGCGCTGTAACTGTGACTGACTAAATATAACACCTGTCACAATACCACCAGGCGCTGTAACTGTGACTGACTAAATATAACATATGTCACAATACCACCAGGCGCTGTAACTGTGACTGACTAAATATAACATCTGTCACAATACCACCAGGCGCTGTAACTGTGACTGACTAAATATAACATCTGTCACAATACCACCAGGCGCTGTGACTGACTAAATATAACATCTGTCACAATACCACCAGGCGCTGTGACTGACTAAATATAACATCTGTCAAAATACCACCAGGCGCTGTAACTGTCACTGATTAAATATAACATCTGTCACAATACCACCAGGCGCTGTAACTGTCACTGACTAAATATAACATCTGTCACAATACCACCAGGCGCTGTAACTGTGACGCGGGTGACAACAAGTTCCGCTCTGATGCTGGCATCATTGACGTCAAAGAATTCCTGCCTGTGTCTAAACTCCAGTTTGGGCGCAACGCCAAATTTAACACAGTAAATGTGACCCTTGGTGACCTCATCTGCTCTCAGACCCCAATATGTAAGTGACCATTGGTTGATAACAATTCGTGTTTATTAGTAAATTAACGCTTCAGTCAATTTACTTCCTTCTGTTAGTATTTAGTTGGTCAATTGACACAATAGCAGTGGCTGGTTTTTCCCTTTTTTCTAAAAAGAATCGGCTACTTTTGTCAATTGTTATTGACCGGTCTTCCCATCTAATCACCAGGACCAACCATTAACTATTTATACCCAACCATTTTTGGGTGGTCTTTTAATGAATTCTCACTGTGAGTGATTTGCAGCTTGGTTGATACATTTTAATTATTTGACAAATACGTGTATTCTTGAGAGGTAAATGTTAAAGGTAAAACAATTTAAATTAAACAAGAAACTCTTGCAAGGATGTTACCAATTTAATTTAAATGCACTAGCAAGTGTAAAATGGCCCAAAAGAAAATATGTCTTTTAAATAGGGCTGCGGGAATTAATGATTAATTAATCGATTAATTGTTAAGTATATTAATCGATTATAATTAATTTGATCGATGAAAATTCGATTAAAATTTAAGAAAATACTACTAATTTAAAAAATCCTTTATATTAACTCGTGGTGTCTGCTTGCGTGCTTGCTTGCTTGTCGCCAACACTTTTGATCGATTTTTAACCCACTTCCTCGTAAGCTAGCGAGCTGAAATTTTACAGGCAGTTTTTGTCGATGATAAAAACAATGTATAAAAATTTCAGATAGATCGCAAGTACCGTAATTAAATTATTGAATTTTTATATTATTTTATTTATCTCTATGTATCATGTTAAATTTTTTAGATAGAGTGTAAGAATGCGCATTATATTGAACAACCTTTCTGTCGCGCAATAAGGTGCGTATTTTATTGACAAAACTTTTTATAAACATATTCCTGATGAGTGCGCATTGTATTAAACATGTTTTACGACACAACTACAATTTTGTATTGTTGGATGGTCTTGCGCTGCGTATTATAATTAACATTCTTTTAGTTACTTCTCGTACATAAAAGATTTATATTCAAAAACTTGTTTTTTTACGTTTTTTTTTATTTTATAGTTTTTTCGCAACATTTTTAATTCTTACTCTATTACTTTGGCTACATGGAGTACTGAACATCCCTGCTATATACATTTTTTTGCATGATGCATTTCCCTGACCACAGGTTTACCCTAATGGCTACCTGCCTTCCTCCCCAAATAACCCCTTGTGGACAACCCAATCCCAATATTAAAGGACTCTCATGAGTTACACTACCCTCCATAGTCATTACTCATTTCATTCACCTGATGTGTAAATCAAGTTAACAACACATTTCAACTAAGTGATGTCAAAAAATGTTTACGTTTCACCAAGTATAAAAAAAAATAAAAAAATAAAACGTAGTATGTGTACAGAAAAAATTATTTTTTTATAGAAGTAGATCTAGCAAAATATGTAATAATAACATTAAATAAAGTCATTCAAACACACTAAACACAATGGATATTTATATATCCTATATCTTGTACTTGATATGCGAAGACATTTTGGATGATTCTCTGTTGTTATCAGTTATTTATAGAGTTTCTTTTATTTATTTTACAACAAATAGGGGGATGACTGGACTTTGAACACTAGGCATGAGGAAAAAACCTAAAATAATGAGTGAATCGTAGAAAAACATATCAATTAAACGATTAAAAAATGTTTTTTTTAAATATATATACACATAATAATACTTAGTTAATAAGTTTTTCGAACTCGTAATATTGAATATGCGACAAGGGTTGTGTGATCCGAAAATCAACATCAATTTCATAATTAGTTGTTTTTTTCCATTTCATACCTGCGGTCATGTATACCCTATATAAAGTAATTGAAGGATGAGGTTAAATAACATCTAGAAAATTTTATTTTGGTTTTACAATAAGAATACATGGCATGCAACTGATTATCCAGTTAGCTTGTTGACATTAACTTCTAGAAACTGCTCTCCATAGGTTATCAATAAGCCAGTTACCTTCTGTAAAATAGGCTTCCTTCCAAGTTGAAAAGTTCAGGTTATTTGTATAGTTAATTTTTATGTTGACTAGCTATGGTTGGGACTTTGAAACGTTTTTTAGACATACTTGACTGATGAACCTTTTATTCTAATCTAGAACTATAATTTATTTTTATTTTATTTATTTTTTCAAGTATTCAACGAATGCGAACTTGGCTTCTTTGACTGTGATCCCAATGCGCGATGTGTTGATGAAGATGAAGGCTACAGGTGTGTGTGTAAAGATGGCTGGAATGGCAACGACTTGGATCTGAACAGCATATCCCCACGAGCTAATGGAAGAGAGTGTATTGGTGAGAAATTTTTATAGTATGATTTAAGTAGCATTTGTACCAAAAGAATTGAAACAAAAAATGTTTGGTAATTTTTTTTTAATAACTCTTATTTACTGATTTGTTGTCTCTGAATTTATTTATGAATTAGGATTTACAGTGTAATGCATAATAACTAGTCAAACTAGCTCACAGAGTGTTGTGTTCGTTCGTCCGTCGATACGACGAGGACCACTCTAGTCATCCGAGGGTTGTCTGTGCGTGTGCAGATGGCTGATTAGGCCGATCCTTGCACGAAAGGTTCGGGAACAGAAGGGACAAGGGACGAGTGCGACATCTCCCGGAGGGTTGACAGCATGGGCCTTTCGGGGTTGCCTCTTCTTTTCTGCGGCGGTGATCCGGTTTGCCTCGCATGACCCGGCACCTTCGTGGATGGAAGAGCGCCAGGTGGATCGGTCCATTGCAGCTCGTTCCCACGTGTCTGGATTGATGGCAAACGCTTTCATTGAGGCTTTTAGTGTTTCTTTGAAGCGTTTCTTTTGCCCACCGTGGGACCGCTGGCCATACTGGAGCTCACCATAGAAGATTCTCTTTGGCAGTCTCTCGTCTGGCATTCGGACAACGTGCCCTGCCCAGCGAAGCTGGGTCTGCATCAGGAGGGTGAAGATGCTGGGGATACCTGCCCTGGTCAGTACCACTGTGTCTGGAATTTTGTTCTGCCACTTTATGCCGAGAATCTTCCTGAGGCTTGTCATATGAAAGCTCACAGAGTACTAGTAGAGTAAATAAACTGTCCAATCATACCTAGTTCTTTCTTTGCTAATTATTTAGGATACAGTTGTTTCTTTGCTACACAGAGTAGCCAGTACGAGTCTGTGTAACAGTGCAACAAAATTGGGAAACCAAGCCAAACAAAAATTTAAAATAATTCAGTTTAATATTAACACAAGACGTTTGTGTAATGTTATTAGATAATCTAGATTTGTGAGTGTTTTAAAACATGGAAGAAGAAAAAAATTAATTTCGCTTTTTTAAATTTACTATTATTTTTAAATCCCTTATATTAACTTCACCGCCGTCTCATTCGTCCTCGACCGCGACGCCCGTCCTCGACCGCGACGCCCGTCCTCGACCGCGACGCCCGTCCTCGACTGCGACCCACTTCCAGTGCAGCCATCGAGCTGAAATTTGGCACACGGACCCGTCTCCCCTAACAATGCATCGTATAAAAATTTCAGATCGATCGAACGTACCGTAATTAAATTAATGCATTTTTAGTTTATCTATATAAATCACTATTTAGAATGTTTATTCGTCGTCTGCTAGAGTTTTGACCTAGTTTTAAAGCCAAGGGAGATAATTTGGTTTCAGTCTATAAATGTTAGTGACTTATGAACATAATCAATACTTTTAGTTATGTCTCATATATAAGGGATTTATAGTCAAAAACTTTGTTTTTACGGGGTTGTTTTATTATAATGTATATATAATCTAAAAATTACGATTGACATTTTGTTTACCAGACTTTTTGATGAGATTTTTATGTCTTTTATACCAGACGATGATGAATGTGTTAACGACCAACATTGTCCATACAGTGCTAGCTGCACCAACACACCTGGCGACTTTTATTGTACTTGCAAACAAGGGTACACTCAAACTGGGAAGACAACTTGTGAAGGTTTGCTAACTTCCCATCTTCAATCCTCAAAAGCCATAATTCTTTAGGTGACATCTGTCAGTTAGTCAAAATAACACTGTTATTTTTTTTTATATATAAATTTTTACTGAGACTAGATAAGATTCTTTAAAAAATCATATAGTGAAAAATATCTTTTGCTATACTGAATTTTAACAATTGCTGTGATAGATCTACTGTATAAAAGGTGGAAAGTATAAAATTATTATAATCATAATCGGCGTCCTTCCGTCTCGCAAAACGATGGTGCATCACCGTTGGGTTGGGTTGTATTTCCTCGTGTGGCTGTGCAGTCCTATCCTTGAGTGACAGGCTTTACCACAGCTTTTGTATGCGAGTTATTTGCTTCCCAATGTTTTTGGCCTTTATTTTAGCTCTTCTGTCTGTAGCCTCCTCCATCCTTCGCTCCTCTGTTACAATGACGCCCTCTTTTCGACTGTGAGCCACGTAGATCGGTCTTCTGCCCTACACTCCCAGTCACTTGTGCGTATTCTGGCTGCTTTTATGTCCCTCTGGCAGACATCTTTAAATCACAGACGTGGGCGACCTATCTTCCTCTTTACCAATGCCAGTTCTCCACGTAGGAGGTCCTTAGGAATGCAACAAGGGCTCATTCTTTTTACATGTCCTAGCCATCTCAGGCGTCTTTTACCAAGGATTGAGAACATGCTTTGGGTATTGGCACGAATCAGGACTCACTATTTGGCACTTTGTCCTGCCGTTTAATACCAAGGATGCGACGCAGGCACCTCAAGTGGGAGCAATTAAGCTTGCAATCATGGGATGTAAAAGTAGCCCATGTCCTGCTCCCGTATAGAAGCGTAATGACGACGCAGGCCCGACAGACATACATTTTTTTGCCATCATTCCCAGGGGCTTTTCACAAGCTAGGCAGTCCATTGCTTTGCTCAGCTCTTCCTGCGCGACATCAAGTTCTTCAATTAGGCATATCGGGGATGTTATCTAGAGCGGTGCTGGAGACTGTGGTAACTGTTGCATACAGTTCCAGATAATGCTTAATCCACCGTTTTAGCTTCGCTGCATGGTCTTGAATAATTTCTCCACTTTTGGACTTTAAAGGTGGCAACCTTAGACGTCAAAGGCTCAGTTGTTTTTTTAAATAATTTCGTACATGGCTTTTGGCATTGCCCATATCTGCAGCTGACTGTATGCTGGAGCATGGGTTAAGTCAGTAGGTATTGGCACATTGACGTGCACATATTTGTGCATGGAACTTGGCTGTCTTTAAGGCATGCAGACTGTCAGGTTTAGCTTTTTCCTTGTAGACAATAAGAGCTTTCCTTTTAGCTTTAATGACAGGTTTCATCTAGTCCCAATGTGCATCAAACCAGTTCGTGTTTTGTTGTGAGATTTTTTGCCAAAGGCATTAAATGCTAATGTATAGTTCGTGTCTCTGAGAGCGTCCATTTGAGTCAATGGGGACGTTTTTGAAAGACCTTCATGCACTTAGTCTGTGAACAGCTGTGTTTTCACATAGTCTTTTACCCAGAAGGTGTTTATGCGTGGACATCCCTTTTTCTTGGTGAGGTAGAGTTTTTCCTCATTATTCTTACCTTTCTGGCATCAAGGAGTTGATCCGTGTCACAGTCGGCACTGTGATAGCTGCGGGTGAGTAGAACACTAGCCATTTGTGCACGCCTGGTGCCATTGGTGTGATCCAGGGTGTCTCCAAGATACTTGGTGTATATCCTTGCACTGAAAGAAAGTGTTGATCACACAAAAGACTCGTGAGCAGAACAAATCCAGCAGCTTCTGTCCATTTTCATTTATCTTTCACCTTCCAAAAAGACCAAGGAAAAAGTGCCAGGCTTCGTGGTCGCTCCCCACTCTAGCATTGAGATCTCCTAGGAGATAAATTACCTCGTCTTTGTGGATGCTGGATATTGCCTGGTCTAAAGCTCCATAGAATTGGTCTTTCTCTTCCGGGGTTGAACAGAGAGTTGGGACGCATGCCCTAAGAATAATTGCAACCCCGCACTGGGCCGCAGCTGTTCTGAGTCTTAGAGTCATGATCCTCTCCGTGCCCGATGAACGGGATTCAATGGATGGTATCAGGATGTTCTTAACTGCGAAACCTACACCATGCTGTTTTGGTTCGTCTGTAGATCTGCCTTGCCAGAAGAAGGTGTAATTTGTCTCTTTTAGTGAGCCGCTCTCTGGGTGCCTATTCTCCCGAAGACATGCGATATTAATCTTCAGCCTGTTGAGCTCTCTATCAATCATACCTGTTTTCCGTGTGTTGTTTATAGACTGCAGGTCATCTGTGATGCCGGGACACATAGTCCTATCGTTCCAGCTAGCGATTCGAAGAGTTGGGGTCTTCTTTTTCTTTTTTGAATTTAAGGTGCAAATTTTTTTAATATACTAGAAATATACCCGCACACTTGTACTGCCTCAAAGTTTTATTTCGTAGTTGAAAATATGCCATAATTATTTCTGAAGTGTATAAATGTATGCAACGATTTAAGTTTCATCTTCGGATTATAACATAACTAAATTATGTGCTGAGCTTACTTTTAGGAATGCAACTTACAGCAAGGTTTTCTTTGGGAATATAAAACACATGTATTGTTTAATACGCTTATAGAACTTTAGAAAAAAATTCAAATAAATGAATGTTTTTATAAATATTATGTTCCATTTTTTTCCCTTTCTTCAGAAAAAATGTTCCTATATTCTAATGGATTTCCATTAATAATACTAATTTTGATACTAATAACACTAACACGTTGCTGTTTCATTATGTGGTACAATTCTCTGTTTATTCCCGTTTTCCGATAATACATATTTTACAAATTCTATCACGCAGCCGACTTTCTTTCTATCCCCGCCCCCCTTTTTCCCGTATTTGTTTCTGGATATTAGATAATTTGCCAAGTAAATTTAAGATTGATCTATTCACTTAAAAAGGTTTGATAAACAAAGATATATATATATATATTAAAGGGTGAAAAATGACTTTGGTATCGTGGACAGAAAGGAGAGGACATATTAAGTTCAAATCAATTTAAAAATTATCAGGTTCATCTGAACTAAATTTGGTCTAGATCTAAATCGATTTTTAGAAAATATAACTTTTGTTAAAAGTTTTACATAAAAAATTGTACTTTATTATATTAATAATTTTTTTTAAAAATCATGATATGATTTAACTTAAATATTTTTATAACATCACTTCAAAATACTGTACACACGGCATACTAAACTTACTATCTGTTGGAACTGAGCGTAATCAAAACATGAGCACTAGTTTTGATGTATTTTCATAAAGGGGGTGTTAATTCAAGGAACAATATAGGACATTATTAGGCACATAAGAAAATTAATATTCTAATTGGCTGTTATTATTGAATGTGTAGTGTAAAGATATATTTGTTTGGATAAACTCATCTGTATTACTGATGGCAGATGTCGACGAATGTGCTGATAGCGCCCTTAATAACTGTGACGAAAATGCCAGATGTGAGAACCTTGACGGAAGCTTCAGATGCAAATGTGATCGAGGTTACCGTGGTGATGGTATTACGTGCATACGTAAGTGAATATTGTGTATGCTTCCTAAGTCCTTTGTTCTCCTAAAGTAGCAGGAAAAAGCATTTAGAAACAAATTATTGTTACTATTCAATGAAAGAAAGTGTTTTGTTATTAAAAATCTTTCTTCAAACTGCTAATCAGCCATTTAGCCTATCAGTACTTGTTAAACTAACATTGCCAATTTTTGAGCCTATCAGTACTTGCTTAAATAATTTTGTCAATTATTAAGTATAAAAGTGCTTGCTGTTGAACTAACATTGCGAATTTTTAAGCCTATCAGTACTTGCTTAACTAATATTGTCAATTATTAAGTATATCAGTACTTGCTGAACCAACATTGCCAATTGTTTATCTGCTGCACAGCTGTTGGAGAGTGCACCTGTTTTGGTGATCCCCACTGCTTCAGTTTTGACGGCAACTGGTTGCACTTCCAAGGTCTGTGTAAATACACCATGGCAACTGACGAATGCCAAGCAGCAGACAGTCCCACATTTAGGTAAGTTATCATAATCATATATCCTTTAATGAAATTAAATGGTGAAGCATCCATGATTTTGATGTTGCTTTGTTGCGTCCTGTCCAAATGTTCCCTCTAAAGTTCGATGGTCCATGTGCAAAGTAAAAAAGAAACTCCCCTTCAAATTTGCACAACATTAATTTTTGCTCAAAATTTTAAACAACAAATAGCATAGGTCATAGGTATTATATTATAGTTATTAGATTTGGCTGTGCCATAATTCTAAACTGCTTCGCGGCGTCAGTCAGATATATGCGCCTCCTCACAGCTTAAAGGAAACACTGTTTCTGTCAAGGCTACTTACAACCTTATAACCATTTTTAAAATTAAGTTTCTTAAATTATCTTCCATCTTTTGTTAATATTTTATTGATAACTTTTTATTAAATTCATATCTTGTGAGTTTTTTAAATATCTTTTTATAATAATGATCAAACTTTAAAGTTCAAATCATTGTTTATTGGTCAGAAGGTTATTTTTAAATCCTTTATATTTACTCCTAACGTCTGCTTGTCTGTTCGTCGCAAAAACTTTGTATCAATTTTTAACCCACTTCCAGGTATCCTATCGAGCTGAAATTTTGCAGGCAGACTCATGGTGATGATAAAAATGATCTTTTTAAATTTCACATCGATCGAATTTACTGTAAATAAATTCATCATTCTTTATATTATCTCTATATATCTCTATGTTGCATGTAAATGTTTATGCTAGTCTGTCGTGCGGTGTGTATTATATTGAACATACTTTTAGTAATGTCTCACCAGTATATCACCCATCATACTTGAAGGACAAACGCTCGAAGAGATGGACAATTTTGTTTACCTTGACAGCGTGGTTGATAAACAAGGTGGAATGGATGCTGATGTCAAAATAAGGATCGGGAAGGCAAGAGCAGCCTTCCAACAACTCAAGAATGTTTGGGTCTCCAACAAATTAAACAGCAAGTTAAAAATGAGGATCTTCAACGCTATGGCTAAACCTGTGCTGCTATATAGAGCCGAGACGTGGGGAACGACTGCCGTATACCTGACCAGAAACCAGTCCTTCATCAACAATCGTTTAATTAGGATTCTCAGAATTCACTGGCCGAACAAAATCAGCAACCGGGAACTATGGCGCCGGACAAAGCAGAAACCCATTGAGGAAGAGATTCTCCAGAAACGGTGGAGATGGATTGGTTATACACTAAGGAAACCTGCCTCCAATACAACAAGGCAAGCCATGAAATGGAAACCACAGGGAAAGCGGAAAATATGCCGTCCTAGAAACACTTGGCGCCGAGAATTGAAGGCACACGTCAGGAGAATTGGCCATGAATGGAAGATCCTTGAGAGGCTGGTTCAGGATAGGGATGCCTGGAGGCCTCTCGTAGGTGGCCTATGCCCTTGCAGGAATCGCAGACGCCAACGATGATTGATGGATGCCCCTCATGGACGAGAAGGCTAAACAACAACATGAACAACATATATAAAGGATTTATAGTCAAAAACTTTGATGTTTAAGTTTTTTTTTAAATGTGTTCTCTTATACGTATGTCTTTTGATCTGTCTGTTATTTACTATTCTATTTGTCTTTTCCCCCAGTTGTCCCCATTTATTGCCAGGCACTCCATACAAACAGTTGTTAAACATTTAAGCTTGTCAATCCTTACCTCAGAGTTGTTGTGCAGCACTGGCAGAGAGACAACATCAAACCTGGCAACTATGCCTGGATCTATGAGGTCTTTATCTACATCTTCAACCTTGAGATCAGACTGCAGCAGAACAACAGGATCCTGGTCAATGGCAGTGTTGTCAGGCAGTACTTTGATCAACACCGTCTGAGTATCCTCATGTTCAACAATCGAGTGGTCAGTTATTGTCTTAGTAAAGAAAACTGCATGTTATTTTTTAGTAATTCAAATGTGTTTTATTATTGAATGGAGAACAGTTTTTTTTAAAAACTTATTCCGTACCTGATAACTTATAACATTATATTGACAAAACTAGATGTAACTTTTAAAATATAACATTGTTTTTGACATTTAATAAATAATAATCTGGGTCAATACATTCCCCCCACCCCGAAAGTTAGCAATAATTGTTTACCCCATAAACCCTCAATTCAAGGGCTATATTGACATGAAGCATTATTGAATATTCATAATGAATATTCATTATTTTTTTAACTCAACAATTTTAAGACAATTTGTTTTAGTTTTAAATAAAAACCGATTTTTCTTAAATGTTTGTTTTTATTTCATTCAATAAATTTCCTATTTTACTTTTAATGATTCCCTGGAAAACTCTGCATCACCAGCTTATTTATTTGAACAGTCTGAATCTTTGGACCTAACTGCATTCAAGAACTAATTATGTGGTTTTTCTCTTACCCAATTCTTCAATATTTAGAAAATCCAAACAGTCATTGGTTTGGAGGTAACCTGGGACGGCAAAGACACGGTACAAGTGGTCGTACCCGAGAACTCTGCCAACAAACTGTGTGGATTGTGTGGTAACTACAACGGCAATCCAGGGGATGATCTGATAACTGGTCCTGCTTGTCCTGAAGTACAAAATCAGCAGGTGAGTCAGTGGAAGCTAAGGTACGGCTCAGGAGCTGAGTTACATGAAATAATCTGATGCTGTCGTAAAATGAATTAGTCATAAGGGATTTACATAGATACTTAGACTGATGCAACTATCATTTGAAATAAAATTGACATGTAAAGAATGCAAGTCTATTATCTAAAAGTGTTTCCTCCACAAATGCCCAAACTATTGGTTAAGTTATTGTTTAAGCAAATGGCATTTTTAAAAAGCAGATTGAAACTTCTTTTTTTTTAAAAAGGGTAAAACAATGCAATCTCTATAAAATTTTCAGGTTACTTTTAAATATTATGAAATTATTGATACTCAACATTTTCATCAACATTAACACTGCTGAGATCCTTTTAGTTATTAGAAGCTAAATATTTTCGCTTACAGTCTCAAAAGTAATATAGTGTAAACGATTTTCAGAAGCAAGTCATAAATGAAGTTAATGATAAACGCACACTTTGGCTGGAAGCAGAAAGAAGAGCAATAATTAAAGCAAGGCAATTATTTAGAAGATAAAGGATTGTCTAAACCGTGTTTGTAAAACTATAAAACAATTAACATTATTTAAGACTTTGTTTATTCCTCAAATTTAAGAAATTATTACAAGTATGTGTAAAATGAAAGTCTTTGAGTGATTTTATATTAAAAATTTTATTTTTTTAAATCTCCCAGACTGACAACCAAGTGCTGTTTGGTAATTCCTGGACAGCACTCAACAACTCCTCACCAGCCTGTCCTGTCGACTGTGGTAATGTACCACCTCCACCAGATAAATGCCAGTATACAAGGGCCATCATAGAGAAGGAATGTGATAAACTCTTTAATCTCAACACGTCACCCTTTAAGGTAGGTTTGGTGACTTCCCAGTGTGCTCAACACATCACCCTTTATGGTAGGTTTGGTGACTTCCCAGTGTGCTCAACACATCACCCTTTAAGGTAGGTTTGGGGTACTTCATAGGGGGCTCAACACGTCACCCTTTAAGGTAGGTTTGGGGTACTTCACAGTGCGCTCAACACATCACCCTTTATGGTAGGTTTGGTGACTTCAAAGTGTGCTCAACACGTCATCCTTTAGGGTAGGTTTGGTGACTTCCCAGTGTGCTCAACACATCACCCTTTATGGTAGGTTTGGTGACTTCCCAGTGTGCTCAACACATCACCCTTTATGGTAGGTTTGGTGACTTCAAAGTGTGCTCAACACGTCATCCTTTAGGGTAGGTTTGGTGACTTCACAGTGTGCTCAACATATCACTCTTTACGGTAGGTTTAGGAATTACTCATTGTGCTCAATACATCACCTTTAAGGTAGGTTTGGTGACTTCTCAGTGTGCTCATCACATCACTCTTTAAGGTAAGTTTGGGGGACTTCCCATTGTATATAAACAAATTCAGCAGAAAGCTGCATTTAGTTATTTTTGTCTCTTCTTAAACTTTAGAATATGTTTCATTTCTTTTATAGACAAACTTTTCCATTAGGATTATCCCTTTTAAAATTAGATAATCTTAAACAAAGCCATGTCATACACCTTAGTATAAATCAATTTATTATGCCAGCTAAGATAAATTTATAACGCTCAGTTTTCAAGCCCTATATTCCAGTAGCATGTTATTTTCAGACTTTAATTGGTCAATTTATTTATTTTTAACACTTACGAAGTATCGCCCCAGGTATTTAATCCCCATGAAGATTAAATTTGATCTCATGCAACTACTTCACGAAAGCTGTAATGTTCCCTTTAAGCTGTGCGGCTGCACGGCGTAGAGATATCTGACCGATGCCCCGCAGCAGTTTAGAGTAGCAGTGCAACGAAGTTTGTAAAATATTGCAAACAAAAAATGGATGCTGTACAACTCTACACATCAGGTTTTTTTTTATTTACTTGCACCAGGACCAACGAACCTTAGTGACAATAACTCCATCCTCAAAAATCATACAGTCACCTCTAGGCCCAGGAAAGAAACATTGAAATTTTTCAATATGTTAGCATCTCTTACATGATTATTACTCATCTCTTTTGCAACAGGACAGCATCACTTACATGATTGTAAGTGTAACTCATCTGTTTTACAATATGTCGTCATCTCTTACATGCCTATTACTCGTCTGTCTTCAATCTTGCAAACAGTTTTTTTAAATTACTACTGTTGATTATTTTTGGTATGTCTTTTAAAATCTTGCCAGGCTTGCCTGCTGGTTAAGAAGCCAGAGGACGTAGAGGAATTCAGAAAGTCGTGCGTGTTTGACTTGTGCCGTGCAGAGAACAATCTGGATGAAGATATCTGCAGATATGCCCAGACCATGAGCGACGACTGCGCCAACAATGAGAAAGTTGAAATCAAGAACTGGAAGAAAGAAGTGGATGCCTGTGAAAGTTAGTTTCAGTTTTTAAGCAAATAATATGGTCAATTAAAACTTACTACTCACTGCTGCTTACCACTCATATATTATGTCAGTAACAACTTACTACTCACTGCTGTTTACCACTCATATATTATGTCAGTAACAACTTACTACTCACTGCTGTTTACCACTCATATATTATGTCAGTAACAACTTACTACTCACTGCTGTTTACCACTCATATATTATGTCAGTAACAACTTACTACTCACTGCTGTTTACCACTCATATATTATGTCAGTAACAACTTACTACTCACTGCTGTTTACCACTCATATATTATGTCAGTAACAACTTACTACTCACTCCTCTTATTTACCATTCAGATATAATGTCAACAAAAACTTACTTACTACTCACTTTTGTTTAACATTCCCATTTTAATTTAACCTTTTCCTCAAGTAGTTTAGTCATACTTTCAGTCAAGTCCAATCATAAAAAGTGACACTAATGATTAAAAGAAAATAATTATTTTTTTAAAAGTAAAATATTTAAAATGCTTCCCGTTGTTTACTTATCTTAAATTATTCAGAGGGGACACTGAATTTGAATTTTAATGATCTTAGATGTAATTATAAACATAACCAAATAATATTTTAATTTAAAAATAAAAATAATTGAAATGCTAAACATTTAGAAATTAAAATTTACTTACCGGGTTATTTTGTCTTTATTCCTAGAACCAAAATGCAGCAACAATATGATATACAGGGAGTGTGGCCCAGCTGAACAAGAGACCTGCATCAGCAAGACAGTGAACAAAGCCCTGCAGACCATCAACGATACACTGGTCTGCACTGAAGGCTGCTTCTGTGCCAACAACCTGGTCATGGAAGGGGACAGGTGCACCAAACGTGAGGAGTGCGGATGCTTCTACAACAATGGTTACATGGCTGTAAGTACTAGCATGAAAGACGGTTTTGTATCACAGGTGAATGGTTACATGGCTGTAAGTACTAGCATGAAATACGGTTGTTTATCAAACGTGAACGGTGCAGTTGTTTTCACAAAAATGGTTGTACGTCTGGAAGTTTGAGTGATCATGGAGAGTTTTCTTCATCGCCATTTTATTGTACAGGGGAAAAAACTGCCATCACTATAGTGTGGAAAGTAATGGTTTCGGGCAGCATTCACTCTAAATTGTACACCACACCTTGGGGTATTTCAATGAGGTTTTGTTTTTTGTTTTTTTTGTTTGCTTTTTTTTTAAATTGGGGGGGGGGTGGGCGAAAAAAGGGGTGGGGGGGTATATTAGCATAAACATACATTTCGAAACATGCTTGATTGATTTATTTGTGTGATAAAACGAAAGAATTTATTTGTGATATGGCAAAAGAGTTGATCACAAGATATTGAGTGGGTAGTGGGGGAGGCTTTGCAGGTTACAGTAATGTGTGTTTTAAGCAGTTGAGCAAGTGACAACCAAATGGGAAACCTGCTTGATATATTCAGTCAGATAATGTATTCACTTTTTAGTGGACCAAGCTAGAAGATGTGTATAAATGAATATTGCTATCTAAATAATGTGCTTTGTCGGTAAATAATAACTAGGTACGACCCGTGGTGTAGCATACGCCGCAGACTTCCTCATAGATATTGCAAAGAAAGGGGGGGATTAACACAAAATACAACACGAATAAATCAGAACAACGCGAATGAACGTTGGTTGGGGGGACATTGCTGGCGTATTGATGGTCTCGAGACATGCGCACTGCGGTTAGCTACCTGCACCAACCTAGCTTGCCAACCGTAAACTGTGATTGGGTGACCCTAGCGAGGGTCAGCTATATTTGCAAAACAGGGGGGGGGGAAACGGGCACGAACAAACATTTAAAAAAATAAAAAAATGACTGATTACCACCAATGTTCCCTACAAGCTGCGCGGCCGCGCGTATATCTGACCCCCGTCGCGCAGCAGTTTTGGATTACCGCGCAGCAAATTTGGTAAAATATTACACTAAAAATGGATACTGTGCAAATTTTCACTCGAGTTTTTTTTTACTTTGCACACCAACCAATAAACCTTAGAGTGAACATTGATCACATCTAATTAAGAATAATATACGCAATAACCTTCTGTATAGAAGGAGCGTCTGTAAACAGACAAGATAAGATATTGCAAAATCACATGTATTACAGAGAGTTATTGTTTTATTTATTTTCAATCAAAATACATAATTCCCGTCGTCTGTATGTATGTATGTATGTGTGGATGTAACGGATATGACGTCATATAATATTTTGAGGGTTTATGTTAGGTGGCGCAGCGATCGATTTTTTAATAAAAATATTAAATGACGTCATTGTTTTATGCTTATATTTTATTTTTTGTAAAGGGAACAATGTAAAAATAGGATTTGAGGATTTATAATTATTATGAAATACTTTGTGTACAAAAAAGAGCATTTTTTCAAAAATAAATAGATTTCAGCTGAAAACTTCCGTCATTTTTGACGGGTAATACACTAGTATTATAATAATCTTGATGAGGCAGTAAAGCATTTATTGTATTTCTGAATCTTTAGGTGTAGTTCAAAAGGTATTAATAATATTTATTGTTTTTTAAAATTGTTATTGTTATTTTATTTGTGGAGCTTTTTGTAAAAAAAAATGGTCGAATATTGTCTCATTGTCAGCAATGGAAAAGAGTTTTGAAAAAAAGATTATTGGTGGGGGGAAAAAAGACACTGATCTTCACTTAAGTCTTTCTTTTACTCTCATCAGACCGGCGATGTTGTGATCCTGCCAGACTGCTCCAAGAATGTGACCTGCTACGGAAAGAATGTTACAAGTGAGCGAGATGTACAGTGTAATGAAAATGAAGAGTGTCGAAATGAAGACGGTGTCACAGACTGCTACTGTAAGGAAGGTTATGTTATGAAGGAAGGAGAAGATAAATGCGAACGTAAGTTCAATATGTTTCATTTTTATTGAATTATTTATTTATAGGGAATAAAATTCTGATACGAATAACTTAACTTCTTTATCCTAGGGGTATATTTAAATACAATTGTAGCCAAATTGTAACTTCAAGCAATCACTAGAAGTATGTTTGGTGAGTATTATCAGATGCAGAATGAAAAATTTAAACTCAAGATGATATGTCATTTTCAATTAAGCCATTGAACTTTACTTGAATTTGTACTCTGGACTTAATGCTAATATTCTGTTAGAACATCTGGTTGCCATTGTCATTCTGTTGACAAACGCTCTAAAACCAACAATGTCAGATACCCAAATCATGTCAATGTTGTGTTACAGCTGACAACTGTTTTAAAGTTAACTGTGAGATCCCCAACACGGAGTGCTTCAACGGAACCTGCGTCTGCAAGATGGGCTTTATTGGAGACTGCAACCAGTGTGAGGGTAGGTAGAGCCTGGAGACTGCAACCAGTGTGAGGGTAGGTAGAGACTGGAGACTGCAACCAGTGTGAGGGTAGGTAGAGCCTGGAGACTGCAACCAGTGTGAGGGTAGGTAGAGCCTGGAGACTGCAACCAGTGTGAGGGTAGGTAGAGCCTGGAGACTGCAACCAGTGTGAGGGTAGGTAGAGCCTGGAGACTGCAACCAGTGTGAGGGTAGGTAGAGCCTGGAGACTGCAACCAGTGTGAGGGTAGGTAGAGCCTGGAGACTGCAACCAGTGTGAGGGTAGGTAGAGCCTGGAGACTGCAACCAGTGTGAGGGTAGGTAGAGCCTGGAGACTGCAACCAGTGTGAGGGTAGGTAGAGCCTGGAGACTCCAACCAGTGTGGGGGTAGGTAGAGCAAGCTACCATTTAGCCACATGCTATTTTTTTTTAAAGCGGCACTGTGTCATCTATGCTTGTAGCAGGTAGCAAACATGCTAAAAGCCAGGGTTATTATTTGGAAAAATTTAATAATCAAATATTTGAAAATCAAAAAGTGGCCAAAGGACACAAAATTTCACAATGCTTATGTGTGGCTTTAGGTGTAACAATTTTGTATTGAATAAACTTTACAATGGAATATACAAAATTTGGTTGTGGAGAATTTTAAACTCTTTCCTCCTAAATTGTTTACCACGTGGTATCAAAATCATAATATATTTTATTTAACATTTTAAATTATGCAAAAACCAAAGAAATGGATAAAAGTTTAGTTGAAGCAATATATAATAACTTTTTTATTCGAATTTAAAAACACGATTATCGTTGTCAAAAATAACTTTATTTGATTTTTTTTGTTTTTAAAATTTCTTTTCATAGGTTAAAAAATCACAGAATTTTTAAAAAAAATGTAATCATATACTTGATGATAATTTTTTTTAAATAACACTCATAAAACACATTTTGTCAGACATTGATGAGTGTGCTACCGGACTTGACAACTGCACCATGGTTGGTCAGACATGTAACAACATTCCTGGCTCATTCAAGTGTGGCTGTAAGGAAGGCTTTGTGGCCAGTGGGCAAATTTGCAAAGGTAACTAGACTGCTAACCAATTCATTTAAAATGGTAAAATTTTAAAGTGTAGATTTTTTTTTAATATTGCACTGCATCATAATTATTTTTCAAGCTGAAATTTAATTTTTCTGGACTTAAATTTTACATTGTTTTGTTTTAAAAGCTTTATACAAATTCAAAAGAAAATTAAATTTGAGACCTTTTTAAAAAAAAATTATTTCTAGACATTGACGAGTGTGACTATAATGTTGACAACTGTGGAGAACACTCAGAATGTGTCAACACCCCTGGGTCATTCCTCTGTGAGTGTTGTGCTGGATACAAGAAAGATGCCAATAACAACTGTGTCAGTAAGTAGAAAGTAGTGCTGAGGAATTTACATAATGCGGAAGTAAGCCAATTGGACAAGAAGAGAAGAAATGATTACTGACAAAATTCTTTGGCTTTTTCTATAAAAGATAACAACTATAAAGGATATGTAGACATGAACGATTTTGCTAATAGTAACAGCGGATGAAAATGGTTAGAAATGGATAAATAAAATAAGAGAACAAAAGTTAGAAAAAATATATAAATATCTAACTAACAGCATAGCATGGATATTCAAGAGCAATTTTGATTTGAAGTAACTTTAGAAGGAAAAAAAACAAGGTATGCAAGTGGAATCTTACTTTACATACATAATTTTTGGTCTCTTTTCAAAGCAAAATATAATCAGAATGTATAGCGTTTAGAATGAAAGTGCTTAGAAAAGAAAGGTGAATTGTGTTCTGCATAGAACCTTTACACTGGTTGCTTTCAATAAAATGACACATGAAGCAAACATATGAAGAAGAGGGAGAAAGAAACCTCATATAGTATAGAGAAAAAGAGAAAAGAATACATTGAGTGTTAGCAAGCAAATATAGAACTTTATATTCATACAATGGGATGCCATAACATGTTACTTTTTAATGGACTAATTTTTTAGTTCCATTAAAATAATCAATATCTTTGGTACCCTTAGGGGACACATCCACTTTGTGGCTAAGACCATATTGTCTTTAGTTACTGGCACTAAAATATCAATATTCTTGGTACTCTTAGGGGACACGACCACTTAATTACTGGCACTAAACTATCAATATTCTTGGTACTCTTAGGAGACACAACCACTGCCACTGCCCCAGGTGGTAAATGTTGTGCTTGTCAGGGAGAAAAGTGTGCTGAGCCTGGCAAGGTGATCAAACATTGGTGCTGGGTTTTTCTTTCGAGAGAAATAGTCTCCCCTTTTCATTGTTGTACCCTTCCTCAGAATCCTCATTAATTGACCGGATCTTTAAAAATTTATTTTTAAAATTTCTTAACTACGTTCATGTAATGGGTAATGCATTGTAATGTAAAGCCATTATCCCAATAAGCACGTTTCTTATCCCATTCTCCAATTTTTAATGATTTTATGTTCTTTATAATTTTATTTAGTCCAAACTTGATCTTAAAGAAAATATGAAATTATATCTAAACCCCCAAGATTACTGCTCTGAACCTCTCTAAACTCCCAAGATTACAGCTCTGAACCTCTCTAAACTCCAAAGATTACAGCTCTGAACCTCTCTAAACTACCAAGATTACAGCTCTGAACCTCTCTAAACTCTAGAGGTTACAGCTCTGAACCTCTCTAAACTCCAAAGATTACAGCTCTGAAACTCTCTAAACTCCAAAGATTACTGCTTATACACACTTATATAAACACTAGCGTATCACCCGTCAAAAATGACGGAAGTTTTCAGCTGAACTCTATTTATTTTGAAAAAATGCACTTTTTTTAGTTCGCCTACGGCGCCGACCTTTTTTAAAAGCCCAACTAACTTGTCCTTGTTTGATAAATGCGAAATATTAAACTTTCTGAAATGTACACAAAGTATTTTATAATAGGGGTTGTAGGGCGCCCCCTTAGTTTTTTTTAATTTTATAATTAACCATCATCCAATCCTCTTTTTACATTTTCCCCTTTTCCAAAATTAAAATATGAGCTAAAACAATGACGTCATAAATTTTTTTTACAGCGCATCTTTAATTTGCACACCTTTTGCTGCATTGGTGCAGTAATTTGGTGCGCTGCTTTCTAAAATTAGTAACGTCACGGACAGACACTACAGACATGACATTGCAAATTATATATATTTAATACTTTTAACATTACATCTCTCTATCTCTAACATATCTGTTATTAGTTGTAGTTTTATTTTTATTATCATTTTTGTGTGGGTGAGAGATTATAAAATTTTAATTTTCTCCTTAGCATATTTAGCTACTTCACTTTAATATCCTTTGAAATAATGATAATAATAATTTGATAATTTATTTAGCGCTGTATCCCAGTAAGGAACTGGGCTCACAGCGCCTTACATAATGAAGGTATTAACATACATATAAGTAATGAAATAGCATTCATACCATAACAACCACATTAAATACAGTATATAACACAAAAAAGAAACGTTAATCATTAAAAGAATTGTTGTTTCATTAATTTGGAAAATAAATTTTGAAAAGATGTGCCTTAAGTGCATTCTTGAAGGACTTGGTTGTTTGAATACTACGGATGTGTAATGGTAGAGTATTCCATTGTTTGGCTGCACAACAAGAGAACGACCTTTTGCCAAACGTTTTTGTGCATGCATCAAGTTCTTTATCCATTTCTAATTAGATTTACTTACTCCTAAAATATGTGATCATCAAAGTAACCTAAAAACATTGCTTCAATATTTGAGTAAAAATTGATTGTGAGGGAGGAGTGGAGGTTTATCGAATTACATGTATCATGTAATTATATTAAATGTTTTTTTAGGTAATGAGAAGGAGCATATGGTAAATTTTGTAACAAATAAGAAATGAATTTTAAAAATACAGGAAAAACAAAACTGCTGTACTTTAGGCCATAATCACTAAATATAACTGCAAGAGACAAAATAGAGAATGAAAAACTCACCATGTGCAAGATTTGGTGAAAATGTTGAAAGAATGATTTTTGTGGAATTATTAATTTCTTTCTGCAAATAAAATTTCATTTTTAATAAAAAGCATAGAAATAGGTTAATCTTGACTGTGACTGAATTTGTTTTTAAAATATGTAATCAATAAGTATCTACCTTTGTAAACCAGGTGTGTGGATCAGACGGCAACACTTATGCCAATTACAGGTCACTCTCTATCTCAGGCTGCAAGGCTGGAAAGGATGATCTCAGGGTGGAATACAATGGGCCATGCCAAGGTAAAAATAATTTTTTTAATACATTTGCTCATTTATAAATTTGTGAGTTGTGAATATATCTTTTGAAAGGATAAATTATTGCTATTCTTATAAATTGAATGTGATTAAAATATATTAATCAAATATAATCTGGTTAAAAGTGGTGAATGCAACAAATGACCCTGTGAAAATTAAACAAGTAATGAAATTTTCGCTTAACACATTTATTTGATTGTAAAACATTACGCTACCTTTCCCAGGCACTTGTGCAACTGTTATATGTGACAAGCAATACTCCAACTGCTCAGTGGTGAATGGCAAACCCCAGTGCTCTTGTCCTACATGTGAAGATTCAACAAGCACCTTTAAAGATGGTTAGTGTTTCTGCTTCATACTATTTGATTTCTCTTGCTTATTTTCCCCAAGCTCTACTGCAATATGAATACTGATAACATCCATCAGTACTATATTTCTTTACAGTTTTACGTTGATTACATTTTTGAAAAGGAAATGTGTAAAACAACATATTGGATGCAAGCCGTATATGGCTGGTGCTCCACTGTTGAATTTGATCATGTTTGATTAATTTTCATTCTTGATAAGAATACATCCCCCTCTATAAAGATAAAAATACATCCCCCTCTATAAAGATAAGAATATATGCCTCTCTATAAAGATAGAATGAGGCCCTTTCAATGGCCATCATAGGGTGATAACAATTTCAAAATGATATTTTTGATGACCTCTACAATTGTATTCATTTTAATGGTATGACTTTTACTGCCAGTCCTTTATATTTTAACCTCATAATACCACAGAGACTGTCTGCGCTACCAACAAAGTTACCTACACCAGCATTTGCCACATGAAGAAAGCCACCTGCGAAGCTGAGATTGAGACAAAGGTGGAAGTGGAATTCAAAGGAAAACCTTGTTTTGGCAAGGGAGGACGTAAGCAAATCTTAATGCAATTTTTTATTTTGAACATTTACAGTCAAAGATTCTATTTGCTTAAAATATTTTAGGTATATCTTTAAACTTGTTATCTTATATCTTTTTTCTCCATTCATTTGCTCAACTTTAAATTATATTATATAAATATTATTTTGATAAACCTAGAATTATAATGAGGTAATTGAAATGTTACTGTTTAGATACTCTCAGTAAAATCTGCAATAAATCAAGGCAGGATATTATTAATCTATCCTTCATTGTTTTGTGATAACCCTAAAGGAATCACAGTACTCAATTATTTTAGCTTTGGGCCTAAGGCAATTCCATTGTTTCTGTTAGCTGTTGCTGGTCCCTGGAGTGAATGGGGAGACTGCAGTGAAAAATGTAAACAAGGTACAAGGAACAGGACAAGGGAAGTGTACGTAGCCAATGATGAAAACACCAACATTCACGGCACTGAGTACATTCCCTGCTACAACACGTGTCCTAATGGTGAGTGGTCGAAATATTTAACATGACATCTGAGAAACTTCAGTATACATGTACTATTAACCTACATGTGGAAGAAAGTCAGTAGCCCCGAGCCTAGTGCTCTTCATGCGTCTCCCCGGAAAATCCCCTCAGCTATCTCGCCCTTCCCACAAAGGGACCTAACAGCTGAGAGACACCCCCACCCACCCGGAAAGGTCGCTTCTGAAGCGCCCGCCTGGGCATCCAGAACAAGGTCGAAGATGCCTCCCACTAAAAGGTACACTCACAAGGAGGGGTTGAATTTTCCCTAATTCAACTCGCTATCACTTCAGCGCCAAACCGACAAAGCACACGAGTCTCTATGGTTAGGACTGCCGCAAAGCCGGGGAATCATCAATGACCTACCTAGGGTGTAACCGCTACGTTCTTCGCGGTACCTTTTGCTAATCCGTACTGACACTCCTGGCCCTAAACCGACACCGGTCAATGGCGTTGCTAATAAATGAGGGGGACTAAACGGTCGCTTCGGAATAACCCTACCCTCAACGGGCACTTTGGTTTTCATCATCGGCATTGCACTTAGTGATTTGCCTAAGATCCCTGCAGCGACTGTAATCATGTGTGACTAGCACCTAACACCTCACATATCGGAATGTGGCATTGCCTGCCAGGAGTTGTCGGTTTCGGGTTGCGGCCAGCTCTGCAACCCTACTCGTCCGTCGAGCCACGTAGAGGACAACCCTTTTTCGACAGCCTGTTTACTATTTAATTTTTTGAATTAGTTGTTATTATTTATTCATTGGCCTTTCTTATAATAGATATTTTGAAAAAAAAGTAAACTTTAGATACATTAAATATCTTCACGTTTATCATTCAAAAATATAAATTTCATTTAACTTGTTAATTTATTTCATTGCCTCAACTTTTGCCTATTTTAGGACCATGTCGTATTGACACCTGTGAGGGTCCAGGTCAGGTCTGTGTAGCAGATGACAACAACAACCCATCATGTCAATGTCCAACTTGTGAACTGTTTGAAGATAAACAAGTTTGTGGACGTGTCAGGGAGGTCATTCAGGTAACATACACACATGACCCAGGGAGGTCATTCAGGTAACATACACACACATGACTCAGGGAGGTCATTCAGGTAACATGCACACATGACCCAGGGAGGTCATTCAGGTAACATACACACACATGACTCAGGGAGGTCATTCAGGTAACATACACACATGACTCAGGGAGGTCATTCAGGTAACATACACACATGACTCAGGGAGGTCATTCAGGTAACATACACACATGACTCAGGGAGGTCATTCAGGTAACATACACACATGACTCAGGGAGGTCATTCAGGTAACATACACACATGACTCAGGGAGGTCATTCAGGTAACATACACACATGACTCAGGGAGGTCATTCAGGTAACATACACACATGACTCAGGGAGGTCATTCAGGTAACATACACACATGACTCATGGAGGTCATTCAGGTAACATACACACATGACTCAGGGAGGTCATTCAGGTAACATACACACATGACTCAGGGAGGTCATTCAGGTAACATACACACATGACTCAGGGAGGTCATTCAGGTAACATACACACATGACTCAGGGAGGTCATTCAGGTAACATACACACATGACACAGGGAGGTCATTCAGGTAACATACACACACATGACTCAGGGAGGTCATTCAGGTAACATACACACATGACTCAGGGAGGTCATTCAGGTAACATACACACACATGACTCAGGGAGGTCATTCAGGTAACATACACACACATGACTCAGGGAGGTCATTCAGGTAACATACACACATGACTCAGGGAGGTCATTCAGGTAACATACACACACATGACTCAGGGAGGTCATTCAGGTAACATACACACATGACTCAGGGAGGTCATTCAGGTAACATACACACATGACTCAGGGAGGTCATTCAGGTAACATACACACATGACTCAGGGAGGTCATTCAGGTAACATACACACATGACTCAGGGAGGTCATTCAGGTAACATACACACATGACTCAGGGAGGTCATTCAGGTAACATACACACATGACTCAGGGAGGTCATTCAGGTAACATACACACATGACACAGGGAGGTCATTCAGGTAACATACACACACATGACTCAGGGAGGTCATTCAGGTAACATACACACATGACTCAGGGAGGTCATTCAGGTAACATACACACACATGACTCAGGGAGGTCATTCAGGTAACATACACACACATGACTCAGGGAGGTCATTCAGGTAACATACACACATGACTCAGGGAGGTCATTCAGGTAACATACACACACATGACTCAGGGAGGTCATTCAGGTAACATACACACATGACTCAGGGAGGTCATTCAGGTAACATACACACACATGACTCAGGGAGGTCATTCAGGTAACATACACACATGACTCAGGGAGGTCATTCAGGTAACATACACACATGACTCAGGGAGGTCATTCAGGTAACATACACACATGACTCAGGGAGGTTATTCAGGTAACATACACACATGACTCAGGGAGGTCATTCAGGTAACATACACACATGACTCAGGGAGGTCATTCAGGTAACATACACACATGACTCATGGAGCTCATTCAGGTAACATACACACACATGACTCAGGGAGGTCATTCAGGTAACATACACACATGACTCAGGGAGGTCATTCAGGTAACATACACACATGACTCAGGGAGGTTATTCAGGTAACATACACACATGACTCAGGGAGGTCATTCAGGTAACATACACACACATGACTCAGGGAGGTCATTCAGGTAACATACACACATGACTCAGGGAGGTCATTCAGGTAACATACACACATGACTCAGGGAGGTCATTCAGGTAACATACACACATGACTCAGGGAGGTTATTCAGGTAACATACACACATGACTCAGGGAGGTCATTCAGGTAACATACACACATGACTCAGGGAGGTCATTCAGGTAACATATACACACATGACTCATGGAGCTCATTCAGGTAACATACACACACATGACTCAGGGAGGTCATTCAGGTAACATACACACATGACTCAGGGAGGTCATTCAGGTAACATATACACACATGACTCATGGAGCTCATTCCGGTAACATACACACACATGACTCAGGGAGGTCATTCAGGTAACATACACACACATGACTCAGGGAGGTCATTCAGGTAACATACACACATGACTCAGGGAGGTCATTCAGGTAACATACACACATGACTCAGGGAGGTCATTCAGGTAACATACACACATGACTCAGGGAGGTCATTCAGGTAACATACACACACATGACTCAGGGAGGTCATTCAGGTAACATACACACATGACTCAGGGAGGTCATTCAGGTAACATACACACATGACTCAGGGAGGTCATTCAGGTAACATACACACATGACTCAGGGAGGTCATTCAGGTAACATACACACATGACTCAGGGAGGTCATTCAGGTAACATACACACATGACTCATGGAGGTCATTCAGGTAACATACACACATGACTCAGGGAGGTCATTCAGGTAACATACACACATGACTCAGGGAGGTCATTCAGGTAACATACACACATGACTCAGGGAGGTCATTCAGGTAACATACACACATGACTCAGGGAGGTCATTCAGGTAACATACACACATGACACAGGGAGGTCATTCAGGTAACATACACACACATGACTCAGGGAGGTCATTCAGGTAACATACACACATGACTCAGGGAGGTCATTCAGGTAACATACACACACATGACTCAGGGAGGTCATTCAGGTAACATACACACACATGACTCAGGGAGGTCATTCAGGTAACATACACACATGACTCAGGGAGGTCATTCAGGTAACATACACACACATGACTCAGGGAGGTCATTCAGGTAACATACACACATGACTCAGGGAGGTCATTCAGGTAACATACACACATGACTCAGGGAGGTCATTCAGGTAACATACACACATGACTCAGGGAGGTCATTCAGGTAACATACACACATGACTCAGGGAGGTCATTCAGGTAACATACACACATGACTCAGGGAGGTCATTCAGGTAACATACACACATGACTCAGGGAGGTCATTCAGGTAACATACACACATGACACAGGGAGGTCATTCAGGTAACATACACACACATGACTCAGGGAGGTCATTCAGGTAACATACACACATGACTCAGGGAGGTCATTCAGGTAACATACACACACATGACTCAGGGAGGTCATTCAGGTAACATACACACACATGACTCAGGGAGGTCATTCAGGTAACATACACACATGACTCAGGGAGGTCATTCAGGTAACATACACACACATGACTCAGGGAGGTCATTCAGGTAACATACACACATGACTCAGGGAGGTCATTCAGGTAACATACACACACATGACTCAGGGAGGTCATTCAGGTAACATACACACATGACTCAGGGAGGTCATTCAGGTAACATACACACATGACTCAGGGAGGTCATTCAGGTAACATACACACATGACTCAGGGAGGTTATTCAGGTAACATACACACATGACTCAGGGAGGTCATTCAGGTAACATACACACATGACTCAGGGAGGTCATTCAGGTAACATACACACATGACTCATGGAGCTCATTCAGGTAACATACACACACATGACTCAGGGAGGTCATTCAGGTAACATACACACATGACTCAGGGAGGTCATTCAGGTAACATACACACATGACTCAGGGAGGTTATTCAGGTAACATACACACATGACTCAGGGAGGTCATTCAGGTAACATACACACACATGACTCAGGGAGGTCATTCAGGTAACATACACACATGACTCAGGGAGGTCATTCAGGTAACATACACACATGACTCAGGGAGGTCATTCAGGTAACATACACACATGACTCAGGGAGGTTATTCAGGTAACATACACACATGACTCAGGGAGGTCATTCAGGTAACATACACACATGACTCAGGGAGGTCATTCAGGTAACATATACACACATGACTCATGGAGCTCATTCAGGTAACATACACACACATGACTCAGGGAGGTCATTCAGGTAACATACACACATGACTCAGGGAGGTCATTCAGGTAACATATACACACATGACTCATGGAGCTCATTCCGGTAACATACACACACATGACTCAGGGAGGTCATTCAGGTAACATACACACACATGACTCAGGGAGGTCATTCAGGTAACATACACACATGACTCAGGGAGGTCATTCAGGTAACATACACACATGACTCAGGGAGGTCATTCAGGTAACATACACACATGACTCAGGGAGGTCATTCAGGTAACATACACACACATGACTCAGGGAGGTCATTCAGGTAACATACACACATGACTCAGGGAGGTCATTCAGGTAACATACACACATGACTCAGGGAGGTCATTCAGGTAACATACACACATGACTCAGGGAGGTTATTCAGGTAACATACACACATGACTCAGGGAGGTCATTCAGGTAACATACACACATGACTCAGGGAGGTCATTCAGGTAACATACACACATGACTCAGGGAGGTCATTCAGGTAACATATACACACATGACTCATGGAGCTCATTCAGGTAACATACACACACATGACTCAGGGAGGTCATTCAGGTAACATACACACATGACTCAGGGAGTTCATTCAGGTAACATACACACACATGACTCAGGGAGGTCATTCAGGTAACATACACACATGACTCAGGGAGGTCATTCAGGTAACATATACACACATGACTCATGGAGCTCATTCCGGTAACATACACACACATGAAACAGGGAGGTCATTCAGGTAACATACACACATGACTCAGGGAGGTCATTCAGGTAACATACACACATGACTCAGGGAGGTCATTCAGGTAACATACACACATGACTCAGGGAGGTCATTCAGGTAACATACACACATGACTCAGGGAGGTCATTCAGGTAACATACACACATGACTTAGGGAGGTCATTCAGGTAACATACACACATGACTCAGGGAGGTCATTCAGGTAACATACACACATGACTCATGGAGCTCATTCCGGTAACATACATACACATGACTCAGGGAGGTCATTCAGGTAACATACACACATGACTCATGGAGGTCATTCAGGTAACATACACACATGACTCATGGAGGTCATTCAGGTAACATACACACATGACTCAGGGAGGTCATTCAGGTAACATACACACATGACTCAGGAAGGTCATTCGGGTAACATACACACATGACTCAGGGAGGTCATTCAGGTAACATACACATATGACTCATGGAGTTCATTCAGGTAACATACACACATGACTCATGGAGGTCATTCAGGTAACATACACACATGACTCAGGGAGGTCATTCAGGTAACATACACACATGACTCAGGGAGGTCATTCAGGTAACATACACACATGACTCAGGGAGGTCATTCAGGTAACATACACACATGACTCAGGGAGGTCATTCAGGTAACATACACACATGACTCAGGGAGGTCATTCAGGTAACATACACACATGACTCAGGTAGGTCATTCGGGTAAAATACACACATCATTCAGGGAGGTCATTCAGGTAACATACACACATGACTCAGGGAGGTCATTCAGGTAACACACACACGACTTGCCTATTTGTATTGTCTCTGAGACTACGTTTTTCAAATTCCATAATTTTATATTATTTTTTCTTCAAGCTTTATCATATCTTAAACTATTTAAATATGGAGTATTTCTCATTGTATTTTGGATTATTTCTTTAAACTTTGTATCGTATTTTAACAAATTAGTTTCCATAAACCATAGACATAGCAAGATTTCAGACTAAAATAACATAACATGTGACTAGATATACAAATAAATAAATCATTGTTTACATTTTATTTTAACACACAGACTTATGAGAACGAATGTGAACTTGAGAAGAAGATTTGTGAACATAAGACCAATGATTACGAGGTGCTGGAACCAAGAGCTTGTGAAGGTCAGGAAACTGATGTTTTAATAATAATTATAGTTTGATAATTTTTGGTGCTGGAACCAAGAGCTTGTGAAGGTCAGGAAACTGATTTTTTAATAATAATAATAATTTGATCATGTATAAAGCGTAATACCCCAGCAAGCACCTTGGCTCAAAGCGCTTCACATTAAATAGTGTTTACAAGATATTAAGTTAACATTATGATATTAGGGCTAGCAGTGAAATCAAATGCAAGGACACTGAAAGTCGAATAATCATCTTGTCTAAAAAAGGAGCATTTTGACCAGATTGTTATGTAGAGACCATTTATGACATTAGATATAGAAATCTAACTGGTTAGAATAAATTTATGGCTTTTAGTGTTTTTGGTGTGTTTTGTTTTGTTTTGTGTGTGTGTTTTTTGTTTTGTTTTTTTTTGTTTTGGGAGGTTTACATTTTTGTTCTATTTCTTTGAGTATCACTATTATTATGATTTATCAGTGAGTTGTTGTTCCTACACACATCTGATTTATTTTGTCTTCCCATAGACAAACCTGTCAACTGCAGCGTCATACGTAACTACAGGCTTGAGACAGACAGCAATGGTTGTAAAGCAGACCGCAGTATCAATTTTGGTGCCTGCTATGGTGGCTGTGACGATGAGGCAGAGCTGTGTTGTTTTGCCAATGAGAGGAGTCAAGCTTCTGCTATCATGTACTGTCCTGGTGGCACACACTTTGAAAAATCTGTAAGTTCAGTCTATTCATTAAATGTGTAAAGAGGGCATAAAGCTTAGAATAGAAGAGGCATTGGATTCCAGATGTTCATTATTTATTCCTCTTTAATTGATGAATTAGTGTGTACATTATTTTGTGATTTGTGTATTAAATTTACATCTTGCAACAGTAGTTAATTAAAATCAAATGCATTTATTAAATTTTGAACTTATATTTGTTTAATAAATTTTCCCAGTTTGAAATTATTGTTGGCTGCAGCTGTGTCTCAAAACAAGAAACCCAGCCAGAACCGGTTGTCAGTGATGAAAAATATTAAATAGGAGAGACACTCAAGAGGATTTTATTTTAATATTTCATTTTTTGACATTCATTTTCTTTCTTTAAGCCTAAAAATAAATTATTCAATATATAAAATATAGCCTTACAATGTCATGACGGAAGATGATAGTTTTGTAAAATAAAAATGCTGCCATCAACTTATTTTAGTTTTTCTAGAGCTGTAGTCATGCACTTGATAAAAAAAAACTTAACACCCCAATAATGTGTAAATAAAAATTGTACATTAAAAATGTTTGTTATCTCATGCCAATAAAGAATATTAAAATAAACAATTTTTTTTTACTTTTGAAAAATAAATATCATTTTCCTAGAAAGACTTTGCCCTATTTAAATACCATTGTACTAGTACAGAAATGTAAGAAACATATATTTTTTTTTAAGTCTGGTCATTATCAAACATTTTGGAACATTCTTGTCTTAATAATTTAGTAATCTAAAAATGTTTTAATATTCTTACACTTATAGCATTGGTAACTTCTGTCTTAATAATAGCAAATATTCAAACAACAACTGATCTGCATAAGGTCACCTAACTTTTTAGCAATACTGATTGGTTGTGTTTTTTTTTGTTTGTTTGTTTTTTTGGTGTTTGTTTGTTTTTTTGGGTTAGGGGGTAGAAGAAGAATAAATATAACAATAAGTCACTAGTGAGTGTATAATATTTTAAGGTTTTAGCTCACTTTTTAATAAGTTAATAATTTCAGAGATAATTAATATCAATTTATGTCACTGTCAAAAATAATCATGTGATATAAATTATTTTTTTGTGTGTGTTCTTCTGGTAATAAATCGGGATCATACAACTCCATTGCTTTAAATCTCCTTTTTTATTTTATACAACTTTGGTATTGTTTATTAAATGTATGTACATAAACTCAGAGATTTATATACACACATGAACATCCACACATAAACGCTAATGGCAGATTCTTAGTGAAGGTGATATAATTACATTTGATTGACAAGAAAGTTGATTTTATCTTTTATAGTTTATAGAGTTGTTGTTTTTACTACAAACAATAACAAATGAATCTAACCTATTTAGTTAAATGAATCTTTTTACTCACCAAAAATCGTGTCTGCCGTGAATATATCTTATATATCTTATATTTTAAAATACAAGGTGTGCATCGGTGCGCAAAATTATTATAAATTAAAGATGCGCTGTAAAAAAATATTATATGATGCCATTGTTTTAGCTCATATTTTAATTTTTGGAAAAGGGAACAATGTAAAAAGAGGATTTGATGATGGTTAATTATAAAATGATACGTGTACATTCCAGGAAGTTTAATAATATTTCGTATTTATCTAACAAGGATAAGTTACTTGGGCTTTTGTAAAAAAAACAAAGTGGGCGCCATAGGCGCCCTACAACTCCTATTATAAAATATCTTGTGTACATTTCAGAAAGTTTAATATTTCGCATTTATCAAACAAGGACAAGTTAGTTGGGCTTTTGAAAAAGGTGGGCACCGTAGGCGCCCTAAAAATGTGGGCGCCACGGCGCCGCAGCACAACCTAGTATATATAAAGTTATATATACATACATACATATATACTATTCCATATGCGATCCAAGCAAGATTAATTCTAGTTAAAAAGTTTAAAAGTTAGGTAAGTTTCGTAGTGTCTATATAATGAAATTATAAAAAAAAATTTAAGCATTATATATATATCCACTAAGATTAAAGAGCCAAGATAATCTATTAAAAAATAAAGTTAAAAGTCATTAGTAAAAATTACATATTATAAACAATTTAAAAATTAATGTTATGATTCATTGTTAAAATTGTTGTTTTTTTTTAAAATTTTAATGTAATCGCCTATGGGGCCGTCCATAAATGACGTCACGCACCAAGGGGGGAGGGGGGTCACACTTTTGTGACGATGCATGACGAGGGCGAGGGAGGGGGTTGAAGAAATGTGACGTCACATCAGAAGGGTAACTTCAAATAAAACTTTCACTGAAATATTTGGTCGCTTACAATTTATTTAATGACTTTTTAAAAAAAATCAGTGCTTCTCAATGTGCCGGTCGGTAGGCCATCAGACGCTGGTTGGCGTAAGCTATCAAGACACGAAAATAAAATCTAATTATAATCCTTAAGTTTGAGAATCCACAAGATAACATATGAAATTGTTACACTGCGTCGTTTGATGTTGACATCAAACATTTGTAATGTAACCGCAGCTCCGTTTGGTTCTCTCGAACTTTTTTGCCCGTTACCCCCAAATATACAAGTTTATGTATGCAATACCCCCCCCCTCAACCCCCGACTCTAGGTCCTGCTATCATGACTCGGGGATTTGGGGTCGCCTCGTTAGCACCGAAAACGCTACTGGTGAGTTTTACATGCCTGACATTTGTCTAAAAATGATCTGAATAGGATTACGTGTCACAACGACACGGAATATCCTTTTTATTTAAAAGGGGAGGGGGGAAGGAATCTATTTGATAGAATTAAAAACGTTTTAAGTTTGATATAATTGTTCGATAGGTTTTTGGTCAAACGCCCCTGGCCATTCTAGTCTTCTAGATCAGTGCTTCTCAAAGTGGTGGTCCGCGGACCGGTGCTGGTCCGTGGGCCATCCGCTGCCGGTCCGCAGATGTTCTCAAAAAAGGACAGAAAAAATTGTCAGTGCAGGGAAAATAATGCACCGGTTCCTGGTGCAATGGAAAAAATTCCTGCCGGTCCACCATACTAAAAAGTTTGAGAAGCACTGTTCTAGATATAATGGTAAATGAGACGTTTAAAATTAGTCAAGTATTCATTAACTTTATTGAATGCATCAATTTCTTGACATCGCAATTCGAGAGGAGCACAAAACAACTTTTCTTCTTAGCTCAGTTTTTAAGGCATTAATTTTAAATATCACAGAAATGATACGTGTTGCAGACAAGTCATGTGGATTAAGATTATTGTCACTCGTTTCAATATAAATGAAAGTAGGGTGGATTTAGGTGTCTTCGTATAGTACGTAGGTAAGAAATCTACATAGTTGTCAAATTTTAAAAAATGCATTTTCTGGAAGGAACTGGTTCAATAATGTGCATATGTTCCAAGCGTACACGTAAACATGACGTATTTTAATATATCTAGTGGATTGTAGTGGGTGTTATATGTCCCAAATGAGTCTGCATTACCCCCAAGAATTCCCTTTTTGACCCCAGATGAGGTTATTTACCTCTGTTCGCCGACGTCTTTCTTGCGGGATGCCCGTCAGTCAATTTAGGGATTTTTTAAAAAATACATTTTTTAAAAAGTTATTTTTAAATAATTTTTCTAACCAAAGACGTTAACCGTGATGATTAATAGTCAATGTTTAATTTGTATGCATTAAAATAAAATATAATCTAAGGATGTTAACACAGTTCGTTTTCTAAAAATGCTTCACGCGGGTTACGATATTACAATGTAGATCTTCACTAAATAAATAATAAATACTTAAATGACAATAAAAGTGATTTGAAACATACTTATTTTCAAATAGAAAATAAGTTGTTTTTTGTGTTTTTTTTTGGGTCAAAGATTTGTGACATATTTTTAGAGGGGGGGGGGCTAAGTTTTTGTGACGACGCGTGACGAGGGGAGGGAGGGGGTCAAAAATCGGCAAAAATCGCTTGACGTCATTTATGGACGGCCCCTATTTCCTTTTCAGCATATTTTGCCTTTATATCAATTCCTTTTTTTCAAACTTATAGTTTTATGTTAGGTTTGAAATCAATTCCATTCCAACATTTTTCATTTCCATTACATTTTCCGTTTTCTCTCAAGTATCACTGGTATAACATTAGGTATATAAAAATCCGACAGTTTAACCTGATTTCTCTTCGACCATAATTCCTGTCGAAAAAACTTTAATGCTTTTTCCAACGAAAGAGTTACCTTTGATCTAAATCCTTAAAAAAGTTTTATCCACCCATCTCAACATCATCTATTCATCTGGGTAGGGAGCAAACTGTGATAATTATTGGATCTAAATCTGCACAAATAAAGGTTAACTCAGGAGTTCCACAAGGAACTGGCTAGGTCCCTTACTCTTTTTAATTTATATAAAGGATTTACCCAACAACATCTCAACACGAACAAAAGTTAGGTTATTTGATGATGATTGCATAGTCTATAGAACAATTAAATCAGAATAAGATAGAAAAATTTTACAAAAAGACCTAGATGAATTGATAAAATGGGAAACTAACTGGAGTATGAGTTTCCACCCAGAAAAGTGTCAACTGTTAAGAGTTACAAAGAAAAAGAAACACATAATTTCAAAATATTTCATTCATGGAAAAGAACTGACCAAACTAAAGATGCAAAAAACTTAGGAGTCATAATATATGATAAACTATAATGGAATCCCCATGTCAATGAAGTTATTAAAAAATCAAACAAAACCTTAGGCTTTATAAAAAGAAACTTTTACAAATTTAATAAAGATATAAACTAAAATGCTACCTCACTTTGGTGAGACCTGTATTAGAATATGCATCTTCTGTATGGGACCCATCCACCAAAGAAAACATTGATAAACTAGAACAAATTCAAAACAAAAAAGTTTGCCAGATTCATTACTGGAGAATTTTCAAAACGTACAAGAATAACACCATTAGTTAAATCATTAAACCTTGAAACACTAGAGGATAGAAGAACCAAGAGTAAAATAGTAATCATACATAAAACCATTAATTCTAATTTAGAAATACAACACAAAGATAACTTAATTAATGCAACCCTCAGATAGACATAAGGATAAAAACACCTTTCTTATTCCGTATACAAGAACAAACTCATACAAATTTTCGTTCTTCCCGTCCGGAATTCGGGCGTGGTATAGGTTGTCTGTAGAAACCAGGAAAACCAACACTTTATCAACATTTAAATCTCTAATGAAAATGCAGGACTAAACACAAACCATAGATAAGCATAGGACGCAATAATCTTCTGTATAGAAGGAGCGTCTGTAACAGATATGATAAGATAAGATAATATCATCCATCCATCTCCCCATCATCCATCCATCTCCCATCATCCATCCATCTCCCCATCATCCATCCATCTCCCCATCATCCATCCATCTCCCTATCATCCATCCATCTCAACTTCATCCATCCATCTCCCCATCATCCATCCATCTCAACTTCATCCATCCATCTCCCCATCATCCATCCATCTCCCCATCATCCATCCATCTCCCCATCATCAATCCATCTCCCCATCATCCATCCATCTCCCCATCATCCATCCATCTCAACTTCATCCTCACGTCTCCACGTCATCAATCAGTCTCTGTATCGGTCTGATGTTGACTGAATGATGAGTTTTGGTTGTCGGCTTCACGCCTGAATGAACGTAATCTTGTTTTGTCCGTCTCTTTATTCCATTTGTTACATTTCGAGGAGAATATCTCATCAATAAAACGTTGCCAACAATCATCTATTTGCTTTTCACATTCTCCACATTTTATTGGGCTACTGGGCGTTCAGTTGGAGACTTCACAATTTGCCTGTCCGATTCAAACCCTAACCAGCTGTGTTCGGAGCACGGAGTAAATGGAGTTATCCGTTCTTGAAAATCCGTGCTGGTTATCGAACTTCTGTCATAAATCAAATGAAATCAGAGGGATTAGATGAGACCTAAGAGTCAGTCGTTACCTGTCAGACGGATGTTATTACAGTAGCACCCAATGAACGCTCGGCGTTTAGAAAAGCCGATAGATATAGATTTATTTATTTTTAATGGGAGAAGGAGGGAGATGGGGAGTGGGTTCAATTTTACCCCTACCCCGGGGGGGGGGAAGGGGGTTGGGGACAAATAATATGAGATATAGTAATGACGGATTTAGTAAAAATAGCGTAAATCGCTAGCGTAGAACTCGAGCACTGAACTAATACTAATAGTTATCTAGTGTTCGGTTAAAGACGTGTCGAAATTGTAACATTTTAGGTTTAATTTATGTAACTCTTAACTTATTTTTATTAAACACATTATTTATTAATACTGCAAGTGATATATAATTTTTTTTAAACATAACAGTCATAATATTTCATATTGCAAACATTTATATAAAACCACAGTACTCATCAATATTAGTAGGCTACTAGGAGAGAGTAAGCGACAAATTTACTATAGAGAAATGGCTAAATACTAGCTCTTTAAATAATATAATTTATTACCTATTACATAAACGATAAAAAAATTAAGAATAGTTGTTTGTTCAATATCTACAATTAGAGAAACAACGAGATATATTGATATTAAATGTCAGGAGAGATAGAAAGAGTAAGGCAGAGAGCTGAGCAGAAATAGAGACGAAGAGAGCTGAAAACACGAGGTTGGGGAGTGAAAGAGTATCAGAGATGGAGAACAAGGATACAGATAGGCCGAAGTTGTTAGGCTTTGCCAAGTTTGTGAATTGCAATATGCATGAGAGTGAAATTTCGAATACGCAATTGACTTGCAAAGCTTGATGGTAATTTCCGCTCCACTTGGTGCACATGAGTCAGCGCACGTGACGCCAAAGTGAGTGCACAGGGTAACCTCACTTGTTGCACGCTGACGACAAATTATTTGTTTGAACAGTTGATGTCATGAAAACTGCTCTTTTTTTTGGAGAGAGTACTTGACACAACCAGTTTATTATGTATATACGTTCGCTTCAGTTACCATACTGTTGCTGAGCGAATACATCAGAAAATTGTGTCGCTGACTTACGGCTGTATAGATGTATCTGCGCCTACTAATACCCTGTTTTTATGTTATACATTTACCTATAGATGTATCAGTGCCTCGGTATTTGAAAGTGTGAACATTAGAACTTAGGGGCGTGGTGGTCTAAGTGGCAGCGCGCTGGACTATCGACCCGAGTCGTGGGTTCGAGCCCAGGAACGCTGCTTCACTTTCCCCATAGACCTGCTTGGTCTGAAGGGGGGTAAATACTATTATTAGCATTAAAACATGTATCTCTAAAGGGGCTGGCTTTTTCTACGCCGTCCATTCTGAAAATTCCCTGGGCGTGTGCTCCTTTAAATCGGCTGCACCAAAATAGTAGAACAGTCTTCAAAAATGTTTAATGGAATGTGCAAAGAAAGAAAATTTAAGAAGAAAAGTGAAGACAATTTTTTTTAGAGTGATTTTTGTACACCAGAAAGCAACGAGCGTGTTTGACTCGCATGGCCGGTTGGCGCTATACAATGAATCCGGGATCATCATTTACATGTTCATTTAATTCGTTTACAATAGTTTACATGGTCATTTCTGTTGTTTTTAAACGATATTTCCAACCGATATTAATAAGAAAATAAGTGAGTACACGTGATCATTTAATTTGTTACAAATATATCCCAGTCATAGTACCTCCAATAGCTTTTCAAAATATTAAATTCTATCTAAATATAGTTACATGTTATTTTTAACATAACTCATGTCTTTTTAAATCCTTTATTTATGAGACAGCACTCAAAGTATTGATTATGTTCAAACGCGACAAACATTTACAGACTGAACCCGACTGATCCGCCCTAGCTTTAAAACCAGGGGAAGGGGGTGTGGACATCGATGGGTGGCGTCAACGCGTGAACTCAACTGGCACGTAGAAGAAAAACAATAACAAATTGTGAAATTGAATTAGATATTATATAGAGATAAACTAAAAATGCATTAATTTAATTACGGTACATTTGATCGATCTGAAATTTTGATACAATGCATTGGTAGATGACACAAGTCTATGTGCAAATTTACAGCTCAATAGCATTATAGGAAGTGGGTCATTTTTTACTTTTGTTTTTCCGCTGGACTGACGTACGAAGAGACCACGACAAGATTATGAAGTTAATATAAGGGATTTAAAAAATGACACGCTTCCCATAATACTATCGAGCTGAAATTTTGCACATAGACATGTGTCACCTAACAATGCGTTGTATCAAAATTTCAGATCGATCGAATTTACCGTAATTAAATTAATGCATTTTTAGTTTATCTCTATTATAGCATGTGTAGTTGTCTGCTATAGTTGACCTCCACGGGTCACTTGTTTCACTCAAGCCCTCGATGTCACAGGAGTCTGTCACGGTCTGTCGTGCGGGGCGGATTATATTGAACATAATCAATACGTTTAATTATGTCTCATATATAAAGGATTTATAGTGAAAAACTTTGTTTTTACGGGTTGTTTAATTTTTCAGTAAAATCTGAGAAGTGGCCAGGATTATCTTTCTTGTGCCGCACTCCTTTCAGTGAGAAAATGTTTGAATCACTTGAAAAATGCCACGTGAAAATAATCGTCGACTCAAGTATCCCGAGGCGAATGAATTCAAGACACAGACGCGGTTCATTTGTAAACACTCGTTTTCTCGAATAATATGTCCTTAATCTTGCAGAAAGACGACGATGTAACATGTAAATACGACTGGAATGCGACACGTGACAAAATTCTGAAATAATTTCCTGAACATCCCAAATTTCAATAGGGCATTCGATTCTTTAAAATATTTAGTTCGTGGAGTCGAACAGTAACGATGTCTGACGACTGACAGAATAATAGATTACTTTTAATGAAATCTGTCATTTTCTTTTTCAAGAGCAAAAAGAAAATTAATAATAATTGTTTACACGACTTTCAGAATTAATTTTTTTTTAAAATTATGTTTAAAAAAATCATAACGTCAGCAACTTTGTGCAACATGTTTACCTTCCACGTACACCAACATTCCCCAACAGTCAAACGGACAGACCAGGGGAATAAATGGTAAATAGACAGCAGCAGCTGTAGGTAGGCAAATATTGAAAGTTTAAAAAAGAACGTTTTGGCTTCCAGGTTATTGGATAAAAAAAAAGAGAAAAGCAAATAAATATAAACACAAAAAACATGTGTCACATATTTTCCGCCTGGGCGAAGAAAAGAATCCTAAAAAATAACGAAAAAGAAATCGATTTAATTTTTCCACCCCCTGTTTCTGCGTCGATACGAAAAGTTGTTGGCGAATTTTTCGAAGCGGATAAACGGGACATTAAAACTGTGAGGCGAACCATTAGCGCCCGGTAATGTGTGACCAAATACATGTTAAAATATACGGTTTTCTGACTGACTGGCAGTGGACATTCGGTATGGGTGTCCTTATACATGTTAAAATACATAGTTTGCTGACTGACTATAGCCATGGACATCCGGTATGGGTGTCCTTATAGATTTTAAGATACACTGTTAGCTGGCTGACTAGCCGTGGACATTCGGTATGGGTGTCCTTATAGTTGTTAAGATACATAGTTTGCTGAATGACTAGCCGTGGACATCCGGTATTAGTCCCTATAGTTGTTAAGATACATAGTTTGCTGGCTGACTAGCTGCGTTTAGTAGGCTATTGCTTTTTACTATACAATAAGGACCTACATTTTATGATATGGACGTGTGATAATTAATTAAAAACGTAAACTAACTTTCGCATGGATTTCACTTACCCATACACTCTTATTACATATTTAAACACCAATGTATTTATGTAACCGAAAAAAATGTACTAAATTTTTTTTTAGGTAATCTTAATATTTAGAATTATTAACAATAAAAAATAATTAATTAAAATTTATATTTAGATAATTGTCTCACAATTTTTTTTAATAAGGGGCCGTCCTTAAAGTACGTCACGCTATTTGTGACCATTTTTAACTCCCCCCACCCTCCCCCATGTCACAAACTGTCACAAATCTCGCGCCCCCCCCCTAAATTACGTCACACTTTCGAACAAAAATCTTTTTTTTAAATTAACAAAGTAATTAAAATTTAATATAAAACATGGTGACGTCACACATTTACGCCATTTAATCGGACGTTCAAAACGAGTTATTTTTGGTGCAGTATTTCTTCCAAGACTTTATTTTGAGGTATGCGCGTTGTGATTTATAGTCAAAAGCTCGGTTTTACGAGTTATTTATTTTAACTATAATGAATAGTATTTTTGACGTGAAGCACATGTATGCCGATGGAGACGGCTCATTTGTTTACAACATGCCACCGATCAGTGGCGGAGCATCCGTAGACGGGCTTTGTAGCTCGTTTTCAATAATATAATATGCTATATAATGGTCAGACCAGACGTTTTTCAACGTAAAGAATTCGTCACTGCATTTGTGCAGGTGCGGTTCTGATCGGCGTCGTTAAAAATCAACTTTACTTCGGCTGCCGAACGTACGCATCAAGCGGTCTATCAGTGAAAATCGTTTCATACGAAGTCGACCAGACTGAAAAGTTTTCGTGTGAAAATAATTTCGTGTTAAAGATTATTACAAAAAAAAGTACCTATACTCAAGAAAATTAAGTTTCTTAGGGTACATAATATTAATGTAGATACGAATTTTTGCATGCCTTTAAAAATATAAATAAAACAAAAATGTTTACTCAAAAACATTTAATACATAAGTTTCGTCTTTTAAAAACGACAACAACAAAGAAAACCCATCTTTTGATTATTATTATTTTTTTGGAGAAAAATCGTATCCCCCTCCCCGCTGTGGTGGAGGGTGTAATGAGTTGGGGTTCGTCTCACCGGATTACCCCATGGTGTCGGTATGTCAAAGCCCAGTTGGCTTTATTTCATTTCAAACAAAAGATACCGCCTTTTTCATGTCCAGCCTTTTTAATTCTCTCTTTTATACTCTCTCCGGTGCGCTGTTTCTTTTCTTTTTTTTCCCTAATTTGTTTTTACTGTAGTTTGTTGGGACTGTTTTATTATTGCATGTAAACCGATATTTTTTGTATTATTAAGCTTTTTTGCTTAACGTATTTCTTTGTATTTCGTAATGTTTTCTAGGTGAAAAAAAATTATCATCTCTTTTTTTTTGGACATAAAATCGTACACAGTAAAATTTTAGATTTAAGTGTCACCCCCCCCCCTCGATGGTTTCACCCGGGGAAGCCCTCCCCCTCCGTACCCCCTAGTGACGCCACTGTAAATTAAGTTAATTGCCCACGTCCCTTCAAATGTCTCTCTCCTTTTCAAGTGCCATTAAAACACTCTGCTACGGCGCAGCTACCGTTAATCTTATTATCTTTATGAGTAGTTTGTACTGGTGTTATAACTCCTGTTACCCAGTTGTTGACAACACGTTTCCTTAAAGCGTCAGCAAACCGACTATAAAGACTTGTTGTCAACCTATAAATGACTTGCTTGTGTAAACGCAGTTTGCATGTACAGATACAAATAAATATGCATTTTTTACAATTTTTTTAAAGTCAGGCAAATTTGTCTAATATATAAAAGTTTGAGCATCTCCGCGAAACAAAACTCAAGTGTTGAAGATTTCCGAGCTCTTCCATCCACACCACGCCACATGACGCCGAGAAAAAATCGGATCAATGATGTTTGCAAGAGGGGAATGATGGATAAAAGCGCAGGCCATTCCACGTAACGGTCACATGTGCAAGCCTCACCAGCGAGATATGGATACCGTATCTCACGTTGTAAGTTGAATACCACTTCAGGGAATAAGTTACTTCGTGGATTCTCTTTTACGTACCGTTTTCCTGTTATTTTTTTATTTTATTTTTATTTTTTAAATTTTTTAAAAATATTTTATTATGTGTTTTTTTTTGGAGCAAATAACTAAAAGGGATCTTGCAGTTTATTTTTCAAATCGATTCTTTAATCTTTGAATTTATTTTAAACATATAAACGAGCCATGGTATTTTAAAGATATAAACGAGCCATGGTATTTAAAGTTATAAACGAGCCATGTTATTTTAAAGATATAAACGAGCCATGGTATTTTAAAGATATAAACGAGTCATGTTATTTTAAAGATATAAACGAGCCATGTTCTTTTAAAGATATGAACGAGCCATGGTATTTAAAGATATAAACGAGCCATGGTATTTTAAAGATATAAACGAGCCATGGTATATCAAAGATATAAACGAGCCATGGTATTTTAAAGATATAAACGAGCCAAGGTATTTAAAGATATAAACGAGCCATGTTATTTTAAAGATATAAACGAGCCATGGTATTTTAAAGATATAAACGAGCCATGATATTTTAAAGATATTTCCATCATTCCCGAACGGCAGAAATGGGGCAAGGTGTTTGAGTGGCATGCGCGCTCGGCTGGCGTACCGATGGTCACGGGTTCGAATCCATGTGAAGGCAATGATTTCTTCCCTTGGCCAATGGTGCCCCTTAAGGAAACTAAGGCAACAGGGCAAAGCGTGGAATGCTGGGTAATACTGCGTCACTTGCCTACAGACCAGCATGGTTTGTGGACGCAATAATATAATATTCTGCATAGAAGGAGCGGCTGATTTATCAAATGTGACATGGATTTTGATTTAATCCTGTTTGTGTTAATGGGTTTTTACTCGTTCTTAATTAATTTCTCGTTTTCCTCAGTATATTACTGCTCTTTTTGCTTTATGGGTTCAACTAATTGAATTTAAAGGTTAGAATGTTTACAGTATGGAGGTGTTTTCTGCGTGTATTATAAATCGTTAGTGTTTCATATATCTCACTAGTGTGCAATGTACCTATTTAGTGTGTCATGTACCTAGTTAGTGTGTCATGTACCTAGTTAGTGTTTCATGTATCTCACTAGTGTGCAATGTACCTATTTAGTGTGTCAAGTACCTAGCTATTGTGTCATGTATCTAGCTAGCGTGTCATGTACCTCGGCAGTGTGTCATGTACCTTGGCAGTGTGTCATGTACCTTTGCAGTGTGTCATGCATCTCACTAGTGTGCAATGTACCTAGCTATTGTGTCACGTACCTAGCTAGTGTGTCGTGTACCTAGTTAGTGTGTCATGTACCTAGTTAGTGTGTCATGTACCTAGCTATTGTGTCACGTACCTAGCTAGTGTGTCGTGTACCTATCTAGTGCGTCATGTACATAGTTAGTGTGTCATGTACCTATTTAGTGTGTCATGTACCTAGCTATTGTGTCGCGTACCTAGCTAGTGTGTCGTGTACCTAGCTAGTGTGTCATGTACCTTGGCAGTGTGTCATATATGTCGGTAGTATATCATGTTCCTCGGTAGTGTGTCATATACCCTGCTAGTTTGTCAGGTACCTCACTAGAGTGTAATACTACTAAGATTGACACATTTCAGTGCCCTAATAATATGGCTTCTCATCGTAAGACCCATTCACACACGTAATGCCTACACTTAAATCTATATAAAATGCGAAGAAACGTGGTACTGTGTTTTTTTACTAGGGGGAATAATTTAATTTTTTTTGTAAACACTTTTATAAAAATTGATATTGTACATTGTTTTCTATAATTGGCTGTTACTTTTTTTTTAAATTCTGAATGATATTTCTTTACCTACAATAAAGAAAGATTTTTAAAATTTTAGTTTTGAAAAACAATAACAACTATAATAACTGATACAATGCTAATACGGGGCGCATAAATTGTGTCCAAATTTCGGGACAGTTGCGTATGAACAAGAATCTTTAGCCGGATGAACTCAAACCAAGGTGTGCTGCAAACATTGTTTCGCTGGCGACACACTAAAAAACTCACCAGATCACACGGTATATCGAATGTTAAAGTTGTCCTCCCTGTACATTACTCATCATGTAGTAATCAGGATCATTCAGAGGGGGAAAAAGCTGCAAGGTCGTCTGCGGAACTCACTTCCATTACATTAGACGGGCAACTCAAGAAATTAAAGATATAGGTGTAACAATACATGTCAAGAATTTATAACGACGATGGTAACTTTCTTCTTTAACCCTAACACCATCCATTCTGGCTGGATATGTCTGGCTTTTTTTTTAAAAATCCTTTATAGTAACTCGTGGCGTCTGGTTGTTTGATCATTGTAGGCCGAAAAAACTTTGGATCGATTTTTAAACCACTTCCTCGTATGCTAGCGAGCTGAAATTTTGCAGGCAGACTCGTGCCGACTATAAAATTGATTTATCAAATTTTCAGATCGATCGAATGTACTGGAATGGAATTAATGAATTTTTAGATTATCTCGATTTATCTCAATGTAGGATGTTAATTTTTGTGCTAGAGTGTCGCGGTGCATATTATATCCAACGACCTTTTTAAAATTTTCCTGTCGCGCGTTGCTGTGCGTATTATATTGACGATACTTTTTAAAAAATATATTCCCGATCGGTGCACATTACATTAAACATGTTTTACGAGACATAAATAAAATTTTGGATTGTTGGATTGTCTTGAGCTGCGTATTATATTGAACATTCTTTTTGTATCGTATATAAAGGATTTATAGCCAAAAACTGTGATTTTACGGGGTTTTTTTATTTACGTGTCAGTACGTTTTTGGAGAGAGTGCGTCAAAGTTATATTTATTAGAGTTTTGAATGTTAAAAGTGTTTAGGTTTTCCTGGTGTAATCAGGCAACCACGCCACGTCCAAATTTGAGACCCGACAAAGAATGATTTGTTGGCTGTTTTTTTTCTTGGATGTGTAAGAAAAAAATTGTTTTTATCCATTTTTCTATCAGGCTGTTGTATTAGATTATCTTTATCTTGCATTCTCAAGTTGTAATGTAATGTCTTATATATTATTACTGCTTCGCTCTTTGTTCTTCTTCGCTCTAGTAGTTCTATGATTAATGATATAACTAATGATCCTACATGTGGAAGAAAATCAGAAGCCTCGAGCCTAATGCTCTTCATAGGTCTTCCTGGAAGACCCTCCCAGCTATCTGGCCCCCTCCCCCAGAAAAGGACGTGACAGCTGGGACCCCCCCCCCGGAGTGGTCGCTTCTGAAGCGGCCACCTGGGCATCCAGGACAGAAAGTCGAAGATGCCTCCCACTAAGTTTAACCTCACAAGGACGGGTGGAATTGAATTTCCCTACTACGACCCGCTACCACTTTGGCGCCACCCCGGCAAAGCATACGAGTCTCAATGGTTAGGACCGCCGCTATGCGGCGGATTATCAATGACCTACCTAGGGTGTAACCCCCACTGGAAGGTTTCCTCAGAGCTGGCGTCCGCTGCGTTCTTCGCGGTTCCTTTTGCTAATCCGCACTGGCGCTCATGGCCCTAAACCTGCACCGCTCAATGGCGTTACTAGTAGAATGAGGGGGACGAAACTAATATATAACTAATCTTATTAATTATGAATATTCACTAGTAATAAATCGTGCAGCTCAGTGTGAGTTTGTTCTAGTTTAAATAGTTTTCCTTTGTTGGAAGACTAAGATACAGAGGATGCATATTCTCATATGTGTCACATTCAAGTAGGGTAGCATTTTAGTTGTATTTTTTAACTACATTCACAAAAGTTTATTTTTTATAAAGCTTTATTTTTAAATTTTTCTAATATAATTGTTTAATTACTTCATTAACATGTGTATTCAATGACAATTTTTCAATTAATATTATTAGTTCTAAATGTATTTAGTTTGGATTCGCTGTTTTCCACGAATGAAAAATTTTTCGTTTATTTTTCTTTCACACTCTTAACAATGGACTTTTTTTTTATTTGTTGAAAGAGAGACTCCCATTAGTTTCCCATGTTTAAAATTCACCTAGGCCCTTTTGTAAGATTTCGATATCCTGTTATGACTAACACTAATTAGTTTTTATCTATCATTGGGAAATAACATAAATTTTTATTCCTAATGAGATGCTGTTGGGTAACTCGTTCTGGTAAATTAGTTAGTGCCAAACAACGGTTAAGGGGGATCACTCTAGCCATTGAGATCATCAGACGTTCGAAACGTTCATCTACTTCAGACAAAACAATGTGTGTGTGTCACAATAATAGGTGTGTCAGTACTCACCGCCAACAAGAAGAGTGTCACAAAATACACTTGTTATAGATTCACCGACTATGAAAGGATGTGATTCTTCAGTTCTGATAGGTTGAAATGCCAAGTCATAACATACGATTAACATTTTTTATGGTCATCGGAGCTGGGTACTATACACATTTTCAGCTCAATGTTTTTTTAATAAAAATAAATTATTAATTCAAATATATAGGTCACTCAATTAAAGGTCATGCCGGGGGGGGGTATTGTTAACGATTTTAACACGATGGGACATCGAAAGGAAGTTATGAAAATGAGACAGACAGGGGGGGTAACTATAGTTTAATTTAGGGTCACAATTGTGGAGACCTTGTACGCCTTAAGAACATTCTAGTACTCGGTAGCACACACGCCGTCTAGTACTCGATAGCACACACGCCGTCTAGTACTCGGTAGCACACACGCCGTATTGTAGTCGGTAGCACACACGCCGTCTAGTACTCGGTATCACACACGCCGTCTAAAACTCGGTAGCACACACGCCGTCTTGTAGTCGGTAGCACACACGCCGTCTAGTACTCGGTAGTAGACACGCCCACCGCGAAATACCCAATGAATTCATTTATTTCAATCAGAAGTAAGCCGTAAATAAGGTTTAATACTCTGGGATTAAAGCATGTATTCAGTTGGTGGTTGATACCAATTGCCTGAACTTTCATTAAGTCAGTGTAATACCACCTGCGACACTTGGCCATCCAGTTTCTCAGGTACGTAACAAAGTGACGGCTGGCTGTTTACTGTTGGAGATTTTTCCTGTCGTAGATGATGTACATTATCCATAGAAGATGCGCACATTTTGTTAAAAGCGCCTGAGTTTAAACATAATATCGCCAGATTAACTGAGCATCAAGGACAAGTCTTTCAAGCATATAACTGTACGCAACTCTAATTTGTTTATGTGTTAAAAGTTTTTTTGCACACTTGAAAATGCATCGTATTAGATTGGAGCTTCAACTTGCCACTGAGGATTCACACTATAATTTAATAGAAAACGTTGAGTTTTCTGCAGTTAAAATATTCTTTAATTTCTAGGTAAATTTGAGCTTTTTACACCAATTATTTGCACTTTTCTCTTGGTGGGTCATTGTTAATAAGCAATAAAAATGTATACAGATGAATTTATACTTTAAAATTGTAATGGCTACAATGAAATTTTATCTTATCTATTGCAGACGTTCCTTTCTAAACAGAGGTTATAATGTTAATTATAAATAGTTGATAACCAAAAAATAAAATTGAATACAGTTGATATCACGAAAAATTAACCGTTTTGAAAAAATATAATACCTCGCAAAAGAGAGGCTGTACACAAATAGATCCTCAAGATATGCCACTAGATTTTTTAATATTTGTGAGAACACCCATAATATTCCAAAAAATCTGACACTAAAGCAAAAGTTTGAAAACTTGAGTCAATATTTAATATATTCGATTCTAATCCATCAGCTTACAAAGCATTCATTCAGTCAATTCATTTGGATTGGAAGCTGAGAATAGTTTTTCAATGACATTATCATGGAGAAATTTGTATTGTCATAGACAGACTATTATTATTAATGAAATGTAGATAAGAAGGTTAGCAAGACAATACAATGTAGAGACGCACTCTAGCATGGCTATACAATGTAGACAAGAACTTTAGGGACGCCAAACTGAAAATGTCAAAACTACTCCTTATTTTTTAGTAAATACTAGTAGAAAATTATACACGCTTAGCCGGTTTAAAATTTTGATTTTGAAGACGATTACATTTTATAACGTGAGTGAAAATCTGTCAAAGATGATTCTTTAAGGATCTCTTTGTGCAAGACTTTATCCTTTTGGCAATTAATTCTAAAATGGCCAATCTGCGTGGTATGCTTATTTCTGTTCATGCAACGTAAAGTTTGCCATAAGTTGGCCATATTAAAAATGTACATTTCTGCTAATTATACAATTCAAAATTATGAATAGTTATCTTAAAAAATATCCATAAGAAATTTATTTAATTTTCATTAACAAATAATCAAGGAAAAAACACATGCAGACTTTTACATAACATAAAGTTTTTAAAAATTATTCTCGTTTTAAAATGAATTTAAAATGTTTGTGTAAAGATTTCGTTTTCACCGTCGGCCCCTTTCAGTAACACCATCCCGTCGTCCAATGGAACTCCGTACCCAGATATGACAATGTTTCACAGATTTTCCCAATTCTTGATTGGAAACTATTTACAGTAACGAACCTTATATTTTTTTTATACCTCATCAAGGCGTCCATCTGAGTCATTTAATGTGGATATACTCTACGATATTTCCTTTATTTGATTCTAAATTCGACGATATTTAAATGTACATCTTTCGTGCCGAAGAGATAATTTGAAAAACTCTTCTAAAACCGACTTTGGGTTCAAACTGTGGCTCAAAATGAACGGTCATCAAATTTGGTCATTTTTTTTTAATGATATTGTGTCTACATGTTGAATCATATATACAAACATACAAACAAACACACGCTTAGCTTTACATATTAGATTTAATTTTTTTTTAATATTTAAAAATACGATCTACAATTGTTGATTTTTTTAGAAATGCAGTAAAAAGATTTAGAACATTCGAGACAGCTTTTTAAACAATTTTCTATTTGATTAGAAAAATCATTATCATGAAATAATGATATTTGTTTAAAATGTATATTGTTGTAAACACATTAATCAAAAATAAAATTTATTTATTGTTGTGTGAAAGTTCCATTTCTATCTCTTGGTCGCAGATTTAATAATAATAATAAATTGATTATTTATATAGCGCTGTATCCCAGTAAGGAACTGGGCTCACAGCGCTTTACATGAAAGAAATAACATACCTATAAGATTTTAAAAATGTTTTTTAAAAAAAAAGCTTTAAAATTTTATGTACATTTTCGTACATAATTTTAATTTAAAAAACAAATTATTATTTTATAATTATTTCATTTAATTTTTAAACTCATTTTATTTTTGGGGCGATTTATTTGGCATCAATGAAATTAAAAACTTCGAACCGCTTTTTTGAAAATTTCACGGGAAAAATAAAATGGCTTTTTATTCATGCCATGACGGTGATGGATTTAGACTTGTTAAGGCCCTAGCCCTAAGTCATTGGAGATATGCGGCCATTTATAAATCCAGATATTCTATGTCAGTGCCAATTACGACTATTGCTGGCTCGGAAAAAAATTGTTCGGGGGGGGGGCAAGAAAGTGGGGACCCTAAGCCCTAAGCTGTAGCTTGTGTAGCTGATACGTAAATTTGGCACTGTTCCTAGAACTTAGATGAGAAATGAAAATATTTAATGGAAAAAAACGAAATGCGAAATAGGGCTTCAAAATTTTACTTTTCTTTTTCTAGAATTCATAAAACGTAAAAGTGATAAAAACATTTTGTTTTTCGGAAAGTTTACATCTTATCGAAACAGCTTATTAAAGTCACGAATGTAGTCTATAAGAAAATACTATCATCATATATTATATATTTACGCTCTATTATCGCTGATACCCTAACGCTGAGGGACATCACTCTGCTTTTTTTTTAATTTTGCGTTCTAAGCAGTGCTGATTGACTCAAATAGTTATTTTTTGTGCAGTAATTTGGTGCGCTGCTTTCTAAAATTAGTTTAAAAATCGTGTGGTGATTAGCACTGTAAAAATTATAAGATAAATGCTTTGTTTAATTTTCAGGAATATTTCGTATTTATCATACAATTATAAGTTACTTGGGCTTTTTACCACAAAAAAAAGTGGGCGCCGTATTTTATCGTCTATTTTGAATTACTTTGTGTACATTTAAGGTAGTTTAATATTACGTATCTATCATACAAGGACAAGTTTGTTGAGCTTTTGAAAAAAGTGGGCGCCGTAGGCGCCCTAAATGAAAGTGGGCGCCGCAGCACAACCTATATTATATACATACTGTGTGTACATTTCAGGAATATTTCGTATTTATCACACAAGGATAAGTTACTTAGGCTTTTGACATTTTAAAAAAAAATTTAAAAAAAAACATTATAAAATACTTTGTGTACATTTAAGAAAGTTTAATATTACGTATTTATCATACAAGGACAAGTTAGTTGGGCTTTTGAAAAAGGTGGGCGCCGTAGGCGCCGAAGCACAAACTAGTCATATATATATTTACGCTCAATTATCGCTGACTGCCTAACGCTAAGGGACATCAATCTGCTTTTTAAACTTGAAAATATAGACTTAAAATTTAAAATAATTTTGGTTTCCAGATTAACATTAACCAAACAACGCACGAACCTATGACGTCAGCATTTGTGTTGTAAACAGTGCTGACTGACTCAAAGAGTTATTTTTTGGTGCAGTAATTTGGTGCGCTGCTTTCTAAATTAACTTTTAAAATTTTTTGGTGATTAGCACTTTAAAAAAATCTAATATATATAATTCTCTTCGTGGTCGGACCCTGCGAGGTAACAAGAAGCTGCATGTGCAACATATACTAATTTTAGAAAGCAGCGCACCAAATTACTGCACCAATGCATCAAAAGGTGTGCAAATTAAATATGCGCTGTAAAAAAATATATATGACGTCATTGTTTTCGCTGATATTTTAATTTTGTAAGAAGGGAACAATGTAAAAAGAGGATTTGATGATGGTTAATTATAACATCAAAAAACAAAGGGAGCGCCATAGGCGCCCTACAACCCCTATTATAAAATAATTTGTGTGCATTTCAGAAAGTTTAATATTTCGTATTGATCAAACAAGGACAAGTTAGTTGGGCTTTTGAAAAAGGTCGGCGCCGTAGGCGCCCTAAAAAAGTGCATTAAAGGGCTAAAAGAACTCTCCATGAGCAAGTCTGCGGCGTATGCTACGCCACGGGGCGTCTAGTATTAGATAAACGAGCAACAAAGCCCGTCCAAGGACGTTCCGACACCTTTCGGTGGCATGTTGTAACTCCCCTCCAACAGCCGTCTCGACCGGCATTACATGTGCATCTCGTCAAAAATACTATTCATTATAGTTAAAATAAATAACTCGTAAAAACAGAGCTTCTCTATATATATAAGCCGCATTTGTTGTCTGTCTGTTTCCTAATAACTCAAGATCCAGACAACCAAATAACGTGAAATTTGGTACACGTACACAAAATTATACCGGAAAGGTTATTAAACAGGTTTCGTTCCATATATATAAGATACTGGGGCCCGGGGGCCCAAAATGTAGTTTTTCCCTATATGAGCTATATAAAATAAAAATTATTGAAAATTAAGACGTAAAATAATGACGCAAATTAATAAACATTTTGGTGTCGAGATTAACAAGAAGGCGATTATCGCCATAAAATAATTTTTTTTGTTGTTGTTGCTTTGTTGTTGTTGCTTTTGTTGTTGTAGTTGTTGTTTTGTTGTTGTTGCTTTGTTGTTGTTGCTGTTGTTGTTGTAGTTGTTGTTTTGTTGTTGTTTTGTTGTTGATGTTTTTGTTGTTGTTTTGTTTTTGTTGTTGTTGCTGTTGTTGTTTTTGTTGTTGTTGCTGTTGTTGTTGCTGCTTTTGTGTTGTTTTTGCTGTTGTTGTTGTTGTCCACATCCCTTGCCCTGCGACGACAATGTCCTTCATGTTGTTGTTGCTTTGTTGTTGTTGCTGTTGTATTTGTTGTTTTGTTGTTGTTGCTGTTGTTGTTGTAGATGTTGTTTTGTTGTTGTTTTTGTTGTTGTTTTGTTTTTGTTGTTTTGTTGTTTTTGTTGTTTTTGTTGTTGTTTTGTTTTTGTTGTTTTGTTGTTGTTTTTGTTGTTTTGTTGTTGTTTTTGTTGTTTTTGTTTTGTTGTTGTTTTTGTTGTTTTGTTGTTGTTTTAGTTTTGTTGCTGTTGTTGTTAAACCCGGGCGGGAGCCGGGTACTTGCCCCTAGTTTTACTATAAATCCCAACGCGCATAACTCAAAATAAAGTCTTGGGAGAAATACTGCAACAAAAATAACTCGTTTTGAAAGTCCGCGTAAATGGAGTAAACGTGTTCAATATGATTGGCTGTAGGAGTCATATGTCTTTGAGGGACCAATCGCTATAGATGAGGGGACAGAACGGACAGAAACTTGCCTTTTATTATATAGGATACTTTGTGTACATTTCAGGAATACGTTACTCGAGCTTTTGACCTAAAAAAACTGGGCGCCTCAGGCGCCCTACAACCCTTATTATAAAATACTTTGTGTACATTTAAGGAAGTTTAATGTTACGTATTTCTCATACAAGGACAAGTTAGTTGGGCTTTTGAAAAAGGTGGGCGCCGTAGGCGCAATAATAACAGTTGGCGCTGAAGGCGCCAAGGCGCTGCAGCACAACCTAGTTATTTAATAATACTCAAGAATATATAATATAATTATTATATATAATATATTACCACCCAGTGAAAGTAATGTTGCTTCTGCAACACAGACTACAAAAACTAACACATGTAACAACCAATTGACAAGGCCTAGATATAGATTTTGAAACGCTGTAGATTTTTTATCTGTGAACAATGCGCCCTATGATTTTTTCTATGCTTATAGCTATTTTGACGCTATGGGTACAAATTTGATCGTTTAAGAGAATCGGACACAATACATCGACGATATGAAAATAAAAATATATTTAAAAAACACTTTTAAAAAAATAGTTTTATATTCGAAATGCACTAAAAAGTAGAAAATAAATTTAAAATTTGAAATTTACAGTTCAGTAATAAGAGACCTTTTGTTCCAAATTTATGACAATGTAAGCGTTTAAAATGAGACAGGAACGTTAAATCGTAGGTGAAAACGATTATCTCGTTTTTCGCCATGACTATAAAACTAGTGTGCTTGCTAAATTATGCACACAACAAAAAAAAAGAAATTATAAACGGGCATTTGGAGAAATATCCATACGTACACTGAATAAAATATTAAGAAAAATAAAACGGACCAACTGAGTCCTCACGAGGTTCGTCATGTTAACTGTCAGATTGTAGTCAAAACGACCAGAACCACTTATTGCGAATATCTTATCAACAACGTTAGCAAAATCTTGTATTTCCAGAAATAAATCGACTCTACTCAAGCTACGAGAGACGAATAGATTGGTGTAGACAGAACATCTCAGCCCAGATCTCTGTTTGACCTCTTGATGGAGATGGCAAGATCGGGGTTATCCCTCCTGCTTGCCTTGACTTTTGTCTGTGGATTGCACGCTAGTAAGATCCAATCTAACTTTGACCCATATTGTATGTAATCCATCGGTTCTTTCCTCTTTGTCAATCTGTTTTTAACATACTGGAGAAAATAACATTAACTACCTTCGTTTCATCTCACGCTCATTTGTGTGCCTTAGTTTAATATCTGTTTTCATTGTCTGTGTATGTTTAATCTCACTTTCATAGTCTGTCCTACGTTTAATCTCACTTTCATTGTCTGCCTACGTTTAATCTCACTTTCATTGTCTGCCTACGTTTAATCTCACTTTCATGGTCTGCCTACGTTTAATCTCACTTTCATAGTCTGCCTCCGTTTAATCTCACTTTCATTGTCTGCCTACGTTTTATCTCAATTTCATAGTCTGCCTACGTTTAATCTCACTTTCATAGTCTGCTTACGTTTAATCTCACTTTCATTGTCTGCTTTCTTTTAATCTTAACTTCATTGTCTGTCTTCGTTTCATCTCAATTTCATTGTCTGCCTTTGTTTAATCTCAATTTCATTGTCTGCCTTTGTTTAATCTCAATTTCATTGTCTGCCTCCGTTTAATCTTAATTTCATTGTCTGCCTTTGTTTAATCTTAATTTCATTGTCTGCCTTCGTTTAATCTAAGTTTCAGTGTCTGCCTTCGTTTAATCTTAATTTCATTGTCTGCCTTTGTTTAATCTCACTTTCTAAAGGCCAATCAACACATGTTAATCGTTTCCTTTTATATTACATGTAATTTGTTTATTAGCTCCCCTGTCTCTAGTTATTTGTATTCTTTTTCCACCACTCTCGCCATTTTCTCGTATATATAATTTTATATATATAATTAAGCGCAATATTTTTTCCCTCGATGTCTAGATACAGAGAAAGTAAATATATAAAATATTCTTTAAATGAATTTTTAGGATAAATATAGACGCTGCAATACGTTTGCGAACTAATGTGATTTCATAAAGCTATAAGCAAATTAAGCTCAAGACCATTATACCGATCAAAGTAGACTTAATAAAATCCGATGAGATTAGTCCAAAGGAAACGTCATATCATCCGAATTACATCTTAATGAAATTTTTCCGACTGAATACTCGAATATTTGTATTGATATATTCACGCCATGAAAAGACATGGCTAAATTAGCTATACGGTGAAATGGTCCACCATACGAAAAAAATAACTTTCAAAACTATAATTTAGATTTTTAACAAACAGATCCTACAACCTTATAGTTTATCTTTAAGAGACTTCAAATGTAACGCGGTAAAAGCATAAAAATATTATGTTTACAGGATCGCTCCCAGTGTATCGAGACGGAGAGTGCAGTCTTAACGCCTACCTGAGCTGTGATCAGTACGCCAGGTGCACTGACTTAGCAGACGGCAATCAGTTCACCTGCGAGTGTGTGGACAACGTGGAAGGAGATGGGTTCAAAGTCTCCGTAGGAGGAACGGGCTGCAAACTTGGTAAGAGATGGGTTCAAAACCTCCGTGGGAGAAGAAAAAAAAGCTGAAAAACCACTGCTAACGAAATAAGCCATCACAGCTTGCCTCCCTTTATTGGTTGTAATATCAACCTTCTTTTGATAACTATGGTCATTCCACCATCCACCCACTCGAGTTTGGTGAATGTATATGTACATTGACATATGTGCGTGAGAGTTTGGTGAATGTATATGTACATTGACATATGTGCGTGAGAGTTTGGTGAATGTATATGTACATTGACATATGTGCGTGAGAGTTTGGTGAATGTATATGTACATTGACATATGTGCGTGAGAGTTTGGTGAATGTATATGTACATTGACATATGTGCGTGAGAGTTTGGTGAATGTATATGTACATTGACATATGTGCGTGAGAGTTTGGTGAATGTATACGTACATTGACATATGTGCGTGAGAGTTTGGTGAATGTATACGTACATTGACATATGTGCGTGAGAGTTTGGTGAATGTATATGTACATTGACATATGTGCGTGAGAGTTTGGTGAATGTATATGTACATTGACATATGTGCGTGAGAGTTTGGTGAATGTATACGTACATTGACATATGTGCGTGAGAGTTTGGTGAATGGATACGTACATTGACATATGTGCGTGAGAGTTTGGTGAATGTATACGTACATTGACATATGTGCGTGAGAGTTTGGTGAATGTATATGTACATTGACATATGTGCGTGAGAGTTTGGTGAATGTATATGTACATTGACATATGTGCGTGAGAGTTTGGTGAATGTATATGTACATTGACATATGTGCGTGATCTATTAAGTTACTTAATTCTAACGTTGTATGCGCTTTTATATTTACTTGTATTATTATACTTCAAGCATCAATTTTCTTAAAATTTCTTTTAAGATTTGAAGGCTAATATAGAAATGGTCAAATCCTAGTCCAATATAGGCCATTTTCTAGCCCGAACTATATATATATATATATATTAATAGTCCAATTTAAGTCATTTTCTAGCCCGTACTATATATATATATATATTAATAGTCCAAATTATGTCATTTTCTAGTCCCGTACTAGCACAATTTAAAACACATTCCAGCTCTAAAAATCTCTAAACAGGGATTAACCCTAAGCTGCCCCTCTAACTGCAACACGCGAGACTTTATATTCCATTTATCCTTATATTAGCATGAACTAGTTCTTGAATATCTTGAATAGTGTCATAAATCTTTTTATTGACGTCACGGTGCAGAGGTAGGTCCCTACCAGCAACTAACAATATTGATGCTCCCCTTTCAACAATTGTCATTTTATGATTAACTGTCACGGTGTTCAATGCACTCCGCAGCCTTCAAGCCCTGTGCCACCAACAAAGATTGTCCGCAGTACGCCAACTGCAGCGCCGAGTACAAGTGCGTCTGTAACAAGGGCTTCCAGGGGGACGGCTTCAACTGTACAGGTACACAATTGTAGCCGAGTGGTGACTAAATGGATTATTATTTGTATATGCAGCACACGCGCTGACTAGAACAGCTAATTGCACAATAAATGAATACAGGTCGTGAGGACTATAGTTGAAATATTTTATTTGGCTACTTCCTAAGGTCGACAAGAATGCTGAGGTCTAAGAATAATAAATAAATGAAACTTAATTTCAAATACAGTGTACAGTTTTGTTACACAGCCTATGCACTACTCAGTCCCTAATGTCTGTAGAGAAAATAAGTCTTATCTCCAGGCAAAAAACGTGAGAATCGTCGACACGGCTCATTAAATCCCTTATATTAACTTCGCCGTCGTCTCTTTCTGTCGTCATCTCTCTCTGTCTCTCTGTCTTGGGCGGGCGGAGAAAAAATTTTTTAAAAAAATGACCCACTTTCCGTGATCCGATCGAGCTGAAATTTGGTACACGAACCCGTGTCACCTAACAATGCATCGTATCACAATTTCAGATCGATCGAACGTACCGTAATTAAATTAATGCATTTTTAGTTTATCTCTATACCAGGTATGTAATTCAATTTCACTGTTTGTTATGTTTTTTTTTCCACGTGATTGTTCAGTCACGCGTTGAGGCGACCCATCGAAGTACCGGCGTGCTTTTGTTTACATTTTACGTGTCACGCTGAGCTCGGTCCAGCGATCGGTGACCAGACTTTTCCCCTTCAGGGTTATGAAGCAAAGTTGAGTTAAGACAGATTCAGTCTGTAAAGGTTTGTCGCGTTTGAAAATAATCAATACTGTTAGTTATGTCTCACAATAAGGAATTTATAGTCAAAAACTTTGTTTTGACGGGTTTGTTTTATTTTGAAATATAAAAACGTCTAATCGGGTGGGAGGGGGCAAGACAGAGGGGGGGGGGAGGTGGCAGTGGGCATTATCAGGGAGTCGTTCGATTACCGGCCACAAAAGTTTTACGATGGGACAAATCAACTCTTACTCTTAGGCTTTTTTTTTGGGGGGGTGGGGGGCGAAATCAGTGGACAGTGATAGACGGCTCATGAAGCAACGTGAGGACTCTCGCGATTCCCTTGATTGGTATGTACAGGGTATGAGCTGGTCACAGATTCGAACGTTGATTTTATCCATAGGGAAATGTGTGACGGTGATCAATACGTCATCCGTTGTTTAATTTTGATTGGAAGGAGCAGGGGGGGGGGTCTAAAATTTTTGTATTATGATCCTAGTTTCTCAAGTTGTTGTTTCTAGACTCGGCACCAATCTTAAACCACGATTTCATCTTTAAACACTTGGATCCGTTTTGTGGACAAAAGAAACAAAAATTGTTTACTTGCATCAGAAGTAAAACCAATTGAATTTTTGAACAAAAGATTTCTTTTAAGTATTGAGCACTTGTTTTAGAAATGGCTTTCGCTTTGACTTAAAATAAGTTTTAAAGTAAGAGTTGAACACAGTGATGATAATAATAATAATAAATTGATTATTTATATAGCGCTGTATCCCAGTAAGGAACTGGGCTCACAGCGCTTTACATGAAAGAAATAACATACTTATAAGTATTAAATTAACTTTCATATCACAACAAACACAAAAAATTACAATACATTATACATAAGCTACGTTAATCATTTACAAGAAATGTTGTTTCATCAATTTTAAAAATAAGTTGTGAAAAGATGTGTCTTAAGTGCAGTCTTGAAAGACTTGGTTGTTTGAATACTACGTATGTGTAATGGTAGAGAATTTCATTGTTTGGCTGCACAAAAAGAGAATGACCTTTCACCAAACGTTTTGGTGCGTGTCGTAGGAACAGAGAGAACGCGTGTGTCTGCAGAAGATCTTAGCTTGCGAGTGGGTGAGTAGACCGACAAAAGTTCAGTAAGATACGATGGGCATGAGTCCGAAAAGAAATTGTGACAGAGAACGGCCAGTTTGTAATCAATATGGGCTTGTATAGGCAGCCAATGAAGTGAGCGAAGAAGTGGAGTAACATGGTCATGCTTTTTTTGCCTTGAGCACCAGTTTGGCAGCTGAATTTTGAACTTTCTGTATTCTTTCAATGCATTGTTTTGGCACACCAGACAAAAGAGAATTGCAGTAATCCATACGAGCCAGTACAAGAGCACAGACTAGTGTTTTTGTGGCACTAACTGTTAAGTAATGACGGATTGAGCTGATCTGACGAATGGCAGTGTAGGCAGAGCGACAGATGTGATTGATGAAGTTGTTAATAGACATGTTGTCAGAAATAATGTAGCCAAGATTCCTAGTCGATGTTGTGAACAGAATATCCGAACTGGCTACGTGAATTGACTTCGGAAGAGACAAAGTACTGCGTGATTTATTGTTGCAAAATAGAAGTGCTTCAGTCTTGTCATCATTCAGCTTGAGTTTGCTAAACGTCATCCAAGACTTCACTTCACCAATGCACTCCTGCAACAATTGGAGACCGGAGTCCATATTAGAGGGATCAGTGTGAGTATATAGTTGAGTATCATCTGCAAATGATTGGCTTTTAACTGAATGCTTTTCAAGCAGTAGAAGTAGCGGTCTTGTATACAGTACAAAAAGTACCGGACCCAAAACAGAGCCCTGCGGCGAACCATAAAGCAAGACAACTTTGTGAGAGATACAGCCATCTACTGATACTACCTATGATCTGTCAGATAAGTATGATTGAAACCAAGCCAGAACTGAGCCAGAAATTCCAAAATAATTTTGCTGGGTTTTCAGCAGTATTTGATGGTCGACAGTGTCAAAGGCTGCACTAAGATCTAAGAGGACCAATATAGAAATTTTCCCACTGTCCAGTGCGAGCAGGAGGTCATTTGTTACCTTCAACAGAGTGGTCTCTGTGCTGTGAGAAGGTCTGTAGGCCGACTGATTAGGACTTAGAAGAGTGTGGTCATTTTGATAAGAAAAAAGTTGTTTTAAGACTAGTTTTTCAATGACTTTCGACAAAAATGAAATATTAGAAACAGGTCGATAGTTGTTTAAATTGTTTTGGTCTAACCCTTTTTTTTCAGCAAGGGTTTTATAATAGCAGATTTACATAATGAAGGAAAGGTGCCAGATTTTAGACTTTTTTAGACTAGTGAACGCTAAATTTTTCATTGTCTCACAATCCTCCCCACCTTGTCAAAAATAATTATTTTTTAAAAAATATTTATTTCAAGTTATACTAATAGTTTATTACTTTAAAAGTCAAAACAGCAGATAGAAATTTGGAGGGGATCAAGTGTGTTGTGTTTAAATCCTTGACTGTGTTGTGTTTAAATCTTTGACTGTGTTGTGTTTAAATCTTTGACTGTGTTGTGTTTAAATCTTTGACTGTGTTTTGTTTAAATCTTTGACTGTGTTGTGTTTAAATCTTTGACTGTGTTGTGTTTAAATCTTTGACTGTGTTGTGTTTAAATCTTTGACTGTGTTGTGTTTAAATCTTTGACTGTGTTGTGTTTAAATCTTTGACTGTGTTATGTTTCAACGCTGCACCGTCTCTTCCCAGATATCAACGAATGTCTTCAGAACACATCCCGATGTGACCCACATGCGACTTGCACGAACTCACCCGGGACATTCGCTTGTCTTTGTGATGTTAGGAATGGTTACTATGGGGACGGCTTTACATGCGCCTGTAAGCTTCCTTACATTTGATGTTTATTAAAATTGCTTTTGCTGTAAGCTTTGATTTTTTGAGCGTGGGACACAAAAAATCTTCTGTTAAGAAGGAGCGTCTGTAATGTATATGACAAAAAGCTAGTGAAACAAAGGCGGCTGGTACTAGCGTGGAACCCTTATAGCCTTGACCTGTAAACGCTGCTTCACTTGCCAACAGACAGGCATTGGCATGGTCTGTGACGCAATAACTTTCTATATAGAAGAAAAATCTGTATAAAATATATATAAATGTATATATATATATATATATATACTAAATTTATATCTATATATATATATATATATATATATATATATATATATATATATATATATATATATATATATAAGAAATGATACAAGAAGATTATGTTAATGACCCTTTTAACTATCTGCTTATCAAAGCATCAGATTCACGTTCGCTATAAATTATATATAAAGGGATATTTTAGCATAAGCTACTTCTGTAAGCTCAACTCCTTAAAGAGACACACACACACACAAATAAAATTTTATGGGGTTAATATGACAATGGATACGTGGTGGCAAGTCTATATTCCTTTGCTCGAATACAACAATAGCGTGTGAGCATAATTCTCCTAATGTTCTGCCATAGCGAAGTACATGTATTACAAATACTGTGTCGCTTACACTACGATATAGTGGATAATTCCGTGTATTAAGCGCCTCTAACCAAATTTCTTAACCTCATTCAGTCAAGTGTGCGTCCAACAACGACTGCGATGCCCCGAGAGCTCTCTGCAATGACGCCAACCAGTGCGTGTGTGTGAAGGGATACGAAGGTGACGGTAGAAAATGTACAGGTGAGTCAATGCACACGACAACAGGTGTATTGTAGAATGGATTTGTGGGGTACATTTCAAATCTATATTTTCACGAGAAAGAGATTGAAATAAATTTTCACACAGTAACTGTAGGTCTTAAGTCTTTTATTGTTCACCAAAACTCGAAGCACGGTTCAACTTGTATTTGTTCCGTTGCTCTTAATTTTTTCCCGATAGATATTGAACATAACGAACGAAACTTACGAAACGTAAATACTCGAGTATGAGTCGAGGTTTTCTTTTTCTTTTGTTTTTCTTGTTTTTTGTTTTTTTAAATGCAATGTTAAAATCAGTTTGTTTATTTATACACGCGTAACTCAGGTAATGAATTTTTAACAACAAGATAAATCCTTTTCAAGTGTCAAATCAGTGGGTCGACGTATATTCGAGTATATACGGTAACAGCGCCAAGTGAGTCTCTCTGTGTTGCTCACATCAATGCTTCCATGACATACCTTCAAATAGGAATACATATTTTTTTGTTCAGACTATTTTAAAGTGTAAACTTCATCACAACCAAATCTAAGGGAGAATAGCATTAGATTTTCACGCAATAATAAACTAAAGGCTAATTGTATTGTTATAAATAAAATCAAGCAAGCAAGCGTTGTCACAAAGTTCAAAGTTCCATATGGTTTAGATTTGAAAACATTTACATGATAAATTAATATGAAAAAATAATGGGGGGGGGGTGATTTCATTTGGCGTTGTTAGGAGAATAAAGAAAAAATTAACCAAAACATTTTTGTTTACAGTTTGTTGGCAATTGCCACACTCACACACACGCTCTCACACATTATAAAACTCACTCTCTCTAAAACTCACACACACATACTCTAACACAGATACTCACACACACAAACACTCACATAAATTCACACACTAACACACACACTCACACTCAAACTCACACACACTCTCGCACACACTAAAACTATCTCTCTCTCTCTCTCTCACGCACACACTCAAACACAAATACACACACACACACGACACCCTCACACACATTCACACATTAACAATCACATACTAACACTTAAACACACAGTAAAACTTACACACACTCACACACACTCTCGCTATTGACTTCCTTGGTATTTAGTTACTCTTATATAAATTTCATTGAATCTTATTCTAGAAAGCCGGAGAGTTTCATGACATTTTTCCTTTGTTTGTTTTTTTAAAAGACTATTACTATTTTTTTAAAGTAATAGTTCTGTTCATTCATGTCCTTGGATTGTTACTATTGTTATCCAACACTGACACATCAACCAGTTACGGATTTGTTAAATTTTTTCAATGTCACAGACATCAACGAATGCGCACCTGGTGGTGCCAACAACTGCAACGTCAACGCCAACTGCAACAACACCGTTGGCAGTTTCAAGTGCGAGTGCAAGAACGGGTACACGGGAAATGGTGTGAATTGTACAAGTAAGTGTGGGTTTACGTGTAGGTTACGGGAGCGAGTGTGGCAAATCATTAATATTATGTCCACTAATGTGGTCAATATTTAGGTCATGTGGACAAGTATGGTCAACATGTAGGTCATGTGTACAAGTATGGTCAACATTCAGGTCATGTGTACAAGTATGGTCAACATTCAGGTCATGTGTACAAGTATGGTCAACATTTAGGTCATGTGTACAAGTATGGTCAACATTTAGGTCATGTGTACAAGTATGGTCAACATTTAGGTGTGTCCAGGCATTACTGCCGACCTGCAGCTTATTGATGATGCCGTGAAGACAGCCATCATTGACAGAGAGCTTGCCAGACTAAACATCGACATTGCCTGCCTTCAGGAGACTAGGCTCCCAGAAAGTGGTACCATAAAAGAACGCAACTACACTTTCTTCTGGCAGGTTGGACCAATGGACACAGCAAGGCAACATGGGGTTGGTTTTGCCATAAAAAATGGACTCTGCTCCTCCATAGAACCCCCAACAAAGGGCACTAACAGAATACTAACAATACGACTATCTACATCCTCAGGAATAGCCAACATCATCAGTGCTTATGCTCCAACCTTATCCTCGAGCTCAGAACCGAAAGACCAGTTCTATCAAGATCTTAATCAAACACTAGCCAGCATACCCACCAATGAAGCAATCTACCTCCTTGGTGACTTCAATGCAAGAGTTGGAAGTGATCACGTGGCCTGGCCAACTTGCCTCGGTTGTTTTTGGAAGAGGCAGGCTAAATGAAAATGGGCAGAGATTAAAAGAGATGTGCTGCTTACATGGACTATGTGTCACAAATACTTTCTTCAACTGCAAAGCAATCCACCAAGTGTCATGGAGGCATCCCCGCTCTAAACACTGGCACCAACTAGATCATCATCACAAGACGCACACAACTGGCCAGTGTCCTCCTCACACGCAGCTACCACAGTGCAGACTGCGACACAGATCATTCTTTAGTGGCTAGCAAGGTAAGGTTACTGCCAAAGAAATTGTACCGCAACAAAAACAAGGGCAAACCACGCATAGGCATCTGCTCCACCAAGAATCCAGAGAGAACAGCAGAATACACCCAGAGACTACAAGAATCTCTTGCACAAATGCTACCAGTAGACACTATTGAGTCCAAGTGGTCACATCTGTGGGACACCATATATGGCTCAGCTATTGCGGCATTTGGCAAGAGAGAACGCAAAAGTGCAGACTGGTTTGAGAATCACTGGAAGGAAATGAAGCATGTCACTGATGCAAAAAGAAAGGCTCTTTTAGCCTATAAAGACAGGCCTTGCCCAGAAACTCTACATTGCCTTAAGAGTGCCAATAAAAATGCCCAGCAGGCAGCTCGCCACTACGCTAACACGTACTGGCTCAATCTAAGTTCCAGCATACAGTCAGCTGCTGATATAGGCGATACAAAGGCTATGTACGAGAATATAAAACAAGCAACAGGCCCTCTGACCTTCAAGACAGCACCCTTAATGTCAAAAGCAGGGGAAATTATCACTGATCGGGACATGCAACTCAAACGGTGGATCGAGCACTACCTGGAATTGTACGCAACTATGAACCATGTCTCAACTTCTGCCCTGGACGATATCCCAGACCTGCCGGTCATGGAAGAGCTACCCACAATGGTCGAGCTAAGTAGAGCCATAGAGTGCCTAGCCTGCGGGAAAGCCCCTGGTAATGATGGAATTCCACCAGAAGTTCTCAAATGTGGAGAAAAAAACACACTTTTACAGACTTTGCATGACCTCCTAACTCTGTGCTGGGAACCGGGACAGATACCACAGGAGTTAAAAGATGCCAACATCGTTACACTGTATAAAAATAAAGGAGACAAGAGTGACTGCAACAACTATCGTGGAATCTCTCTCCTCAGTATAGTTGGAAATGCGTTCGTCCCAGTTGCATTAACACGCCTGCAGACCCTAGCATCGCGTGTACTCCAAGAATCGCAGTGCGGCTTTCGAGCCGGAAGATCAACCATAGACATGATCTTCTCTCTGCGCCAGCTGCAGGAGAAATGCAGGGAGCAACATATGCCTCTATCATCGCGTTCGTCGACCTAACTAAAGCTTTTGATCTTGTCAGCAGAAGCGGCTTTTTCCAGATCTAAGTAAAAATAGGCTGCCCTACACATCTGCTTAACATCATCAAGCAATTCCACTATAACATGCAGGGCACAGTGTGCTATAACGGTGCCACCTCTCAGGCTTTCCCAGTAAGTAGTGGAGTAAAGCAAGGCTGCGTGTTGGCACCTACTCTATTCGCAATATTCTTTTCCATCCTACTCTAGTATGCCTTCAATAACAATAGCGAGGGGATATACATACACACTAGAGCTGACGGGATATTATTCAATATTGCCCGACTTAGAGCCAATACCAAAATAAGGAAGATTTTGCTGCGCGAGCTCTTATTTGCAGACGATGCCGCCTTAATATCCCACACAGCAGACTGCCAGCAGAACCTTGTATCCAGCTTCTCCACTGCCTGCAAAGATTTTGGCCTGACCATAAGTATAAAGAAAATCAACATTATGACACAGGATGCTGCCTCTCTCCCGACTATCACCATTGACGACTGCAACCTGGATGTTGTTGACAGTTTTACTTACCTGGGATCAAACATCTCGAGCACCCTCTCACTGGAAGATGAGATAAGTAGTAGGATAGGGAAGTCAGCAACTGTTATGGCTAGACTGTACAAAAGAGTCTGGTCAAATGCCAAACTCACAGCAAGGACTAAGCTGCAGGTATACCAGGCCTGCGTACTGAGCACACTCCTCTATGGATGCGAGTCTTGGACCACCTATACCAGGCATGAAAGAAGACTCAATAGCTTCCACCTCAGATGCCTGCGCCGCATCTTGCACATCAAATGGCAAGAGAAAGTCCCCAACACAGAGGTCCTGGCTCAAGCAAGCATGAGTAGTATTGCAGCAATATTAAGTCAAAGACGCCTCCGTTGGCTTGGACACGCCAAGAAGATGCAAACTGGTCGCATACCCAAGGATGTGCTTTACAGCGAGCTGGCGACAAGGAGGAGGTCGGTTTGTCAGCCATGTCTCAGATACATGGACATATGCAGGAGAGACATGAAAGTAGCCAACATTGATATACAAAACTGGGAAAACCTGGCAGAGGATAGGTCCATGTGGCGAGCTATAGTGAAAGAAGGATCACTAAGAGCAGAGGAGCAAACTAGGGCAGAAGCAGTCGGGGAAAGAGCGAGGAGAAAGGCCAGGCAACACTGCCCCACTGCTTTCGTGTGTGTGTCATGCAGAAGAGACTGCCACTCAAGGATTGGTCTCATCAACCACACCAAGAGCTGCAAATAATAAAGATAAATCTATCGTCTTTCGTAGATGGACAGATGACATACATACAAGTATGGTCAACATTTAGGTAATGTGTACAAGTATGGCCAACATTCAGGTCATGTGTACAAGTACGGTCAACATGAAGGCCTTGTGTAAAAGTATGGTCAACATTCAGGTCATGTGTACAAGTATTGTCAGCATTTAGGCCTTGTGTAAAAGTATGGTCAACATTCAGGTCATGTGTACAAGTATGGTCAACATTTAGGTCATGTGTACACGTATGGTCAACATTTACGTCATGTGTAGAGTTATGATCAGCATTTAGGTCATGTGTACAAAAATGCTCAACATATAGTTCATAGCATCCCTATTCGCGCCAATTTTCCATTATTAGTGTGCGTTCAGATCTAATCTTTTTTCAATATGATGAAATTTATTTGAAATTTGACCCAAAAACAACGCATTAGGTAATACATTCATTTATTGGCCCTTTATCCTCAACGATCACATCTATAACGATTAACATTATAATCTCCTATACTTTTCATTTACACACCCATACAAATATCAATTATAACATAATTACCTTATGCTGATTAACTTTATGTCTAGGCAACTGGGTAATTTACTATTCCAGCATCCGGCTTCGTTCACGCTCACTACTGGCTTGTCTTTAACTTGCAGGTCTGCCCAAGTCATGTAAAGAGATCCCAGGGTTCGTCAATGGAAACAAATACAGGATTGACCCCGACTTCACCGGACCGGCTAACGCCTTTACCGTAAGTTGACCGGCACAAAAAAAACCAGTTGGTCAGTACTATATAGCACATTTTGGGGCAGTCTTAGCGCTTGACCCTCACCCATATTCCAGGCTCAAAAGTTGTACCTCCTTGCTCAGATAAAAATGCGTGTGCACTCATCAAAATCCGATGCTTATACAAATTTACAGCCACAAGGATGCAAGAGAATGACCTTCGAATGTCTTTGAGTGAAACCTGTAATGCATTTTTTTTTCTAACTTCCTGTTATCCATTTGAGTTCCCTTATTTACTTTCACGCGCTACATAAAGTCTAATCCACTTTACCTCAACTTACCTTCGAGTGACCTCCATATTTCTTCTCTGTTATACCCACAGACAAGTGGTTATTTCAGCTGAAGCAAGTAGGTTTCATAAATACAACAAACAAAATCCTTACGCAAAACGCAGGTCTAAAAGTCACCCCCAATTAAACCTGTAAAATAGCTCTTTCTTGCACTCCAATTTTCGCTAAGCTCCAGGATGTCCCTTTGAGCCGAAATTTTGTACGCTGCAATCACAAAACTAAGGACAATAAATTTGTCGTCTGTCTAGGTCCACTGAGCCGCAAAATAACTCACGAGAAGCCCCCATCTTGCATTATGTCCTCGACCAATTTGGCTGATATAAGGTTTAGCTAAATCTCTAATGTTAAGAAAAAATAAACCGAATTCAACACCATATTTCAGTGGATACCAAACCATGTTTAAATTGACATCACACCATAATTAAATGGAAACCACACCATATTTCATTTCCAGTGGAAATCACTTCACATTAAATGATCTCTGTCGTATATATCTGTCTTGACGTCCTTCCTGATGTTCAATTCAAATAAACTCTATGTACACTGACCAACCCACTGACCAACCCATTGACCAACCCACTTACCAACCCAACACTCGATGAGTTTGGAAACCTTCAGGTTGAGGGTCTTTATCTTGCTTCTGACGGAATCCCTCATGGCGTTTTATTGAAACGTAAGGAACGATAAGCGAAAGGGTGGCGTCATTTTTTAAATCCTTTATATTAACTCGTGGTGTCTGCGGCCGACCGACCTTGCTTGCTTGTCGCCAAAACTTTTGATCGATTTTTAACCCACTTGCTCGCAAGATAGCGAGCTGAAATTTTGCAGGCACTTTCGTACCGATGATAAAAACAATGTATCAAAATTTCAGAGCGATCGCATGTACCGTAATTAAATTATTGATTTTTTAGATTATTTTATTTATTCCAATGTATCATGCTATTTTTTGAGATAGAGCGTCGCGGTGCGTATTATATTGAACAACCTTTCTGTCGCGCAATAAGGTGCGTATTTTACTGACAACACTTTTTATAAACCTATTCCTGATCGGTGCGCATTATATTAAACACGTTTTACGACACAACTGCAATTTTGTATTTTTGGATGGTCTTGCGCTGCGTGTTATAATGAACATTCTTTTAGTTACGTCTCATACGTAAAGGATTTATAGTCAAAAACTTGGTTTTTTACGGGTTGTTTTTATTCACTACTGCGTTTCCTTGAATTTGGTGCTCGGTCTTGATATACAAACGTGGAGAAACAATTTAAAACTACAGAGATCACTGCTTGCTAACAACTTTACCTCACAGAGGTACATTTCAGGGCAAGCCTACATACATACGGGTCTTTCCCCAACTGTTTATAAACATTTCATAAAATACTTGAACAAATTCAAAGTCTTAAGTTTAGTACAAAATAAGAGCCTATCAAGCTCTAGTTTAAAACAAATACAAACAGAAAAAGAAAAACAAATTAAATAGATGTCCTTCCGGTTGTAGCCGAATGGATGACATTTAATAAACATTATTTGTAAGCCTCAGGATGGTAATACAAACAATGTCGTCAGGGCAAAAGCTACGCTTTCAATGACTCCTGCAAAAATTCTAAACCACCACACTGTCACGTGAGAATCACGAGATTAGTGACAGAGAGGTCACAAGTGTAATAAACAACCCCGTAAAAACAAAGTTTTTGACTATAAATCCCTTATAGATGAGACATAACTAAAAGTATTGATTATATTCAAACATTTACAGATTGAATCTGTCTTAACTCAACTTTGCATCATAACCCTAGTGGGGGGGGGAGGGGTGGGTGGGGGGAGAGGGGAAAAGTCTGGTCACCGATTCGCTTGACCGAGCTCAGAGTGACACGTAAAATGTAAACAAAAGCGCACCGTCGTTTCGTTGGGTCGCCTCAATGCTCAAACTTTCACGTGGCAAAAAAACAATAACAAATCGTGAATTAAAATTACATACCTCATATAAGGATAAACTAAAAATGCATTAATTTAATTACGGTACGTTCGATCGATCTGAAATTTTGATACGATGCATTGTTAGGTAAGACGGGTCCGTGTGCCAAATTTCGGTTCGATCGGATCATTGGAAGTGGGTCATTTTCGACTTTTGTTTTTCCGCCCGCCGAGCCCATGAGATGATGAGAGAGAGACAGAGAGAGAGACAGACAGAGAGAGAGAGACGGCGGTGAAGTTAATATAAGGGATTTAAAAAGGAGGCGAAAGCAGTTGAAAAAGTAATGGCGTTTGTGTGGCTGATGTCTCCACGTTGTGAAACCTCAAAGTTATACTTTTTGTATATAATGTGCATATTAAAGTTATTTTGTTGACAATAGTATTTGAAGGATTTATTGCACGAAGGTGTGTATTGTGAGAACGCCTACAAAACACATATAAAAGCAAACCATTTACACACACACACAAGATTTTAAAAAGTTTTGTCATTTCTAAAGGGAAATCTATTAATAGAAATATCCAGTGTTTTTAGGTGGACAAATTTAATACAATTTAATAAAAGATACGAGTCAATATTTAAATGTAGGTATATTGAGAAGGAAGTATCTTATCAGCTATTTGTTAATTCTTCGTTTATTTAAGACAGCTTATTAGACTTCAAATAGAAACGAACAATTTCGTAATTTTGCTATGCTAACAATTTTGAGAACTCATAGTTTATTCTGTAAAATTTCTTAAAAGCATTAAAATGTAGTCTAAAAATAGAACATTACACAATGAGTTATGACGTTTTCTGGTAGAAATGACTGACTCAATAACTGCCCAAAAATGTCACACTGTTTCTGCCAGCCGCACACACCATTCTGCACTGCACTGCACTGGGGCGCACTGCCCCACGAGCATTTAGGGTTACAGCTATATTTTTGAAAGCGTGTTCTGTCTAAAGATACGTTGAATTGACTTTTCGCAAATAAATTGCACTGATTTGGTAGTCTTCCACTTGGATGCAAGCAATTGACAATTTTAAAGAGATATTTGTTCAACATAATTTTCAAATCTAAACTAAGATACCAAAACATTACCTTAATGACTATGGATATTTTTTTTTCATGACATTCATTTCATTAGCAATAAAAAGATGGCCGGACTAAAAAAAAAGATTATTTTTTATTCTAATGGACCTATAGTTCACTGTTTTTATATATATTTAAATCCTCTCACAGGTGATTTGCGATAAAATCAATGGTGTCATTGTCACGAAATTGGCCCCTACCGGCCCCTTCCCAATGGTGGCCCCAACGACTAACGGGACCTTGGTGATCAGCTACGAGCCTAAGCCTGCAGACATACAACCTCTTTTGGAGCTCTTGGGATTCTGTTATCAAGATGCTACGTAAGTGACATAGCATCGAAAGGATATACATAAATCAAACCCTGTCGACACTATTACAAGTTCATTTGAGTTTGATCATGCAGCAGCGGGAGTTTTGCTTGTATCTAAACGTAAAAAAAACCATATAAAAATATCGATAAACTTTTTTAAAAGATTTGATGTGCATGATGATTTTTTAAAAAAGATCTTCGTTAGACACAAAACTTGTGACTATTTGGAAACTGTAACAGCTAATTTTTTCCCATAAAATACTGATTACTTTTAACTGTAAAGAAAATTAAATCGAATTTTGGCCATTTTGTGTGTTTTTTCCAGATTTAACTGCAACCAGGGTTTCTCTCTGCTTCCTGGAACCAAATGGTTTGATGCATACGGCAATTCTTACAGTAACTGGGGCAGCACCAAGGAAGGAAAGGTAGGCCTTAAAAGGATTTTTTAAAATAACAAACGTGCTAGAAATAATAACAATTTAAAAAAACATAATCACACACAACAGAAACAATAACCACACACAACACAAACTACACACAAAACAAACACTAACTACACACAACACAAAAACTAACTACACACAAAACAAACACTAACTACACACAACACAAACACTAACTACACACAACACAAACACTAACTACACACAACACAAACACTAACTACACACAACACAAACACTACACACTACACAAACACTAACTACACACAACACAAACTGCACACAACAGAAACATCAAAACATAAAAGACTACACACACAATAACTAGACTTCAGACAATATGATAGTCATTTTAGACTTGAAGCTAGTGCACATTAAGCATTGACCAGATTCATGCTTTTTCTAGGGGACATCATGTGGTTAGTGGCCAATGCGATTATTGATTCTTTTTATCGAAAAGTTTTTTTTTAATTACCTTTTGGATTTAACTTCATTTATTTACACTGTTACACACACATTTATTTTTATTTATTTATTTATTATTTATTTATTTATTTATTTTTTATTTATTTATTTTGAGCGTGATAAAATATACACGGGGCTGAAGTTTACTTTATTTATTTATTGTATTCTTTTTTTATTTTTAAATCAAAAGAAAACATGATTCCCATTAAGAAAATCTATAAAAAGACATATTTACCCCCCCCCCTTTTTTTTTCTTTAATCTTTCACAGACATATCCATTGTAACAGATATTTACCTTAACGTTAGAGTATATATTTAATGATGCAACTAATGGTCCCGGCACAACCAAAGGTTTCTAATGTTTCAGTGCGCATGCGGAGAGCTCAAGGTTTGTCCAGGCAACTGCTACTGTGATGGGAGTAAAGCCACCAGTGACGTCAGTCGTGTCTTGGACAAGAGAAGCCTGCCCATTGTGGCGATCAGCTTCAACTCGCCTGTCGCATCTAAGGGCAGCGTGGACATTCAGCCGCTAATCTGTTCAGACGTCCCTACAGGTAACTAACTCAACGAAAGCAAAGTTTATTGAATTACTGAGAATTAACAAGCCTGAGCCAATCGCTTGCCTAAATCTGGCCTGCGTCCTTCGTTATGTTTGAACTGCTTCAACCGATTACGGTTTACCTGCGTCATTAACATTCTTTGAATCCTGTCAAAACACAGCACACGAGACCACATCGTTGAACTTCCCCAAAGATCATTTCAAGGGCCGTTATACTTATGGTCCCATGCCCATATTCCAGAATTTCTATACACGGGTTCTCAACACTAACTGAAATCCTTCTTTTCCGCAGCAGAGCGCGGGTATTTTGCTATTACTTTTAGGGTTTTAACCCTACGTTATTCTTCACACAACACCACATTTGGCTTTATATACAACACTATGGTATACTTTAATCAATACTACGGTTGGCTTTATACAACATTAGGTATACTTTATACAACATTAGATATACTTTATACAACATTAGGTATACTTATACAACATTAGGTATACTTTATACAACATTAGGTATACTTTATACAACATTAGGTATACTTTATACAACATTAGGTATACTTTATACAACATTAGGTATACTTTATACAACATTAGGTATACTTTATACAACATTAGGTATACTTTATACAACATTAGGTATACTTTATACAACATTAGGTATACTTTATACAACATTAGGTATACTTTATACAACACTACGCCAAACGTAATGTAACACTATCCCATGCTTTATACAACACTTATCGACTTAAAACTAATATTTATCTTCTCCGCAATGTTGGTCAGGTATTCCAAAGGATTGCCACGAGGCCAAATGGACGTATAATTTCAAAAAGAACACCCCCCTGTACATCGACCCTGATGGTCCGGCGCCCGCCTCCCTGAGCCCTATACTGGTCTACTGTGACCAGGAGTCCTACTTCCATGTCGGTGTCACTAACATCGTCGTGGAAATGTAAGTAATTACCATGAGTCTTTGGCGACATAATTAATCATTGTAACTGTTTGGCAAAGTAGGTAAAGGCGGTGAAGTTTAGGTAATTAAAGTACTCACAGCGAGTGTTTACCAACGTAAGTTTCCCCTTGAGTGTCAAGCATATTAAATTGCATAGTTCATAAATTACCCTTTAGACCCTTTAGCGTGCAAAAAGGAAAAACTTTTTTTTTAAATTGTAAAATAAAGAGACAAAGAGCGAACAATTAAATCTCGTTTCTAATTTGAACGACTTTATACGGAAGTGTGTAAGAATTTATTTTTGGCATTTATAATTTATTTTTTGGCGCTAATGGGTAAGAAGCTATTGCCCATTTAAGTGGGGGGGGGAGGTGGCAAATGTTCTTTTTCTAATAGATTCTGCTAATTCTTACAATTATTATTTTCATATGTTGCAAGCTATATAGTGTCCTAAATATACAAGCTTTTTGAGTGAAACGGGTGCTTGATATCTTTAAAAAAAAATTCAGTAAAGTTTATTTATTACACGTGGGATGAAATTATGAAATTATTTTTATGGTCGTCAACTTCATTATTTAATATAACATACACTTGGAAATGGAGAGGGAATTTTCTGAGGCAACTTTTTAAACGAAAACAACTCACGTTGTAGAAATTGAAGAAGTTCTTTGGAAGATACTTTAAAAGCTTTGATATAAATTTAATTATGTGATAAATGTGATTTGAGCAAAGAGATTTAATGGTTGGAATCTCTTTCATATGAATATTTTAAATGTTCTTGATTCAATTATTTTAGTGTTGTTGTCCCCTATACTAATGAAAGCCTAATCCTTCGCCCACTTATCACTAAATTTTGAGCTTCCCATGTGAATATAAGGCTTTAATTTTGCAGGCTAATACCTTAAACGCTACTTATCCAAATTTAGCACAACTGGAATTAAAGTAATATGCAGCAATACCACTTTCTCTTATATAATGGCTAAATTAATATTTTAAATCACTGGCTATCAAAATAATGGACAGATATATACCAAACTTAGTAGACATTAACCTATCAACACCTAATGCCATTAATAATGGAAATCAATATGTCCAATACTTCTTTTCTGGGATACCAAAATCATTTTTTCTTAAAGGTTATATCTCTAATTCACATAAGTTTTTTAAAGAAATAAATAAACCTTTAAAAAAAACTCGGAAAATAAATGATATAATATTTAGATACAAAACAAGGAGCGGCAGGGAATAGTAAAACAAGGGGAGGGTGATCAAATTTAAACAACGTAAAATCTTATTTAAAAAACACAGAAATAAACAACAAATTGTATCCCTAAGTGAAACAGCAACATTTTAGATATGTGATTCTATCGGTAGATAGGAATGTTTTATATAATGGGCAAAACTGAACGAAATATATATCAAAATAGTCTTAATGTAATTTATATGACGATTTTGTATCTTTGTGTGTGTGGATTTATTTGAATTCTATCCTTTAAGTTCGTACAGCTTGAAAAAGATTACATGTGCTTAATTCTTTATGCCTATAGCTATGAATTATATTTCTATGATTGTTTTTAAATAAAATTATTACCCTACTGAATTGTTTATTTAGTTCCCTATTGCTCTTTATCTTACTTAAAATTGTCTCAATATTAGAATATTAAATTGTTCATATGCATAGTTCTGACCAAATATAGTTCAATTCTTAAGTGTAAACTTAGCATAAAATTTAGTTACATTACAACCAGAAAGGTTAACTTAAAACGCCGTAAAATGAGAGATACTTTTAAAAAAACAATGGGTGACATATTTCCACCTACATAATAAAACTTGTATTTCATTACACTTCCGTAGCGAGGCGCGGGTATATTTCTAGTTAAATATAGAATAAAATTAAGATATTTTACAATGCAGTTATTTAATAAATTGTATTTATGTACATTCGAAACGAAGAAATTTCGTTTTCTAAGATAAACTGTTTTTAATACCAATGTACAGTAATTATCTATATATATATAATTCACCAGAACAAGATCAAGAGCGAGTAGTTTGCAAATGAGCATGACAGATGACCCTCGCTGGGGTTGACAAATCATGCGCAGTGGGTTCAAAAGGGAGGTGGGGTGGGCATGTTTCGAGACCAATAATGCTTCTTGTGTTCGCTTGCGTTGTTCCTTCAGAGAATAACATATTGTTCGTAGTGTAGTGTTTATCACGTCCGCCTTCGTGCCTCAGCGGAAATATTTTATTTTTAATTTTTAAAAATGTTTGCTTGTGTCCGTTCTTTTCCTCCTGTTTTTGCAAACATAGCCGACCCTCGCTAGGGTCGGCCAATCAGAGTTTATGGTTGGCAAGCTAGGTTGGTGCAGGTAGCCAACCGCAGTGCGCATGTCTCGAGACCATCAATACGTCAGCAATGTCCCCCACCCCTCCCAACGTTCATTCGCGTTGTTCTTATTTCTTCGCGCTGTAGTTTGTGTCCATTCTCCCCCCCCCTTTCTGCACTGTCTATTAGCAAGTCTGCGGCTTATGCTAAACCACGGGTCATATCTTGTTGTATATAAATTCTATAAAACGTGCAAGTCAGCTGTAACTTGGTATGTGCTTCTATTTTTATTTTATTTTATTTTAATAGGATAGCCGGATAGCTTAAAAGAGCATTTTAAGAGTAAAACTTAAACAAACAAAAAACGTTAGCATCTTTAGTGACCTACTTATACCATTAAACGAGTAGCTAAACAATTATCAGTGAGGAGGCCGTCCGTAAACGAATTTTAACTGGCCCCGGGCCTCAACGTATAAATTCAACTGACTCGTAATTCATATACATGCATGTATATCTTATCTTACGGCTACACTTTATTTTTTTACGGAAGGTGGAAAGTATTGGTTGTTTTGCGAACAGAATAAGATGAACTCAACAGTTTAAAAAAAATAACGATGGCGTCTTATTGTTAATCAACATTGATATTCATTTCAAAAAGTCGAAGAAGTCATGTGCTGTCGCGTGTACAAAATTAAATCACGTTTAATTGACAAATCGATGCCGCAATGCATGTTCAGTCGGTGTGCTTAAAATTGTATATAATTTCATACCAAATTTTGAATAATCATTTATGGCTCTATGGTCATATTTTAGCAAAATTTATTTATTGTAAGGTACGTAGTATAAAATGACCAACCTCCTCCCATAACGTTTATATTACTTATCTAATTTTCGCAATTTGCAACTTAATTCGCAACTTAATAAAGTATTAAGTTCATTAAGACATTTATAAACTTTCGAAAACAGCGGTAGAATGTCCCCCTTTTTCTCTCCAAGAAAAAAATATCCCTCTTACTAATAACAAAAAAAAACCCCTATCATATTAATTAAAAGCTTGTACTCTACAAGTCTCATTTTTTGTTTACTATCTTTATCCGGCCCACAATTATTATTTATTGAAGGAAAGCATAACTATGTGCAAATGGTTTGGTCTACCCTGAGCTAGAGAGTTAAATATGGCATGCACAGGAGGGGAAATTTTGTCTTTAACCTTTTACACAATTTCAAATGAAAAATATGTGTTCTTAAAAAAGATGCTTTTGTCAATGTTTACATGGAAATATAATTAGGTTGTCTCCATCTACAGCCCTGTCATCTACTTCAACATCACAACAGGCGTCATAGTAAACTACACACAAAACCTACCGGTGCTCCAGGCTCTGATCAGCATATCGGCTTACTGTTCACAGAGAGTTTCATTCAACTGCAAGGTAATTGTTACAATGAAGTTGTTCATATTTGGCCTGTAACAAGACAATTCGGTTGGTGATTTTCTGATGTCCAGATTTTTCACAATGGTCGGCTATTGGATAAAAATACTTTTTCATCCTTTTCAAACTTAAAGGACATGCTTTTGTTCGCATGCTAATAAAAAGTAGAATATTATTTGTTCCCCTGATGTACAGAATATCTAAAGTTTAAAAATAAAAAGTAAAAAAAATATATTTAAAAAACAAACACTTATAATGAAAGCTTTGGTAAGTGTATAACATATAAACAGGGTATTAGTTAGCCTGACAGGACGTAACAAACGAGCGAACGTATCGGCAAAGAGCCTTCCTCAACGAACAAATAGTACACAAATAAAACGAATATAACGAAAGAATATTATATCTCTACTTGACTAATTGGATTTCACCGCAGCTAATTTTTTTTGTTTTTTTTTGGTGCAATTAAAACAATAAATTTGAGCTTTATTTTAAACTAAAACGACAATAGACGTTTCGGCTAATGCCTTCATCAGTAAAATAACATAAAATAGGTACTTACATATATTTAAATTCTTAAAACATATTAGATCATAAAATAATTTAAAATATTCATGTAAAATAAAATTAAAGGAAAAGAAAAAACAAACAAAGACGCGGGATATAGAAAAAAGAAGGAAGTATCTAAAGTTACAGTTAAAACCACAACGGGAAAAAGATTCTGCAGTTAGGTAAAATTGTGAATTTGGTTAATTCCATATGGAGCCAACGTACCAAATCGTTTTAACAGTCTGTTTTCCATGAGGATCCTATCATGGGTATTGTTTGCATAAAAATACCAGTAACTGCAACATCTGAAATACCGTCATGGTCAACACTGTTGAAATGATTAGATACAGGACATTGAGCTTGTCATATTTAATACATTCGATTTCATATATTTAACAATAGTGTCATTGATGAAGACATCCATTTTTAAGTAAGTTTATACACTGAAAAAATATTTTGGCTGAAGTAATTTTCCAGGCTCGAACATTTTCAAAGAGGAGACAAGGGGCCGTCCATTTTGGCCTATTTTACCCCCCTCCCCCCTCGTCACACTTCATCTCAAAAACTTATACGCCCCCCCCCTCTTCTTCCAATATGACGTCACAAGCTTTGAACACCCCCCACCAAAGCCGTATTTTCTAATTGAAAATTAGTATGTTGCAAAATAACTTTTTTGTCATTTAAATATGTATTTAGTGTAAGACTGCAATCTAATTTCGTGACACGAGTGAATACATGGAAAACGTCATTAAATACATTGAAAGCAATCAAATATTTATGTGGAACTTTTATTTAAAGTAGAGCGTTTTGATGTGACGTCACATTTCTTAAACACCCTCCTCATCCTCGTCACACTTTGTCACATGACCCTTCCCTCCTTTTTTTTAGGCGCGTGACGTCATTTACGGACGGCCCCTGAGGTGCTCATGCTTCGAAAAGACAATATTATAGTCTAATTTTGTTAAAACAAAATTATTTCAAACATTATTTGGGGGAATTACTGGTTGAATGGAGTTTATTTTAGGATTAAAACCTCAATTATAGTTGAAAGATTGTTCTAAGTCTCTTTAACATATCCCGTCAACTACCATGACTATTGCAGGGATCCAGATTGTTCAGTGGAGGCGGCTATGTCTCTGTGGGCGGCAGCCAAAGGAAACTCGAATACTTCCCCGGTGCTGGGGGCGCCCAGAACTCGTGCGGCTGTGGCGTCACCAGGTCATGCCAGGATCCAACCGTCAAATGTAACTGTGACATCGGGGACGGTCAGGATCGCAAAGACTTTGGCGTCATCATCGACAAGCGAGATCTTCCGGTGGTGAAGGTCACGGCCGAGGGCGGCGATGGTCGTACGGCCACGTACGTCATTGGCAATCTCCAGTGCAGTCAGAAACAATTCGGTAAATGTTTGATAGAGATTGTAGATAATTTTGATATTGACTAAGAAAAGTTTTTTACTTTTTTTTTAAAGAGATCAACACACCGTAGGCTAATGTAAACACTGACACAGACTGTGATATTGTAGACACTGACACAGACTGGGTATTGTAGACACTGACATAGACTGGGATATTGTAGACACTGACACAGACTGGGGTTATAGACACTGACACAGACTGGGATATTGTAGACACTGACACTGACTGAGGTATTATAGACAATGACATAGACCTGGGTATTGAAGACACAAACTGTTGTATTGTAGACACAGACTAGGGTATTGTAGGCATTGAGACAGACAGTGGTATTGTAGACACAGACTGGGGTATTGAAGTTACTGACAGAGGAATGAAGGATAAAATTACCTGAAGCAGAGTAAAGACAGTTCAGTTCGTATTAACATTTTTGAGATTTATAACATTTTGTAATTGTAAATTTAACTTTAAATTTTACTGTAAATTTTACACCAAAAATTTCAGTCATTTTTTGCCTCTCGGGACCATCTACTATTTAATAAATATTCAGTCGGAGTCGATTTAGTATAATGCGTCATATTTGTATCACCCCCTTAAAAAACACCATATTAGAGACATTTATATAACGATGCCGAAATAGTGGTCAGAAAAAAAAATATTTATTTTTACAGTATCATTGAGAATGCTACCAAAGATTTATTTTTTTCAAATTGCCAATGCATATGACTATTAAAAAACAATAATGATCAAAATGTTACACAGATACCATCTTCGTTGATTTTGTTCTTCAAGTATAACATCTATGTATATAAAGAATATGTGCAAATGAGCATTACGAATGGCCCTCGATGGGGTCGACCGATCACTGTTGGCAAGCGTAATGGGATGAAAGAAAAAAAAGGGGGGGGGGTGGGGAGGCAACAACTTTTCTTGCGGTAACTTGCGTTGTTCCTTCGCAGAATAACATGCGATTCGTAGTGCAGTTGGTATCACGTCCGCCATTGCACGCGGAAAGTCCTGGGTTCAAGCCCCAGCGCGAGCAATTTTTAAAAAATTATTATTTTTTTCTGCCCGTTCTTTTTCCCATTTTTTACAACCACTGTGCACATGTCTCCACGTTTACTAACTTTTTTGTCATTACTTCGTGCTGCTGTTTGTGTCCGTTCTGTCACCCTCCCCTCGTTTTTTACACTATCTATGATGAGGAAGTCTGCTGCGTATGCTACGCCGCGGATCGTATCTTGTTTCGTTTTAATCTTGTTGGACGTCTTTCTTTGCGGCAAGTCATCTGAAGAGAAAAAAATTATTACCATTTTCCTAATTTAAAAAAAAACAAGTATGTAAAAGGAAGTTTTAAGCTGATTCTGTTACCGGTTGGCCAATTGTATGATAAAACTTCATAATTTCATGTTATATTTTTCTAACAATTTTATTTATTGAAGTGGTTTTAAATATGATTATTCCCTTCAGGCGAATTTTTAGATTATTATTATGTATTTGTCTAAAGTTTGTTATATCCCTAAAAAAACTGAATGAAATGAATTCCTATGACCTGTATAATCAAACTGCTTTGTGGGACATTTGCAGCTATACAGCCCAACTGTGAAAAATATCGCCAGGCTGGTGAGACCGATGACCACACATTCTGGCTGGACCCTGGAGGCCCAGGTATTTATTGTTTTATAACTAAACAAACATGTGTTCTCATCATTAGGTAGATCGAAAATATAATGATTTTTCGTTTCATTCTTCGCTGGCAAAATTGAATAATAAAAAATGTATAGGATTATGTCATCATTATGCGTATAAACTGTAAGATTTATATGTATTTGTTATTAGTAATAATATATATTCTTCATACTATTTATCTACATATATTACGTATTATGTATTATGAACATGATTAATCTGTTTGTTTTTATTGTATGGCTTACCTTCACTATTTCCTCAATTTATTACAATTATATTGACCTCCCGCTACTACATATTTCAAATTAAAATGTAATGTTCAATTCTTTTTAAATATAATTGATTAAACAAATGCAACAGTTTGTCATAATACGCAAGTTAAACTTATTTCACGGTCGAGATCTTTTATGAAATAATAATAAGTGGATTCGGGGAAATAGCTACTGATGACACACGGAATTAAAGAGATATTGAACAGTTATGAAATGCACGTCTTTCTAACCACAGAGATTGTCAATGACCTGCCCCCGTTCCTCGGCGTCTGCAAGTTTGTGACCAGTCCGCCACAGGGGATCACCATCATCCACCACACGAACGAGAACCCGGTAAGTTAGGGGCCGTCCATTAAGTACGTCACACTCCAGAGGTGGGGGGAGGGGGTGTAAGATAGTGTGCCTGTTGTGACAGGGGGGTGTGTCCGGCTATGTGTGATGTCACGGTGTTTTATATTAAATTTTAATTATTGTGTTAAGAGTAAGACAAAAAAGACATTTTTGTTCGAAAATGTGACGTACTTTAAAGGGGGGGGGGTCCAAGATGTGTGACAGTTTGTGACAGGGGGGAGGGGGGTTAAAAATTGTCAAAAATACACAGTCCCTAAGTTATTTCAGTTCAACTTCAACAAATTAATTTGATTTCACGTCGGTAATTTTAAAACGCTACCTCACTTTGGTGAGACCTGAACTATAAATCTTCTCTATGGGACCCATCCACCAAAGAAAACATTGATCAACTAGAACAAATTCAAAAAGAGCTGCTAGATTCATCATTGGAGAATGTTCAAAACTGAAAAGAATAACACCATTAGGTAAATCATTAAATCTTGAAACGCTAGAGGATAGAAGAACAAAATAGCAAAGTAGTAATAATACATAAGGCAATTAATTCTAATTTGGAAATACAACACAAAGATAACTTAATACAACCCTCAGATAGACACGGGGATGAAAACACTTTTCTTATTCCGTATCCTCGAACAAACTCAGACAAATTCTTGTTCTTTCCGTCCGGAATTCGGAATTGGAATGGGTTGCCTAGGGAAACCAGGAAAACCAACACTTTATCAACATTTAAAACTCTAACAAAAATGCAAGACTTCACACAAATTATGGATAAGCGTACGACGCGATAATCTTCTGTATAGACGGAGCATCTCTAAAGATAAGATAGAAGATAAGATATGTAAACGTCGCTATTTTATTTCAGCTGGGGTCTACAGTTATTCTTATTGCCCTCCCCCACCTACAGCACTAAGCTCTATGTCTGATCAAACCATTGAGGAATTCATACTCTCTAACAAGTCTCAAGTATTTACACTACAACATGATTCGCAATCAGACTTTTTTTTAGACAAACAACGATTGGGAAAATACAAGAAAGTGAAAGACATGCATGTAATACTTGTATGTCTGAAAGATATGCATGTAATACTTGTATGTCTGAAAGATAATATACATGCAATTCTTGTATGTCTGAAAGATATGCATGTAATACTTGTATGTCTGAAAGATATGCATGCAATACTTGTATGTATGAAAGACATGCATGTAATACTTGTATGTCTGAAAGTGAAAGACAAGTGTATTTCTTGTACGTCTGAACGAAACTGTAATAAGGATGTAAACTGACAGGGGTAAGTGGTCATTGAGATGTAATAAAACAGGTCCAACTGTCATACAGATGTAATAAAACAGGTCCAACTGTCATACAGATGTAATAAAACAGGTCCAACTGTCATTCAGATGACATAAAACATGTTCAACCGTCATTCAGATGGAACCAACTAAATGTTTCACTGTCATTGTAATATAAATATAACAAAAGGTTTAACAACCACTCCGAAAGACGAATCTTAAAATATAACTGTCCTTTCAGAGAGATGATCAGTCGACACTTCACGTCACAGACATCAAGAAATGTCCCCAACAGTTATGATTATAAAAATCATGGGGTAGCTGTGATGGTCATCCCCTTGCCTTTGACATTGATTTTTTTTAAAGAGGCTTCAGTTGTGAACGCCTATTGTAACCAATATGTTGGAAAATGGGAACGAATACTATCCCGAGCAACAGACGTCAATATTTTTTAATAAAATCATGGATAAATTTTCCAGATCTGAAATATGACTTTTTTTAAAAACGATGAAATAAAACCCCTAAGAATTATTAAATTACGTTGGCTTTTTTATATTATCACACCGATTTTCTGTAACCTTAAATGTAAACTTCGTATTCCAAATCACCTTATCTGTCCTGACATTCATGCGTTTAATTTTTTATCTTATGACATTTGAATTTTAAAAAAAAACTGTTTGTGTCGTATCCTTCATCAGAAAACAATCCGAGAGGTCATTTGGTTACTGTCCTATCTGGCGGTATCTAAGAACCAGCTTGAAGCTTTGAAAATCAGGTCAACGTACTGCTCACAAACAGTTCAGATCGGGTGTAAGCAAGTCAACATCATATCTAACCAAGGTGAGTAGGTGGGCTGAAATGGTCAGTGACTCATTATACTGTAGTCTTGTGTTGGACTAATAATGGTCAGTGAGTCGTTATACTGTAGCCTTGTGTTGGACTAATAATAGTCAGTCACTCGTAATACTGTAGTTTTGGGTTTGACTATTTAAAAAAATAACTTAAGTATCAGATTTATAAATCCGATTTCTACCAACTTTTTAACGTAATTTCATTTTATTTATTAATTTAATTTTTTATGCTTATATTTTCCTACATTTCATCTCTTCCAATTATTAAGATGGCCGAAAAGCTCATCTGAGCATTGAGAATCTTAAATCTAAATTTAAGAAGAAAATACTTTAAGGATTGTATTAAGATATTTATGAAATCTTTGAGCAAAGCTTTGAATAGAGCCCGCGGTTTTGTGGTACAGCAGAAAATGTGAATTTATTGTTTGTGTTTCAAACAACTTTGGATGTTCTGTGAGGATCGATACCCTTGTGTTTCAAACAACTTTGGGTGTTCTGTGAAGATCGATACCCTTGTGTTTCTAACAACTTTTGGTGTTCTGTGTGGATCGATACCCTTGTGTTTCTAACAACTTTTGGTGTTCTGTGTGGATCGATACCCTTGTGTTTCAAACAACTTTTGGTGTTCTGTGAAGATCGATACCCTTGTGTTTAAACAACTTTGGGTGTTCTGTGAGGATCGATAACCTCGCACATGAAATTAGAATAAATGTCTCTATAAAAGTTTTAATGATTATCACTCTGTGATTGACGAGTCCACTTGCAAATCCTACTTTAAGTCACATTTAGAGGTTGGTTTTTTTGTTGGTTTTTGTGTGAAAATGGCATTTATGTTTGAGCGACTTAACAGAATTTGTAAGCGTTTCATATTATTAACAATAAAATAGAGCGTATTTAGTAGGTTTTAAATAACCAAACCAAAAGAATACTGTAGAGTTTTAACATTTAAACCAGAAAATGGCAGTAACTCGTTTCACCGCCAAAATCGACTTAGCAGGTTTTGCAAGTTGACTCCTCAATTGTATTCAACTTATTTCAAGCATTCTCCTGCCTGAGAGCTAACGTAAAATATTTATTTTTAATGTATTAAAAGGTGGAGAAGTTTAATATTTTTAGCATTTTAAAATTTTGTACTACATAAATATTATTCCCTAATTAAGATTATTTATTTTTAAAACTAAGATAAGAATCTGTTGAAAATTGCTTTATTTGAGGAAATAATAAAACTAAGAATTGGTTTTCCCTACCCACCCCTAGACTTTAGAGTCACTTAAGATGTTTTTGTCCACGCTAAAAACACATGTTCTTCAGCCAGCCAATTTGCGGAATGGAAAGAGTACTTGTTTTCAGAAAACAAACATGTTCATAATTTTAAACAATATTAAATTTTTCCAAATGACAGAACAAAATTTTCTCCTCTCAAAAGGTTCAATTCAGATGATATCACCTAACGGCACAGCACAAGATGTCACCAAATATCTCACGACTTGTGGGGCGGATGGAAAGTCGTGTGGGTGTAATGGATATGGCGTTAGGTAACCAAATTACGTAACCAAATTGTTATGATTTATAACCAAAATTTAATTTGGTTTGTATTGATTTTTAAAAATATACATTTTATGGCTTTTGATGTTATGTAATTTCAGTTTTCTCTTTCTTGTCTTTGCTGTAAAGAACGTTGCAATGCTGAGATTAGTTTAGAAGTTTATTTGCCTTACTTTGTAAAATAAAAAATAATAATAATAAATTTAAAAAAAAATTTTAGAAGAAGAATTTGCAAATATTTTCTATTTTTAACACATCAGAAATAGAGTGTTTTTAATTAACTTTAGATAGTGTGTCTTTAAAATTGAGGCATTGACAATGTAACAACTATAAAGAACACTTGTCATATAGACCCGGTATTAAAAACAACAGGATATGTTCAAAGACTTTAATCTCCAAATGATGCCAAAATAATGGGAGAGGGGAAATTAGTTTAACGCTGACAAATGTAGCAAGATGTCTTGGCCATTACATGAGATGTTTTGAGGCGGCATTGGAGAAACAAACATTAGATTTACAGGGCGCTCTGAACGTAATGACGTGAAACCATGGTGTGCATTTATGTTTTTTTTAAAAAGCGTAGAAAAGGCAAGAGTCAGAAATGGAATGTAGAACTTCATTAGACATATGAAATGTTTGCACTTTGACTCGTATTGTAGCACACACAATAATTACTGTTATATATGGGTAAGCTTGGTGTTGTGAACTGCATCCAAGAAAGCTTGTGTAGACAACTCAAAATTCAGCTGTGCTGCACTGCGGAGAGAAAGTCTTGATTCTGTTGTTTTTTGTTTAAAAAGACTTTGTATAGATACAAAAATTCGGTACTTGTGTTATATCCGACCATCAATGTAGTACGGCCTTTTGCTTTGAAAAAAAAACATAACATAGCATAGCGTCAAATTTAATTAACAATGAATATATTCAGCTATGATTAATGTTCCATTATTCCGGTGGCCAGAATTTTAAATGGCATTCATGATAGTCAGAGGCGTCACTAGTGTTGGTGTCACCCAGTGCGGTAGCTCATGGTGTCACCCCCTCACGACTAATCCCTAGAACCTCCTCCGAGTCTGCCAGTGTTAAATAAAGGGAACATACGGAATTTTACATTTGGTGTCACCCCGTGTGATGGTGTCACCCGGTGCGGTCTGCACCCCCAAGTGACGCCACTGATGATGGTGTCTCATTTTCACACGATTTCTCCACATGTGCTCGTACAAGGGGTGTAACGGATTCAAAATTTTGAAATTCGTTCGGAGCCAGATTTGGCAGGATTTATGAAGTGAAATCCAACCGCAGCCAAATTAGTAAAAATTGTTGGATTCCGGATTTGCCGGAGCCGGAGCTTATATATATATATATTATGACTCTGCCGGCCAGCCGCATTTGGTCGGATTTATAAAGTGAAATTCTGTCGGAGCGGAGCCGGTTTTGTAAAAATGGCCAGATTCTTGATTTACCGGAGCCGAAATCCGTGAGTGTAACCCATGCCAAATTAAAAAAAGAAATAGTGACATTATATTAAAATTGATAATACAGAAAGCAACAAAACATTTTTTTTTAAACCTACATTCTTTCATTTATCAACTTTATCATTTAGTTAGTTTTTAGATTTAAGATGTAATCAAGGTTTTTCTTGTCAAAGCAAAACGTCAAAATCGTGAATATAGTCTTATTAGTCACTCTTGTTACTTATAATTTCTTTTATAACAGTATTAGTATTAGTATTGCTTACAGATAATATGAAATTTAATTTAACTAGATTAATTATTTACTTAATCTTCATCGTGGTAAGTGGGAGAAGTCAATAGTGACCATATCCATCTAGTAGTAGTAGCCTAACAAAAGTGACTTGCGCCATGTCGATTGTTCCACGCTCTTTTCGGAATCCACACTGACTTTCAGGCAGGAGTCCTTGGTCAAGGTGGACTGTGAGGCGGTTGAGCAGGATTCTGGCAAGGATCTTTCCTGCGATAGAAAGCAGGGATATGCCTCTGTGGTTGTCATAAGCCTGTCTACTTCCTTTTCGCTTATATAGATGTATGATGGTGGCATCTTTGAAGTCCTGCGGGATCGTAACTTGCTGCCATATTAAGAGAAACAGCTGGTGGAGCCTTTCAGTCAGGGCTGTTCCCCCCTCCTTGAAGACCTCAGCTGGTATGGCGTCAGAACCAGGTGCTTTGCCACTGGAGAGAAGATAGATTGCTTTCTGGGTCTCGAGCAAGGTTGAAGGGTCATCCAGTGCTTTGTTTGTTGGCACTTGGGGTAGACGATTGATGGCTTCGTCGTTGATTGTCGAAGGGCGATTCAGGACGTCATCGAAATGTTCGACCCATCTCTACAAGATCTTCTCTTTGTCTGTGATGAGAGTGTTACCGTCTGCGCTGAGGAGGGGGTTTGATCCTGAGGGCGTGGGGCCATACACTTCTTTCAAGGCGTCGAAGAAGTTTTTATAGTCACGCCTGTCTGCATAGCCTTGGATCTCGTCAGCTTTGTTGCCGAGCCAATCGTCCTGCATCTGACGGAGCTTCTGCTGAACAGTCTTGCGTATGTTGTTGAGTGCATCTCTCCTTGCCGTGGACTTGGGGTTATCGAGGAAAAATCAACATGGTGTTCGCTGCCAGGCAGTTGCAAGAGAAATATCAGGAGCAGAACTTCGACCTGTTCTCCACCTAATTCGACCTGACCAAGGCTTTTGACACTGTTGGCAGAGAGGGTCTGTGGAAGATCATGGCCAAGTACGGTTGCCAAAGGAAATTCATCGTCTTGGTGCAACAATTTCATGAGGGCATGCAGGCCAGAGACCAGGACAGCGGGGAGTTTTCTGATCATTTCCCAGTCACAAACGGGGTCAAGCAGGGCTGCGTCCTGGCACCAACACTGTTTAGCCTCATGTTTTCCGCCATGCTGACAGAGGCCTTCAGAGACGAGGATGTTGGTGTCAACCTGAGGTACCGCACAGATGGCAAGCTGTTCAACCTTCGGAGACTCCAGGCAAAAAACCAAGGATATGACAGACATCATCAGAGACCTGCTGTTCGCTGATGACTGTGCTCTCAACGCTGTCTCAGAAGCCGACATGCAACGCAATGTAAACCTGTTCTCCAGCGCCTGCACAAACTTTGGTCTGACAATCAACACTAAGAAGACTGAGGTCCTCCATCAGCCCGCGCCTGGAAGGCCCTACGTAGAGCCCAACATCACTGTCAACGGCCAGAGACTCAACACAGTGCACCGGTTCACATACCTAGGTAGCACACCGTCTCAAAATGTCACCATCGATGACGAAGTGAACGTCAGAATTGCCAGACCCAGCTCCACTTTCGGCAGGTTGTACCCTAATGTCTAGAACAGAAGAGGCATTACCATCCAGACTAAGCTGAAAGTGTACAGGGCAGTGGTGCTCCCCACACTGCTATATGCTTGTGAAACTTGGACTGTTTATCAGCGCCATGCAAGAAAGCTTAACCACTTTCATATAACAAGCCTCAGGAAGATTCTCGGCATAAAGTGGCAGAACAAAATTCCAGACACAGTGGTACTGACCAAGGCAGGTCTCCCCAGCATCTTCACCCTCCTGATGCAGACCCAGCTTCGCTGGGCAGGGCACGTTGTCCGAATGCCAGACGAGAGACTGCCAAAGAGAATCTTCTATGGTGAGCTCCAGTATGGCCAGCGGTCCCACGGTGGGCAAAAGAAACGCTTCAAAGACACACTGAAAGCCTCAATGAAAGCGTTTGCCATCAATCCAGACACGTGGGAACGAGCTGCAATGGACCGATCCACCTGGCGCTCTTCCATCCACGAAGGTGCCATGTCATGCGAGGCAAACCGGATCACCGCCGCAGAAAAGAAGAGGCAAGCCCGAAAGGCCCATGCTGTCAATCCCTCCAGGAGATGTCGCAATCGTCCCCTTGTCCCTTCTGTTCCCGAACCTTCCGTGCAAGGATTGGCCTAATCAGCCATCTGCACACGCAGAGACAACCCTCGGATGACTAGAGTGGTCCTCGTCGTATCGACGGACGAACGAACAGTAGCCTAAGTATCGCGTTGGTGCCAACAGTTAATACCAAAACAAACAAAAAATAGAGACAAATGTTGGTGGTCCGATAAAAAACAAGTACCAAAAATTATGTTTATCGTACGAATATTATGTACATTAAATTTTTAAAAAATACTTTGAATTTTTTTTTATTAAACAAAACAAAGGGCATATTTTTTAAAGTAATTGCAAGACGTGTTATCTTTTTAAAAAAAAACATCATGCTAACAAAACACAGACACATACACGACACATGCACTGAAAAAAGAACTGACACATGAACTGAAAAATGCAGACATATGCACTGGCGTATGAATTTACACATGCAGACACATTCACTGACACAGACACATGAACTGACACATGCATACACACTCACTGATATATGCACTGACACATACAGACCCATGCACTGACACATGAACTGCAACATTAACTGACACATCCGGACATTTGCACTGACACTCCAAATCTGCAGAAGATGACTGATTTCAATAGAAACTGACAAATATTTAAACAACATCGGTTTCGTCTTGTTACCATTTGCATCATGCCATTTTATTAAGTCTCTTATATTAACTTCACCGTCGTCTCGGTCTGTCTTGGTCGGGAAGCGGAGTAAACAAAAGTAAAAAATTACTCACTTCCCGTGACTCTATCGAGCCGAAATTTTGCACATAGACTCGTGTCACCTAACAATACATTGTATCGAAATTTCAGATCGATAGAATGTACCGTAATTAAATTAATGCATTTTTAGTTTATCTCTATGTAACTCTATGTAGCCATCTGCTATTGTTCAGACCCACGTGTCACCGGAGTTCACTCCAGCCACCGATGACCACATCTCGTGTTTTACAGCAAAGGGAGTTCAGTCAGTTTCAGTCTGTAAATGTTTGTCGCGAGGTTCATATTATATTGCACATAATCAATAATTTTAGTTGTCTCAATTTAAGGGATTTATAGTCAAAAACTTTTTTTACGGGCTGTTTAATTGATTAATTCAATGCAAGTTGAATTGATTGCTCCACATAATCTACACAACTGAACAGTTATTGTATTGAGTGGCTTGTAGCAATTCCAAAACTGGTTGTGGTAAATTATAAAAATGTAATTGTCTTCAATTGATTTGACTCTACTGTCTAAATGTTTGACGTGTCAAGACCTTTGCTCGCAAAGTCGTCAGTCCTCGCAATTTAATCTCCGACGATTTGTTTACATGATTTGTTTACAGTTTACATGATTTGTTTACATGATTTGTTTATTCTCATCATTCTCAGTTCAGATTCCGGTATAGTTGCTGACCTGTCCAGTTTACCGATCAACAGCCTGGATTTCTCAGCTATACTTGGACAGTTAGACGGTACACGTGAATTAAACGTGACTGTTGGTCCCTTGCAGTGTGCAGGTAAGCTAATCACTGCTCTAGCGTCGGGGGGGGGGTTTGTTGGCGTCATACGGGCGGGGGCGGGGGGCGCAGTCTGGGAAGTATCTCTATGGGCGGCACAAAGCCTTAGGCAGAGAAATGGGCAGGCTTGGGTGTTTTCATCTTAACCATGTAGGCACCCTGATCTGTTGGACAAATTATAACTTCCACAAGCATAATCAGGAGATAGCTCTCTATTCTATCTATCAGGTACAGACACTGCTTCCATACAGAGGATTATTGCGTCCTACGCAAATATTTTAACATTTGACAAACAACTGAAAGTGACCTGTGTTAAATAAGGGTCTATTCATATACTGTGCCCGAAAAAAAAACTTTTTTTTCTCCAGTAATTATTGACTCTGTTTTTTTTCCTAGCTTTGAAACCATGTGCATTTTAAAAAGAAAATAGAAAATTATATGTTTATGTTTTATTACTGAAGGTGCGCTTATTTGCCCAATCTTCTAAATCTTTAGAACAATATTTTTAGGCATCAAAAGTATTTTAAAATTAGATTTAATAAATTTGTCCAGGGCAAGGCCCGTCAGCTTGGTTTAACCAGGTCCAGAATATATTGCAAGTTATCCTTGTCTTGTCAAATACTCCTACTATACAGGAAATTCGTATCCATTGTTTTACACCTAGTCTTGCATTTTTTGTAGAATTTTAAATGTTGATAGCATGTTGGTTTTCCTGGCTTGATCAGGAACCGATTTCAATATCGAAGTTGATTGTGTCAGATATAGAAGTTGATTGTGTCCGATAAAGACTTTGATGGCGACAGATATAGAACGTTTTTTTTAGGTCAGATATAGACGTTGATTGGGTCAGATATAGAAATAGATTGAGTTAGATATAGAATTTGATTGAGTCAGATATAGAACTCGATTGGGTTAGATATAAAACTTGATTGGGTTAGATAATAAGACATTTAGTGTTTAAGTCAAATTACACTATTCGATCTATCATTGAAAGAGAAAGTGGTATCTTGAAAATATAATGAAATATTTTCAATTACAAATTAATGTTTAACCTGAAAGAAAAAGAGGTTGTTATATATATATTTTTTTAAAAGACAGATATTTTTAACTACAACTTGAACGTGTTTGTTTTCAAAGAGACGTTTTCAACTTGCGCCGAGCTTCAAGCTTTCCTGCTGAGTAACAAGATCGCTCAGGGCGAGGCCTACCACGTACAGACTGGGTACTACACCATGGACCCTGATGGTGCTGGTGGTGTTGAGCCGTTTGCCGTCAAGTGTACTTACTCCACCACAACTGTGACCATAACTGTCAGTAAGTAGATCACTTGTACATACTCAACTATACTAAACACTATTCACCACAGAGGCGGCACTAGGGTTGGTGTCATCTGGTGCGGTAGCTCATGTTGTCACCCCCTCCCCCACCCCACGACTTTCCCCATTGAGCTCCTAAGAGTCTGGCAGAGCCAAATAACGGGAAAATGGGGTATTTTAAATTTTAGCGTCACCCCTTGTGATGGTGTCATCCTGTCTGGTCTGCATCCCCCTAGTGGCGACTTTGATTCATCATAAACCTAAAAAATAAAAATTAATTCTTTTTCAGCCAGCGTCACTCTTAATCCTGACCCCAGCAATCCATACAAACCCGTGGATAAATGCTTTGATATCGGTTACACTGATGATAAAGGAAATCCTATAAGTCCTGCTCAAATTTCCGTAAGTTAAAGTTTTATCTCATGCCTTTAGATTTCACTTTTAGACTTTACTTTGATGGAATATTTATTTATCATTTTTTTACCTAAGTAATTACTATTATTATTTATTACTATCGTGTTATGCAATTATTAGAATCGAGAACTTAAAAAAGTAATACAAATAAATGTGTATTTCGCATTATTGTTTGTTAATGATGGCTATAACTTGTGCAACTTTTTCTATTTCTTTTTTTCAATTGCAATACTATTGATTTTTAAAAAATTTACAATTAGCTAAACTCTAAGAAATAAAAACTCAAACTCAAAAAGCAAATACAATGTATAATGTAATCGAAGCTTATCATCCCGATAAACTAAATATCACAAAATAATTCGATACTCAGCACATTGTTGCAGCATTTAAAATGTATTTTGTACAATATATTTTTTTTATGGCAGGCACTTACTAAAAAATCCGACAACTGCAAACAAGATCTGACCGCTGAATGTAAAAACGCCCCTGCTACTGGCAACATCAACTACACGTCATGTGACGGCACCCCACAGAAAGGTGAGCCAGGTGTTGGTGGTTATTGATTAGTTTGAGCTCTTTGATGTGAGCTTGACATTGTAGATTTCTCAAGATTTGTTAAGCGTTGAATGGCTTGCGAACAACAAGTCAAGATTATATTAATAGAGAACCAACACACACACAAATAAATAAATAAAAAGAGGTTGGGAGTAATCATACAGTAATGAGGTGGTTGAAAGATGAATTAAACCACAAACAGCCATGCACATAAAATGTTTGGAATTACAAAGAAGTCATAACACGTGGCAAGAAACTGAATGCTTGTTGATTTTGGAGTTGATTATGTAGAACATGATTATCTAAATCTAAAAAAAACTCTGAACCTGGTGCATGTGTGCCTTACCATCAAAATATCTGCATTGTCACCAGCTGTAAATTGTTGTGGCAGAAGATGGCTGGTCATGGTTTTTACTACGGGACGCCTGTAACAATTCATTTATTTTGTGCTAAATTTAAGCCAGGGGTGTCGAAAGTCAGGCCCGCGGACCGAACCCGGATTTTTAAAACCCCGTTGAAGTTAAGTGTACGGCCTAACGTCAAAATCCATGACGTCATTTTTATTTAATTTTTTTCGTGGACTTGGATGCGGAAACGGATATGGCGTTTAAAAATTTTAAATAGTATGTTTATATCACAAGTTTTCAAACAACGTTTTCGGATTTTGTTATATTCAACACAGTTTGTTTATTGTAAGGTACGTAATACAAAATAACAATATTTTCCCCTTAAATGTGCCATAATTTATCAAATTTCAATATTTTTTATCGTATCTATTACGGCCACTCCTTGCATACATAGAGAATATTATTTAATTGCTTCTATAATTATTGAAATTATTCCGATTGCATCATGCAAAATGATTCATAAATTGAAAGAATTAATGAATAAATATTTAATTATTTGTAATAAAGTTGGTTAAAGCAAAGAGAACGGTGCTATCATTGTTGTTATAGCAGAGCGAGGCGTACTTCCGGTTATGAAATGTTGTATTTTTACACTTGAAAAGGGAATAAGTGCAATTATTTTATCCATAAAAGTAATTGAGGTTGTAGTTTTAGTTTTTATGGTCTGGGTTAGGTTTAGTTGTCTATTTTTTAAAATTCAAATTGAAAAAAAATTGCAGCCATAAATACCATATATGGAGCGCACCGCTCTCTTTGCTTTTACCTTAAAGTTAAAGTCTTGAAATTTGCTATAAATTTGTGATAGTATTGTAGCATTTTAACTCCACATTCGTACACATTTAAAAAAAAATTAAAAGACCAGTAACTCAGTCTTGAGTCTTTATATAGGTACTTTGACAAGATATTTAATTTAAATATTGTCGTATCAGACTTATCATGTTAAAACATATATTTATATCATTTGAAAGGGCTAGCTCTAAGCTTTCTAAAAACACCAATTTCATCTTTTTATCTTAAACAGAAAATCATTTTTTGGTGAATTTTTTAAGCCCCTTATATAAACTTTATATTTTACTAAAAACTTGTGACCCATTTAAAAAATTTCTCACCCTTTCACCCATAACTTTATCATTTTTAAAGATATTTGCACCAAATTTTTAGGAGGCAATCACATTCTTATATACAACATTATAAACAAATAACTATTTAATTTACAACAATGATTATTTAAAAAAAGTAATATTTTAAGGTCAAGTTGTAAAAAATATTCAAAAAGTTAAAAAAAATTTTTTTGTCTCAAGTCAAAGTCAAGTGTTTAAAAAATATAACATGTTTATTGGATTTTAATTAAATATATGTTTTAGTAAAATGTTAAATCAATACTTATATGTATGACAGGTAATTAGAATTTAAAACTAAATTGATTGCATGAAGCTATTAAAACTGTGTTAGCCTTAGTCTAAGATTAAGTCTAAGTGTTTTGACTTCAATTTCACTAATTTTTATTTATATTATATTTATAATATAAAAGCCCAAGTAACTCACTGGGTAGATGTACGGATGTGGAACGCTGATGATGTACAACAGTCTATAGCAGTTGAAAAATCTTATGGTGATTAGCACTGTAAAAATATTTAATATGACGTCATTGTTTGATCTTATATTTTAAAATACAAGGTGTGCATCGGTGCGCAAGATGATTATAAATTAAAGATGTAAAATACTTTGTGTACATTCCAGGAAGTTTAATATTTCGTATTTATCAAACAAGGATAAGTTAGTTGGGATTTTGAAAAAGGTTGGCGCCGTAGCCGTAGGCGCCATAAAAAAGTGGGCGCCGCAGGCGCCACGGCGCCCCGAAACAATCTAGTTTCTTTATATTTTAGTTTAATATATGCTCACTGACAATAATAGGCTTATTTAATTATATTTCTATGATGATAATTAAACTGTAATTATTGATTGTTATGAGTTTTATTTATTTATTTAAAGTAACTTAAAGTTGAAATGTACGTAGCCCTGCTGCAACGGATATTACTATTATTAGCATTATTACTGTTAACTATAATTAAGTATTAAGTTTGGTTTAGAATTAAATTTATTAATACTATTATTAATATTGATACTTTTAAACAATACTAGAAGTAGCAGTGTATATAACAGTAATTTATTTTTAATTATTTAGATGTTTAGAGATTGAAACATGATTTAGAATCATATCGGGAACCCCCTCGGCTCAATGAAGAAAATACGATCGGCTTTTTTTTATAACGATGTTGAGGGGTTGATGCCTTTGCGAAATTCCTAACGGGTCGTGTAAAAAGTGTAAGCTGACTATGTTGATGTTTTTTACAACCAAGATTGGATGCGGATCATGTATAATTAGGTTTCATGAGTGTATTTTTACTAACACAAGTATGGTTAAGACATTTGTAGCGTACCGAGTTGTAACGAGTCGTAAAAGTGAAGTAAAAAACAAATTCCAATGTTTACAACCGCTCAAAACAGTGAGAGAGTTACCGGAACCCACTTATCTAACATATTCGAACACAAAATTAAATTATTTTTAGAAAACTGTGACGTAAACACAAAAATTCCGAGGTCCCCGTAGAGTACCGAATAGCAAACCGTCAAATTTGTTTTAAAAGTTTTTCCGTAAATTTTTGACATGCGCGAATGAGTATCGAAGTGCCTACTTTATAAAAGTATCTAATCTTTTTTTTAAAAAAGTTAATGATAATTTTAATGACATGGTCAATGATGGTCATGGTCATGATTATTAATGATAATGTCTGTACTGTAAAAATTCTGCAAATAATTTAATCACATAGTAGTAGTAGTAATTGCTACCATCGGCAAAATAAAACTAAATTAAAAAATAATATTAGAAAATTATAGCTTAAAAAATTGAAAATGAAAAATCATCCTCCAATTTCGTCATCATGTTAATAAATGTTAAAATTTCATGTTTAAATTCATTCTGAGAATATAATAAATCTACTTATTTATGACTATAGTAGAGTATAAGATATCTATGTTAACTATGTATTTTTGTTATATTTATATTGATAGTTATGTTGATGATATTTAGACATTTTAATTCCTATTTTAGAATGAAGTATGGAGAAGGCAAGTAAAAAAAAAGAAGGAAAGTTGATAACAGAGTGCGCCGCTACACAGAAAAGGGAAAAAAGGAGGGTTTTTTTCACAGAACGACATAGCACGTGCATGTGTTGGATTTGTTTGGAGCGTGTGGCTGTTTTCAAGGAATTCAATATCAAGAGGCACTACCAGACCAAACATGCTAATGCTAGTTATGACAAGCTCACTGAAACTGAATGAACTGAGAAAATGAAACAACTGGAAGCTGGATTAACCTCACAGCAAAGCTTATTTTCAAAAATTGGTCAGGCAAATGAAAATTCCTCAAAGGCAAGTTATGAGGAGTTCGCCAATGTTTGCCTGTCACGCAACACTGTGGCTTGCAGTATTGAAGAAATCTCATCTGACATTAAGAGAGAATTAGAGGCAAAAGCAGAAAATTTTTACTTTTTTAAAAATACCTGTGATGAAAGCACTGATGCATCTTACACTGTCCAGCTTCTTCCTTTTTTTAGAGGAGTTACTGATGACATGTGTGTGAGTGAAGAATTACTTGACCTTCAGAGTCTTAAAGACCAAACAAGAAGAAACAATTTATTTGCTTCCATTTGTTCTGCTGTCAATGACATTAAACTACCATTGAAAAAAAATCTGAAGTTATTACTGATGGTGCTCCTGCTATGATTGCTGAGCATAATGGACTAGCAACACTTGTCTGTGACAAAGTCAGCGAAGAGGGTGGAAAAGCTTTTAAAATTCACTGTATCATTGTCATTCATCAAGTTCTTTGTGCCAAACATCTTAGATGTGATCATTTCATTAAGTCAGTGGACAAAAGCTATAAACTCTATTTGCTCTAAAGTCCTGTTTCACCGCCAGTTTCAGCAGTTTCTTCTTGACATCCAGGGAGAATACAGAGATGTTGTATATCATAATGATGTAAGATGGCTAACTCGGGGGACAGCGCTTCTGCGCACTTTAAAAAAAAATTGGGCAATTCATGAAACATAAGGAACTATCAGATACTGCTTGGCTGGCATATTTTGCATTTTTAGTTGATATGGCAAGACATCTAAACGTTCTTAACACAAACCTTCAAGGGCACAATGCATTGATAAGCCAATTATATTCACATATCAAGGGCTTTGAGAACAAGATGCAACTTTTTCAAAGGCAACTGTCTCAAATGCAGCCTAATACCACACATTTCCCCTCACTACAGGAAATCTGGAAAGAAAGAAGCTGCAATAAGCAAATGCAGAGGTATGTTGCATAAATCACATCCCTGACTGATGAATTTCAAAGACGCTTTCAGGACTTTGAAACAATTGAAAAGGAAATCATGTTTTTTTCTTCACCTTTCTCTTGTTGACCCTGAAAATGCTCCAGAAGAATCTGCAGCTTGAACGCATTGAGTTACAAAGTAATGCTGAATGGTGAAGAAGACAACAACAGCTTTCTTTCATTGACTGGATGTTTGGCTCGACATACTTGTGTGAGCAGACATTTTCAGTTATGAATTTTAACAAGAACCATGTGAGGACGAGAACAAATGACTGTCACTGTCACCTACGTGATATCATAATTATCAAATGCAGTGGCATTGAGTCTGACCTCATCTATTTCCTTCATTCAAGATCTCAGTTTCACCCTTCACATTACAATTTTGCAATAAAAACTTTTCAACTAATTTAATTTTTTAAATATTATTTTAATCCAACCCCCCGAATATCTTTACTTTAAGGAATATTGCCTCCCATGCAAAAAAGTTTGGACACCCCTGATTGAAGCATATATTTATTATTCTGCTTATGGGCATTTTTAATTTTTTTGTTTTTTTTTGGTTTCATTATCATGCTTGTATTTCTAAATATTAGGACTCTTCAGTGAAGCAATAATTGAAAGAAGTGATTGTTAATAAGGACTTTTCAGAGGAACAATGATTGAAAGAAGTGATTGTTTATGAGGACTATTCAGTGAAGCAATAATTGAAAGAAGCGATTGTTTATGAGGACTATTCAGAGCAGCAATAACTGAAAGATGTGTTTACTTTATGACAGGTTGGGCTGGCAGCTTCAAGGCCGACAAGTGCGCCTGTGGTGTCAACGGCAACTGTGCTGGTGGACCCTTGGCAAAATGCAACTGTGACAAGAATGACAATGTCATGAGGTGGGACAGTGGGACCATCATCAACACAGACAGTCTGCCCGTTTGTAAGGTAGGGAAACATATCAGGAGCCTGTGAGGGGGTAATATTATCTATAGGAAGATTCAATTTTTAAATACAATTTTTATATGAAAATAATGTGTAATAGCCATGTCAATTTGGGACTTTGACTACTTATTTTTAGCCATGCCATTTTTGGACTTTTATTACTTATTTATAGCTGTGCCATTTTAGGACTTTGACTACTTATTTATAGCAATGCCATTTTTGGACTTTAACTCATTTATAGCCATGCCATTTTTGGACTTTGACTACTTATGTATGTGAAGTTATGCCATTTTTGGACTTAGACTACTTAATGTATGTCAAGTTTTTACTTAAGTCGTGAGATTTATAAACTAATCCTTAAGTTGAAAGAATGCAAAATTTATAACAATGTACCAATTTAATTGTACGAAATTATTTTTAGATTTGCTTTAAAATTCAACCTAAGAATGGCACCAATGGGTCAGCACCCCCTACGTCTTACCTCAAGTACACTATAGGAGAGCTCGTTTGTAACGGAGGACAAGGTTAGTATTTTATCTCATCACTTTGATTGGGTAATAAAAACTAATATTTCATGTCATATGATTATTTTTATGTCAAGGGATAAAGTGAAGGCTAATTTTTTTTTCTATAAATCTCAGAAAGAAAAAAAAATTTCTTTGAAATTCTTTAGAAAACATGGAATAAACGTTATTCATTATTTGATTTAACTTTTTTTATTCTGTTATTACATGTACTTTGAAGCTATTTAAAAAAACCTCTAAATATTTTAGTCAATTATCTTTTCACTCCATACGTTTACAAATCATTTATAACATGTTGATCACACATGTCAAAGAACTTGTGGGAACCAACCATCTCTACCAACCAATTGGTTTCATTCTCGTTCTTTAGATTGCTATTGTCCAGTTGATACGTGGGGGCTAATAATATAAAATGTCTTCTTGATGCTCCGTTGTGTAGGGACAAGGAAGAATTGCCAGGATGCCCGATTCCTGTATGGAACCACCATAAAAAGCGAATACGAAACCTCCATAGCCTCCAATGATGTCCCACCAGCTCCGTTTGGTTGTAGGATGTTACCCAATCCTCCCATTGGCATTTTGGTGAGACATTTCAGCGAGACATTTCAGCGAGATATTTCAGCTTAGATTTTTTCAATCAATCTTTTTGCATAGTTTTGAAGGAGATAAGGGAACATTTTACTTTCCACCCAAGAAGGAAGGAATAATTCATGTTGCATGTTTCTCAAAATAGGCTAATACATGTTTTAGGAAATGTTTTGGGACAATTTTTTAAAAATTTTTACACTAGACAAGCTTATCACTTTACTTTTTATTAAAAGAATTTCCATTTGTTCAGAAAATGACATTTATTGATTTATTACTGGTATTATTTTAAAAAAAATTAATTAATTATTATTATTTTGTTTTGCATAGCTTTCCACTGCTACAGCTTGTGAGGCACCCTGTCAGTTATGGTACTTTTACTAGTGCTGCCATTTTTTCCTCTGCCCTTGCAGGCTCTTCTCTGTAATAAACAAAACATTTTTTTGGGGGGAGGTGCACCCCGATGTTACAGCCAGCCAGACTGTGTTGCTCGGGGCACCTTCTTTTTTTGTACCCTTTTGGGTAATGCTCTTATGGGTGCTGATCTTGCAAGCTTAAAAGACTATGCGATTTTTTATTCATTTTTGGAGGCTCCCCGCTGCTACAGAGCATCCTCATTTTTTTCCTTTGTGGGCTTTGTTTCTCTTAATATTATTGCACATTTAAGTGCACATTTAAATAATTATGCGTGCGTGTGACAGATCTAAGATATACTCAAATTAAAACTAAAAGTCTATTGTCAATAATTACCGTATATACTTGTTCTATAGCCGGTTCGTTCATAAGCCGACACTGTTGGAAGAGAAAACTATTAAAAGTGCTTAACCCGCTCGCAAGCCCACCCCCCAAAAATAATAGGACAGCTTAAACAAAATGGTACATATTTTTTTAAAACTACAAGCTAAATCGGTCATTATATATGTTAACTTTGTACTGACTATCTTTGTCTTTGTGCTCTTTGTTACGCAAGAGTTACCGGTATTTAACAAAAAATATCTTTGGTAAACAGTGACGAAAGCGCGTACATTAAAATTCTTTGTTGAAAACAAAATTTGTAAAACAATTCATTAAAACGTTCACAAAAATAAATAAAATGATTAAATAAGGCATGTGCAGATGTTTAATAATATATTATAGCTTCTGGTAGAGAAGTCGAATCTGTAGAATGTAGACAATGACCTTGATGATCTACAATAACAACACTGATATTCAATATCCATCCAGAAATATGATAATGACCCGCTCGTAAGCCGACCCGCCCACTTTTCCTCTTAGATTTTGACCAAAAATGGTCGGCTTGCGGACGAGTATATACGGTAGTAAACAATTATCATTAATATCTGGAAATCAATGTTTAAATAAATGCAGATTTAAATTGTATAATGTCAATAATTGAATTCCTTAATTTTAGTTTGTTTCATTTTGCTCTTACTTGAAAACACTTTAAACATTTTTTTATGATTACTTATTAACTTCTGTTATTTAGACTGTGAGAGCTGAGACACCACTTTTCCCATCAAATGGGACAATCACCAACATCACCATCAGTTATATCACCCTCGACATGATTGTGTTAAGAAAGGCCATGCAACAGAACGAGTTTTGCATCCAGAACATCTACTTCTTCTGTGGCTCCGCTAGTTCCTTGCAGCTCGGGGGTCAATACGGCTGGTACAGCTTTAACGGAGAAGTCTCCTATGAGTGGAGGGTTCTCTCTAACTCAAGTGATGGTGAGGCCCAATTAAGAACTCTAAAGTCAAATCGAAAGATATTAAAGAAAGGGATTTATTTGTATTTAAAAAAATAAAATAATAATTAGTATTAGCTTTTGATCATTTTGAATTGTTTTACAACTATTTAAATAAAATGATTCATGAACAGTTACAAAACTTTGAAGGGCTTTATAATTTAAAACTTTTTGTCCCCAAAAATATTTGCCATCGTAGTCAAAATTTTTAAAGTGGTTGTGTGTGTTAGGTGTGTGTGGGGGGGGGGCGTATCAGATGTTTGATTTTTTTCTAATTTGAAAAATAATGTGAAGTCAGTGGCATAGGAAATGCTTCAAATTTTTAAGACAATAGGATTTCTTCCTCACCGGCCATGGCCTTTTCAAATGGTCTTACTTTTAAATCATTATGACCCAAGTATTTTTACAGAATGATTATGCAAAGGCTTCTACTGAATGGTTATGCTGCAAAATAAATAATTTCTTTTCTTCTTTTTTTTAAAATGAAATTTTATATCAGGTTGTTATTACATGACTGACAGTGAAATTTCTCCGACTTCACTGCCTTAAACCTACATCTATCATGAACCCCATCATCCGACACTTCTATTTTCCCACCCCCTCAGCTAATCTATATGCCACATGAGAACCAGTATTTCAGATCGCCTTATAAACAACAAATCATATCACATCTAAATCAAATCATGAACAATTCACGTCACCAATAAACAATACACATCACCAATAAACAATAAATCCTATCACCAATAAACAATACACATCACCAATAAACAAATCATATCACCTCTAAATAAGATCAGCAACTCTTCAGATCACCAATAACTTTTCTGTTATTACAAACTTGTCTGTGGGTATTTTTCTCAAGAGAGCATCATCATCATCATCATTTGTCGTTTGAGTTCCTTGTGGAACATAGGGCCTCTGTCAAAGCTCGCCCCTCTACATGGTCCCTTGCCAGTCGCTTCAATTCTTCCCAGTTCATCCAGCCTCGTCTAACATGCTCCGTCTCCATGTACGCTTGGGTCTTCCTCATTGTCGTTAGCCCTGAGGTGTTCCAATCTAAGGCCTGCTTAGCCCTGCTGTTATCTTTCCTAAGGGTGTGTCCAATCCATCTCCACTTTCTCTCCATTATTTGTTGTTCTACTGTTCTTTGTCCACACCTCTCCCACAGCTTGGAGTTTTCGACCTTGTCGAACCATTTTGTTTTCAGAATATTTCTGAGGCATCTGTCTGGAGTCTTTTTTTTTGTTGTTTCAGTCATTCGCCATGTTTCGGATCCATAAAGTAGGACCGTTTAAACGTTGGTGTTAAAGATCCTTACTTTTGTTTGGACAGAGATGCATGTAGATCTCCAGACCTGTTTCAGAGGGCAAGAGAGCATGATATAATAATAATAATAATATTCATTAAGTCTTGACATAAGTATATTTTATTTTATTTTTAAGGTGTGAAACAGGCCTGCACCAATAACAAGGCTCTCTGCACCAGTTGTGGAAATCCCATCGGACTTGCACTTACACAAAAAGATAAACTGCCCGTCGCCAGACTTGTGTTACCTGTATCTGGGGCCACTATCGTTATTGGAGACCTTGAATGCTTTGGTATGTGTTGGCAATTCATGCTGTTTGGGGTTGTTTTTTTGTTGTGGTTTATAGTCTTTTTTAATTATCTCAGGAAAAGTAATACATTAATTATTTAATCTACACACAAAAAATATTTAATTAAAAATAGGGCTGCGGATATTAACAATTAATTAATCGTTAAAATTTTTTAATTGATTAAAATTATTTTGATCTATTAAAAGTTAAGAAAATATTTCTTTTTTTTTCTTCTAATTTATTAATAATTTATATTTTTTGTTACTTACATACTTTTCCCTTGTATTATTATTGTTATTTACTTAGACTTGCATACGTAAACAAAGGTTTTTCTCCCTTATTTCTTGCATAGCAGAACGAATTTGCTGTGTTTCGTCACAAAATTTGATTGTCATGGAATTACTTCGACTTAAACCGATTTTGCGAAATATTGAATCGCAACTTAACGGGATCAATATATGCGTTATTAAAATATAATTAATCAAAATTAGTCGATTAATTGGGAAAAATTAATCGAACACATTTTTTTAAATCAGTACCAGCCCTAATTAAAAAATGTTAAAGAAGATAAATTTAATTATTTGCTCAAAATGAACACGTAATGTTTAGATCTCAAGAAGAGTTGTCAAGAGATTGTGGACACAAACAGCCGAACTACAGGATTGGTCAGCGGCAAGAAATTTGTGATTGACGTGGACAAAGAGGGCGCCATCACTCCGTTTGTTGTCAACTGTGAATTTAATGATACAGAGAACACTGGACTCACTGAGGTAGGTAAACATGGTTTTTTACTATTTTAATTTTTGAGCTATCCAATTGCAAAAAAGATTTTCCTTTTAATTTTTAAATCTGTACTTCATTGATCATAATCGATGTAAGGTGGCTGGATAGTAAAGTCAATAGTGCGCTGGCCTCACAAGCTGAGGCGCGTGGGATCAAGCCCATGTTAAAGCCACAATAAAAATGTTGATGAAGGACTATCGCTATAAAGTCCTCCGCTGACCTGGAGAGGAGATGGGCGCCGCCAAGGTCTAACAAGCCCCGAGAATGTTCTAATGGAAAAATTAGAACCCCCTACGACCACGAGGTTATGGGACACAAAAAGAAAAAAAATCAATGTAAATCTCGCCCTGGGTCTAAATATATCTTGAGGTGTGTAGTATTGCAGATTAGGGCAGGATCGTGTTCTTGAGCCTTGTGCTTAAGTGAAGTTGAATGAGACAACTGCAGGTGTTTTATTAGCTTCTTATTCTTTGGTATGTCAAGGGACCCTGATCAATGCTTTGGTCATTGTGGGTAATTTGTGTTTTGAGGGTTTTACCCATGTCTCTGTGGAGAAGATACTGTGCAGGGCTGACCGTTCGAGGGCAACAGGGACTGGAGGTTGGAGGACTTGCACTCAATGACCTATTGTTTGATTGATGCTTTTTGTGGTAAGGAGCATAACAAGTCTACATTCTTGGAGGACTAGCACTCGGTGGCCTCATGTTGGATGGATGCCTCATGTAGAGAGGAGAGTCACAAGTCTACATTCTTGGAGGACTAGCACTCGGTGGCCTCATGCTGGATGGATGCCTCATGTAGAGAGGAGAGTCACAAGTCTACATTCTTAGAGGACTAGCACTCGGTGGCCTCAAGTTGGATGGATGCCTCATGTAGAGAGGAGAGTCACAAGTCTACATTCTTGGAGGACTAGCACTCGGTGGCCCCATGTTGGATGGATGCCTCATGTAGAGAGGAGAGTCACAAGTCTACATTCTTGGAGGACTAGCACTCGGTGGCCTCATGTTGGATGGATGCCTCATGTAGAGAGGAGAGTCACAAGTCTACATTCTTGGAGGACTAGCACTCGGTGGCCTCATGCTGGATGGATGCCTCATGTAGAGAGGAGAGTCACAAGTCTACATTCTTGGAGGACTAGCACTCGGTGGCCTCATGCTGGATGGATGCCTCATGTAGAGAGGAGAATCACAAGTCTACATTCTTGGAGGACTAGCACTCAATGGCCTCATGTTGGATGGATGCCTCATGTAGAGAGGAGAGTCACAAGTCTACATTCTTGGAGGACTAGCACTCGATGGCCTCATGTTGGATGGATGCCTCATGTAGAGAGGAGAGTCACAAGTCTACATTCTTGGAGGACTAGCACTCGATGGCCCCATGTTGGATGGATGCCTCATGTAGAGAGGAGAGTCACAAGTCTACATCCTTGGAGGACTAGCACTCGATGGCCCCATGTTGGATGGATGCCTCATGTAGAGAGGAGAGTCACAAGCCTACATCCTTGGAGGACTCCCACCATGTCTCATGGATAATGTGAAAGGCTTTCAAAGAAAGTTTCATTTAGTCTTAAACATTTCTTGTGTTCTCCCAGCACGCTGCTTGCCCGACTTGAGATAAACATAAGGTATGATATTAAAGGCAAGTGGTTGTCATATAATCTAAATGGAGCTGCCACTGTATTGGTAAGGTTTTTATGATGGGGCAGGGTGGTCGAGTGGCATGCGCGCTCGGCTGGCCTACCGATGGTCACTGGTTTGAATCCATTTGAAGGCATGAGTCCACCCAGCTCCGAATGGGTACCTAGCACTAGTTTGGGAAATAAAGGCGGCTGGGTAATGCGTGGAACCCTCATAGCCGTGGCCTGTGAATGCTGCATCACTTGCCAACAGACCGGCATTGTCTGTGGACGCATTAATCTTCTGTATAGAAGGAGCGTCTGTATAGATAAGACAAGACAAACCTACTTGGGATCTTATCCCGCTATTTGATACTCAAGAGGATACAGAAACTTTTTTCACTATTCTAGTTTTGCCTGTATATATTTGCTTATTAAGAAGAACAGCTGCCCTCTGTATTGTATTTTGTTTTGTGGGTTAATATATTTCTTTGATATTTCTTTGTCTTTACATTCGTGGCAATTTTTCTCAGTTTTGCACTAAGCATTGTAAAAAAAAATATTTTCTCATTTATGTTATTAGTGAAGCGTCAATGATATATTCTCTCAAACAAATTAGTATATCAAGCGCTCAAATTTTGTGAAATAATAAAAGACGATTAATTTTTCAGGTACCGGTGGCAGGAAACTGGACAGGGCCAATTCGAGTTACAGGCAAAGATGGCTCTGTTAAGTTTGAACTTCCCATAACCTATGATGGTGCTATCCCTGAACAGATCAATGGACTCTCCCTAATTTCAAACTTCTGTTGGCAGGTACATTAACCCAAACAGATCAATGAACTGCCCATAACAATTATCTTTGAATAATATCTGGAGGAAAAAAAGTTAAATATTTTAATAGCTTTTTAAATTTGGAGCTATGAAATTTTTACATAAGGATCTGTTATAATAATCATAAAACAGAATGAAGAAACTTAGCAGAATTTTTTTTAAAAATCCCATAGCTGTTTAATTTGTATAATGTTCTGAAGCATAGACTACTTTAATCATTCTGAATTTCACTTACTAGAAATAAAGCATGTTACGTTATCTTTAAAAAAATATTAATGTGGTGGAAAACACTAACAATTGTTTTAATTTATTAAAAAAGTAAATTTCACAACTATTAACTTTCATTTTAAGGGTATTGCATATGGTTGCCGGTATTCCCCAATACAAAGATCTAATCCAGTTAGCACTTACTTAAACCTTTACCAAGGGCAAGCTCAAGGATTTGGAACAGGTAAAGATTTCTCTTAAAATGTTAATCTACAATAAAAAAATTACATTAAAAAATATATTGAATTCTAAAACCAACTATTATTTAAGCAATTTCCAGTCAAGACAAGAAATGATGACATGCAAGTAAAATAATAATTTGTGCAAATCAAAGCACATAATTATTTCTCTTTTCTTAAGACAGAGAAGAAAAAAAAGAGCAATGAAATGCAGGAATTTTGAAAAAAAACAAACAATTATATTATAATTTTGAGGATGGGGTAATTGTAATATTTCTAAATGTCAAATGAAAAGCAAAATATCATCAATTTAAAAAAAAAGTTATCAATATTTTTTTATGTGGACATCAACATACTTAAATGATGAAAGAGTTGCAGTAACAAAAGTAATTAAAATTGAATTGTATTAGTTTATTGTTTTTTGCCGCCAACCCTGAAAAAAACAACAACATTTCTAGACTTTTCTTAATTTAATAATTTTACCTAACTTGAAACTAACTAAATCTGCATAGCGTGCTATCTACTTAAGCCAAAGCCACAATTGGAGACTAAATGATTCTTACCTGAGAAATAACAAATCCTTTTTAAAAAAATCTAGAATAATTAACTAATCCTAACACTAACCCATAATACTGAACTCAACTTGAAATCAAAGTGCGATGACCTTTGAAAGGGTATAATGTGCAAGGAGGATAAAAAACAATTTTAATAAACTCTCAAATGTTTACGCCTGTATCCTTGATGTCATGTGATGTATGTTTTTATTATTATGAGTTGAACTGCTGTTCCCATGGATCAGGTTATCAAGGATAATACATCATATAGAGTAGGACTGTGATGAAGCTTTTAAATAAAATACAAAATACACAAACAAATTGTGTAATGAAAACACTAAATTTTAGCTTTATTATTAAAGTAACACGACAGTAAACTTTACGGCTAATGCCTTCAACAGTACATTAAACATAAAATACGTACTAAGTAATAAAATTAATATCTAAACTCTTAAAAAATACTATTTGATAAAATAGTTATGTAAAATATTTTTTCCTTTCTTTTTATTTTACACAACTATTTTATCATATGGTATGTTTTAATAATTTAAATACACTTTATTACTTATGTAAGTACGTAATTTATGTTTATTGTACTGTTGAAGGCATGAGCCGAAACGTTTACTGTCATGTAAAAACAAATTGTGTATTTTGTATTATATCAAGGATAGAATGAATCGTTATTGCACACCCATCTAAAGTGACTATGACACTCATTAACTGTGGCCGCAATACTTCATAATGGTGTCTATAAAACTTATTGACAGTTATTACAAAATTAAATTATAGTTTTAATTAACTACAGTATTAATAAATAGTGACTGCCACATAAATAAAGGTTTCTATATAAGTTATTGATAGTTATTAAAAAATTAAATAATATTTATTACCACAGTATTCATAAATAATGACTGTCACATGAATAAAGGTTTCTATAATATTCTTCTAATGTGTGAGATGACCAAGATGTGTTAAGCCGGATTCTTTGTATTTCAGCTGACAACTCGTCCTTCCCGGGATGCCCGTGTCGTTGGACTGGCACGTGCCGTCCAGGCTACTCTTGTAACTGTGATGCACTGGGTCCAATGGATGCTGACCAGGGATTTGTCACTGATAAAGTCAGTATTGATTGTACTTTTATCAAGACACACACTGTTCTATTTATAGAATTTTGAGACACAATTTTAGTATTGATTGATTTCAGCTTTGTCTGACATTTAATGCATTGTTAGATTTGTCAAAGAGATTTTGAATTGAGAAATTAAACTGCTTAATAATTTTTATTTTGTTCTGACACAGAGCTGAAATATTTAGTTTAAAATTTTAATTTCATATTAGCTTGTTTGTTTCTTAAATTTTTATATTTTAAAAAACTATCCCAAGAAGTAAACTATAATTTAATTAAAGAACATTTTACTTAACATTGAACTTTGTCTCTTATTTGTGTACCAACACGTGTTACATTCAATCTTGGGCAAGAATGTATTATTTGTTAAAAATATTGTAACATTTTGTTCACTATGATTCAAATAATTTTAGATTCAAACTGTTGTACATTTTATAGCTTTGACCTAAATCAAATTTAATGTTTCTTTATATTTGTGCCAATACATGTATTCCCACTTTTTTTTGTTATATTGAGACTAATATTACCCTTATTTTTTACATATTAAGGGTTATATTTCCTTTGTTTTTATATTGTCATATTCAGACTAAAATATTCATGGTTTGTATATTTCCAGGCTAATATACCCATTGTTTCTATTGGTGTTGGAGGACAACTTAAAGAACTATCAGCCACTGCAGACATCACTGTGTCAGGTGTTCGTTGCAGCTCAAAGCCAACTGGTAACATAGCAAAATTGAAGTACAAAAATTAAATAATTGTGTGTGTCTGTTTCATCAAATATTTCCCCATCATGATATTAAACAAAATTTGTGTCTGAAAGTTTGATTTGGAATCCAGTACTTGCAATGATTTATGTACTTATAATATTTAACCTATTCATTCATCATTTGTTTCTTTCAAAATTTAGATCCTCCAAAAGATTGTGATGATGCCTTGAAAAAGAAGAGCCAATATGGCATACAGTATAATATCAGCGGTGTGGTTTTGATTAGCCCGAAACCTGGCTCTGTGAGGCCCTTTTTGGTTAAATGCAGCGATCTACTAAGTCCTGGAAATGGTAAAATAATATTATTTCCGCCACCTGTGTTTATTTCTTGCTGTTTGGACTCAACGCAGTCATCTCTGTGTTCTTTTGGAATAAGAAAAATAGTTGAGAGAATTATTACCATTAAAAACTTTAGCAGAACCTTGTGCACTTGTGTAGACAGAATAATTTTAGGGCTCTGTAAATGTTAATCTTGTGCTCCATCCTGTGAGAAAAAGAAAAATTTTCTTTAAAAGCCTTGATAAAATTGTATTTCCATAAAAATATATATTAATATGAAATTCATCGTCTACATAACTAACAACTGAATTCAATTTTTGACACTAAGTAAAAAACAGTTACAAACGCACTTTAAAAAATACATAAAAATTTTAATGAGGTGACTAATGTATAAACTTTTTTAAAAATTCCCTGAACACCTTTCCAGAATCTTATGAGGCACCTGAAACATATTTTAAAATTCTAACCAATAACTGTTATAAAATTTTTTTGCTGCACAGTAACATTTAAACAATGATCATACTAATGGCCCTTTTGAAATCCTGTGCCATTAAAAAAAAAGATTATTCTTTCTACAGGCGTCACCATCGTCAGGCCAGTTCCAACTCCCAATACACCTGTGAGTAACAATCCTGATACACCCAATCAGTTCCCCTACTATGGGCCCACTGACGACCAGATCCTTGCACTCATTGAAGTTTCAGCGTATTGTTACCAAGGCGTTAAATACGACTGCTTTGCCAGTTCAGTGAGTAACTTTTCTACACCAGCTTATAGAACTAACTTCCTAGATATACTGATTTTTGATAAGTCTATAAAAATGTGCACATCAGTTCAAATGATCTTATCTAACATTTACCTACCACTAACGAGACTTAACCCACTGCCAGGTTTTTCTGGCTGTCTTTGGCTAATCTCCTTCAGCTGCTCTGTGCAAAAGATTTGTGCTCTATGTGCATTAGATTTGTGTGCCAAGTGCAATAGATTTGTGTGCTGGGTGCAATAGACTTGTGCCCTAATTGCAATAGGTTTGTGCGCTATAAGTACAATCGATTTATGCACTTTTTGCAATAGTTTTGTGGACTAAGTGCAATAGGTTTGTGCACTTTTTTCAATAGATTTATGCACTTTTTGCAATAGTTTTGTGCACATTGTGCAATAGATTTTGTGCACTTTCTGCAATAGATTTGTGCATTCTGTGCAATAGATTTGTGCACTTTGTGCAATAGATTTGTGCACTATGTGCAATAGATTTGTGTGTGTGGCAAAACATGTGGCTCTTAAGTGACTGTAGTGGTCATACTGTAGTCTGAAATTCTATTTGCATGAAAATAGGTAGAAAGAAAGCTTGTTTTAATTTATTGAGATCATTTTATACATATGCTGTTGCTTTACATAGATGTTAAAAAAGTAGTTTTTAAATGAAGAGCTTGTAGGGCTTATTTTTTAGAACTACTTCACTGCACTGTTGTTATGGTATCCTCAAAAAAATGGTTTTAACTCAAAGATGTTTGGTGACTTATTTACAATTACTCAGACATGAACGCATGACTTTTAAGATTTCATTCAGACATTTTCAAACAGAAAATTCAAGAAAATGGAGATGTGAACACTAAGCAATGCTTGTGCTGAGCTTCATTCTTTGTCAGAGCTATAATATAAAAATTGCTATTGGGTGTAATAATAAAGTATTTTAACTCTCTTAATTGATAAATCCACTGTGGTCTGTATGACTCTGTCTACGCTTAACTGAATTAGAGACAACATTGATTTTTAAGCACTTATTTTGGGTGGGGTCTACAAAATGGAAAACAAACAACACACTGTTGAAAGTATGGAGAATGTTGTTGGAGCATAAGATCTGTTTAAATGACAAAGATAAGTCTGAATGTGATTAATGAATGGCTTTAGCTTTTTAGACCACTGTGTTTAAGGAGACAGATTTAATTAAGGATTATGGATGCATGCATGAATGCACTGTTAAAATTATTCCTTGAAAGTACTAGATTTCCCTGTCTTCATTTCTTAAATCAATGGTGCTGTATGCTGCCTCGTGATAAGCCTTGTTGAGTGTTATTGTACCACCTTATTATTAGGCTGATAAAACATGTATAATAAAACGGTTGTCTAATTATAAATTTGCTGGGGCCAAAGACGGTCATCTATTGCTTGAACATTTTTTGTTCTGTCAGATGTTAAGTGATAAAGCTGTTAAAGCAGAAAAATGAAGATAGTATTTTTAAAAATATCACCTGCATAAACATTACCCTTAATTGACTGCAAGATGAAATACTATAGAGACTTTTTTATATTTAACTTTGCTTTACAGACTTCTTTCACTTCTGGCGTTTACTTTTCATCGACTTTTGCGAATTGACTCTCTCATTAGTTACTAATAATTATCTTGACATTCACTCAACTTTAAACTTGATTTTCTTTTTTAGCTATATTCCGCTTTTTATGCCATTGGGACAATGTCTAGGAAAGACAACCCATTTTACAACCTTCTTTTTAAAATGTGATTAACCCTAGTCTATATTATTTTAACCTGCCTTCTTATTTGTATTTTTCATGCTTTCAGTTTTTGAATGAAGGCACTTATTGGCAGTCAGTTGGCTCTAAAGAAAAACGTCACTTCTGGGGTGGCGGGGAGCAAAGTGAAGATGGCAGAAGTGGTGTGTGTGCTTGTGGGAAGGCTAAGACTTGTGGTGGCCTTGACTCTGCTTCTGCTCAGAGTTCAAGGTCAGTTAGCACAAAGGGTTTATTTATTTTAAAAAATAATTTAAAAATAAAAAAATTGACTTATCTAGGTGAAGTTCAATAATTCAAAGCCAATACAAAACCTTATTTGCAGATTTTATGTTTTTAAAGATTGTTTTTTTAAAAACATCTTTAGATCAATACTAACAAAATGATAAATATATATATAGTATAGAGTAAATATTATTTGGAATTATTTTGAACATTTTAGAAACATTTATGTAATAATATGTTGTAAATATTTGAATAAAAACCAAACCTTTAAAAAAAAAGTATACTTATAAAACTATTACTAAGAGATAGGGACATTAAGTCAAGATAGAATATTTCAAGAAAGAATTTTCAAGGGAGAGAAGATTACTATAAAGGGAAATAAGCAAATACATTAAAAAATATTTATTACTATAAATTTCAATATTATTTTTAAATTAATTATAATAATTAGTTATTAATAGGGCTGTTAATGATTAATTTAAATTTAATCGTTAACTTTTGAAAAATTAACGATTAATTAATCGTTAATTTCGATTAAAATTATGACATTAGTAACTCTTATTAAACGTTCTTGTTGAAAATCTAAATAACACTGGAATGTATCCTTTATACGTCATATTTTAAGCAACGCAAAAAGACTGGTGTATTGACATTATTTGGTTCAAGTGATGAGCGGGTCTTATTGACAATATAACCAGCCGAGCTGAACAATAGTTCACATAGCTTTAGATTGTCTCAGCTGAAGTTTCTGATACTCTAGTGGATGTTTGATTTGCAGGTGATATGCAAGCGAAATGTTAGAACCATGGTAGCAATGTTCTCTTTAAGCAGCGCTGCTTCGCTCGTATTTGACCGACACAACGCAGGAGTTTAGCATCACCCCGCAGCAATTTTGTAAAACTATTGCAAAAAAAATGGACGCTCTGCAACTTTTGCACACGAGTTTGTTTTTCTTAAACTTTGCACACGGACCAACGAAGCCTAGACTTAGAGGGAACATGGCATGGTAGGCAAACGATTTCACTCAATGGACACAATAACCTTAATCAACATTTTGAACATTCATGTCAGTCAATAGTTTAAAACCAAAATGTTCGTGTAATCGTCCAGAAATTAGTTTATATTTTTGGCTGAAATATTTTACTTTTTGACTTCCAGTACATTTATAAGTGGTGGGTCGATTAATTGTTAAAAAATTTTAATCTATATAATTTTTTAATGATTAATTGAGAAATTAATCGTTAATTTCCGCAGCCCTAGTTATTAATAACTAATATAAATAAATCTTTAAATTGAGATATCTTTGCTCTGTTACACCCCCACATTATTAATTGTGCTCTAATACTATTAATAATAATATTAATTTGACATTGAGAAAGTTACTTTAACTCTTAAACTGCTTAGAACGCAAGTCTAACAAAGGCTGATATTATGATATGAAACTAGACAAACTGTGTGAACCATTATAAAGCCTGAAAGAGCAGATTGCCTATGGGTATCGCCTGAAAGGTTACACAAACAGGAGCCCCCCGGGCAACACAGTCTAGCAAGCCACAGCAGAGGGGTGCCTAAAATTAAATAATATATAAATGAAATTAATTATCAATTTGTTTGACCATTGAAGAGCGTACAAGGGCAGCACCCATAAGGGTATCATCCGAAAGGGTACCATCAAAATTGGGTGTCCCGTTGAGCACAGCCTGTAACAAAAAAAAATTATAAATCATTTTTAAATATGGAGTGTTATTTGTTTTTTGACCAACAATAATTTCTGTCACAACAACACCAGGCGCTGCAACTGTGACGCGGGTGATAATAAGTTCCGCTCTGATGCTGGAATCATTGATGACAAAGCTTTCCTTCCTGTCTCCAAACTCCAATTTGGACGATATGCCAAATTTAACACAGTCAATGTGACCCTTGGTGACCTCATCTGCTCTCAGACCCCAATATGTAAGCGACAATTGATTGATAATAATTTGGATTTAGTAGTAAATTAACGTTTTAGTCAATTTACTTTCTTTTTGTCAGAAGCTTTTTTTTTCAATTTACACTGTGGAAGTGAAACTTTGTTGATTTGCATGATCATGTTTAGATATACTTGACTGATGAGCCTTCTATTCTAATCTAGAACTATAATTAATTTTTTTGTTTATTTTCTAGTATTCAACGAATGCGAACTTGGCTTCTTTGACTGTGATCCCAATGCCCGATGTGTTGATGAAGACGAAGGCTACAGGTGTGTGTGTAAAGATGGCTGGAATGGCAAGGGCTTGCCACTGACCAGCAGATACCCACGAGCTAACGGAAGAGAGTGTATTGGTGAGATATTTTTATACAGTGCGACCCCGTTAGGTTTTGCTTTGCTATTTGGCAAAATCAGTTAAGTCGCGGTAATTACATGGCTCCCAAATTTTGTGACGTTACAAGGCAATGAGTTATGAACAATTACCGCTTTTTCTGTAATTTTTTAAATTAAAGTTCTTTTAAATATTGGGTTAAAACAAGTGTACCAGGATATGTATTGATATATATAACACGTGAGTATAAACTTAATTAATTTTAAATACCTTAGATACTCGTTCTAAAGCCGACCTTTTTTGGACAAAAGTTAGGGTGACGACTTATTTCACTTATGAGCGGGTCATAGGTGATTTCTGCATGAATATTAAATATTGGGGTTATTATTGTAGATCATCAAGGTCCTTTTCTACATTCTACAAGATTCCACTGCTCTACCAGAAGCTATAATATATTATTAAACATCAGCACTTACCTTATTTAATCATTTTATTTATTTTTGTGAATGTTTTAATAAATTGTTTTACACATTTTATTTTCAACAACGAATTTTAATGTACCTTTCGCCACAGTTTACCAAAGAATTTAAAAAAAAACCAGTAACTCTTGCCTAACAAAGAGCACAAAGACAAAGATAGGCAGTACAAAGTAAACAATCATAATGACCAATTTAGCTTAGTGTTTTAAAAAACATTTTGTTTACGCTGTCCTATTATTGGCGTCGGCTTGCAAGCGGGTTACACACTTTTAATAATTTTTTCTTCCAAAAGTGGGAGGGTCGGCTTATGAACGAACGGGCTATAGAATGAGTATATACGGTAAATGTTATAGTGAAGAAAAAACGTTTTTATTTGCATCCTTTATTGTCGCTCAATAAGTTACTTGAAAGCTGTACTAAGTGACAATAAATCGCGATTCACCTAACTCATGATTACATAAATATGGACCCAAATGATGGCGACTTAACGGGGTCGCACCCTAGTACGAATTTAGTCAAATTTGAAACAAAAGAATTGAAACAAAAATTTTTGGTAATTTTTTATAACTTATATTTACTGATTCGTTGTCTCCAAATTTATTTATGAATTAAGATGTACAGTGTACTGCATTAGAACTATTCAAACTAGTCACAGTTAATAGAGTCAAATGAAAACTGTCCAAGAATGCTTAGTTATTTCTTTGCTGCTTATTTAGGATACAGTTGCTTCTTTGCTACACAAATACGAGTAGCCAATACCAGTCTGTGTAACAGTGCAACAAAATTGGGAAACCAAGCCAAACAAAAGATATAAATAATCAGTATAATGTAAACACATGGCTGTGAATTTCTTATTTGTGTAATGTTTTTAGTTAATCCGGATTTTTGATAATTACAGTGTTTTATAACAAGTGAGAAAAGAACATTCATTTCCTATTTCAACAACTTGCTAAATATTTTTATCAAGGAGATATATTTTTAAAAAATGACCATTGAAATATTTGTTGACAATGACATTCTAAAGAGATTTTTATGTTTATTAAACCAGATGATGATGAATGCGTAGCCTACCAACCATGTCCCTACAGTGCAAGCTGCACCAACACACCTGGCGACTTTTATTGTACTTGCAAACAAGGGTACACTCAAACTGGGAAGACAACTTGTGAAGGTTTGCTCATTTCCCATCTTCAATCATAAAAAGCCATAATTTTTTAGGTGGCATATGCCAGTCAGTCCAAATAACACTACTATTTAAAAAAATAGTTAAATTTACTGATAATTTATGAGATTTAAAAAAAAATTAATAATTTAGTGTGTAATATCATCTTTTTTTTTACTGCACTTTTAAAAATAGCTGTGATCGATCTACTGTATAAAAGAGTGCGAGTGTAAAATTATTTATATAGTATAGGGGTGTGAAAACAATAAGCATGTTGTACCAAAAGGGGGTTAGTGCTAATGGGGATTCTTATAAAGTATAAGTGCATCCAATGAAGCATGTTTTGTCAGAGTTGGTTATTTGGAGCCAGCATCATTTGGCTGGTTCTTTTCAATTCTGCAAGACAAACGCTACAGACATTGAATCTTCATAAGGCAACATGGGGGGATTTTTTTATATGATTATTTTTTCGATGTGATTTTATTTTTATCAATCTAATTTCATGAATTTCATTGGGGCCATTTTAGTAAAAAATATATTTAAACCAGGCTTAAAAAGATCAATTTTAAATCTGATCCTGTTAAATAGCTGTTACATTAAAAAAAATAATATCAATTACCCAGGATCTAAAAGCCTTATTGTTTTCATTTTCGACGTAGGTCTTGAAGATTTTGCTTAGAAAAATTAAAATGTCTGGGTAAACAAAAATTAAATATTGCTAATTTTATAATCTTGAATAACTAAATGGTATTATAAATAGTAAATAATGTATTTTTATGAGGGAGGGGTCAATCCAAGGAAACAGGACGCAGTGGTCGAGTGGCAGCGCGCTCGACTGGCATACCGATCGATGATCACGGGTTCGAATCCATGTTAAGGCAGGGAATTGTTCCCTGGCCTAGGGCGTCCCTGAGTCACCCAGCTCCGAATGGGTACCTAACACTAGTTAGGCGGCTGGGTAATGTGTGGAACCCACAAAGCCGTGACCTGTGAACGCTGCATCACTTGCCAACAGATCATCTGTCATGGTCTGTGGACGCAATTATCTTCTGCAAAGAAGGAGCGTCTGTACAGATAAGATAAGATAAAGAAAAATATAGGACATGTTTAGGTACATAAGAAAACTAATGTTGTTGACTGTTTCAAGGAAATTATGGGATTTGGAGAGGAGATGGGCACCGCCAAGTCTACCAAGCCCTGAGAAAGTTCTAATGGAAACATTAGAACCCCTTACAACCACGAGGTTATGGGACACAAAAAAAAAGACAAAATAGTGCGGATACACTAATCTTTATTACTTACAGATATCAACGAATGTGCTGACAGCACCCTCAATAACTGTGACGAAAATGCCAGATGTGAGAACCTTGATGGAAGCTTCAGATGCATATGTGATAGAGGTTACCGTGGTGATGGTGTTACATGCATACGTAAGTAAATATTTTGTATGCTAGCAAAGTTCTTTGTACACCTAAAATAGCATGCAAAAAAAAAGCATTTAAAAAAAAATTTTGGTTACTTATCAATGAAAGTGTTTTGTCTTTGACAATATTTTGACAAACTGCCATTAAGACATTGAGTCTATCAGTACTTGCTGAACTAATATTGCAAATTATTGAGTACTTGCTGAACTAACATTGCCAATTGTTTATCTGCTGCACAGCTGTTGGAGAGTGCACCTGTTTTGGCGATCCCCACTGCACTAGTTTTGACGGCAACTGGTTGCACTTCCAAGGTCTGTGTAAATACACCATGGCAACCGACGGATGCCAAGCAGCAGACAGCCCTTCATTTAAGTAAGTTATCATAATCGTGTATTCTTTTGCGACACTTTTTTGTGTGATGTCCTGTCCAATGTTCCCTCTAAGGTTTGATGGTCCAAGTTCAAAGTAAAAAAAAACTCCTGTTCAAAGTTGCACAACATCCATTTTGATGCAAAATTTTAAACCAAAAAAACAACATAGCTATTATATTATAGTTACCAGAATTGGCTGTGCCATAATTCTAAAATGCTTCTCAGCGTCAGTAAGATGTCTGATCTGCCGTGCAGGTTAAAGGGAACATTGTTCCTGTCAAGCCGAATTATACCCTTTTTATATAATATTTTAAAAAAATTTAGTTTCATAAATTCTCCTCCATCTTTTGTTACTGTTTTAGTTATAACTTTCGACTAAATTCATATCTTTTGTGTTTTTTAAATATCTTTTTATAATAAGCAGGGAATTTTAAAGTTCTCATCATTGTTTATTTTTCAGAAGGTTTTTTTTTGTTGTTCTCTTATGCTTATGCCTTTTGATTCGTCCGTTACTTAATTGTCTAGTTGTCTTTTCCCCCAGTTTTCCCCATTTATTGCCAGGCACTCCATACAAACAGTGGTTAAACATTTAAGCTTGTTATTCTTTACCTCAGAGTTGTTGTGCAGCACTGGCAGAGAGACAACATCAAACCTGGCAACTACGCCTGGATCTATGAGGTCTTTATCTACATCTTCAACCTTGAGATCAGACTTCAGCAGAACAACAGGATCCTGGTCAATGGCAGTGTTGTCAGGCAGTACTTTGATCAACACCGTCTGAGTATCCTCATGTTCAACAATCGAGTGGTCAGTTATTGTCTTAGTAAAGAAAACTGCATGTTATTTTTTAGTAATTCAAATGTGTTTTTTTGTTGAAAGGAGATAAGTTGTTTTTAAATCCTTTATATTAACTCGTGGTGTCTGGTTGTTTGAACCCTTGATTGCTTGCTTGATTGTGGGTCGCCAAAACTTTGGATCGATTTTTAACCCACTTCCTCACAAGCTAGCGAGCTGAAATTTAGCAGGCAGTTTGGTGGCGATGATAAAAACTATGTATCAAAATTTCAGATCGATCGCATGTACTGTAATTAAATTATTGAATTTTTAGATTATTTTATTTATTCCTATGTATCATGTTATTTTTTGAGATAGAGTGTCGCGGTGCGTATTAAATTGAACAACCTTTCTTTCGTGCAATAAGGTGCGTATTTTATTGACAACCCTTTTTATAAGCATATTCCTGATCGGTGCGCATTATATTAAACATGTTTTACGACACAACTACAATTGTGTATTTTTGGATGGTCTTTCGCTGCGTATTATAATGAACATTCTTTTAGTTACTTCTCGTACATAAAGGATTTATAGTCAAAAACTTGTTTTTTTATGGATTTTTGAATTTTAAAAACTTATTCCGTACCTGATAACTTAAAACATTCTATTGACAAAACTATATGTAATTTTTAAAGTATAACATTGTTTTTGAAATTTAATAAAAAATAATCTGGGTCAATACATTCCCCCCATCCCGAAAGTTGGCAATAATTGTTTACCCCATAAACCCTCAATTCAAGGGCTATATTGACATGAAGCATTATTGAATATTCATAACGAATATTCATTATTTTTCTCACTCAACAATTTTAAGATAATTTGTTTTAGTTTTAAATAAAAACTGATTTTTCTTAAATTTTGTGTTTACATTTCATTCAATAAATTTCCTATTTTTTGTTTAATGATTCCCTTCAAAACTCTGCATCACCAGTTTATTTATTTTAAGAGTCTGAATCTTTGGACCTAACTTCATTCAAGAGCTAATTATAATTTTGTCTTTCTTTACCAATTCTTCAATATTTAGAAAATCCAAACAGTCATTGGTTTGGAGATAACCTGGGACGGCAAAGACACGGTACAAGTTGTCGTACCCGAGAACTCTGCTAACAAACTGTGTGGCTTGTGTGGTAACTACAACGGCAATCCAGGGGATGATCTGATAACTGGTCCTGCTTGTCCTGAAATACAAAATCAACAGGTGAGTCAGTGGAAGCTAAGGTACTGCTCAGGAGCTGAGTTATCTGAAATAATCTGATGCTGTCGTAAAAGGAATTAGTCCTAAGGGCTTTTCGGCTGGGACTATCTTTTTAAAAACAAATTTACACACAAAGAGTGGAAGTCTATTATCTGAAATTATTTCCTCCACAATCACCTAAACTGGTTTGGTTGCTGTTTAAGCAAATGCTACTCTTGTGGAAAGTCTATTACAACAATTTTTTTAAAAAGTGAAAAAAGTTAAAAACTATGATACCCATAGGCAATTTTCACTTTTTAAAACTTGTAAGACCATGGAGTTGTTGATGCTCCACATTTTAATCAATATTTACACTGCTGGGGTCCTCTTAGTTATTAGAAGTTCAATATTTTTTGCTCACAGTCTCAAAAGTAATATAGTGTAAAAGCTGTTGGCCGGCAAGTCATATATGAAGTTATTGATACAATCACATTATGGCTGAGAGCAAAAATCATTTCAATGATAAAGGAAAGCAAATATTTTTTAAAATAAAAAAAAATGTAAAACCTATTTGAAAAATATTTTAAAATTTAACATTATTAAAGATTTTGTTTAGTCATCAAATTTAAGTAATTATTACAAGTGTTGGTAAAAATGAATGTCTTCAAGTGGTTTATGTTAAAACTATTTTGCTTTAAAAAATCTCCAGACTGACAACCAAGTGCTGTTTGGTAATTCATGGACAGCACTCAACAACTCCGCACCAGCCTGTCCTGTCGACTGTGGTAATGTACCACCTACACCAGATACATGCCAGTATACAAGGGCCATCATAGAGAAGGAATGTGATAAACTCTTTAATCTCAACACGTCACCCTTTAAGGTAGGTTTGGTGACTTCACAGTGTGCTCAACACGTCATCCTTTATGGTAGGTTTGGTGACTTCACAGTGTGCTCAACACGTCATCCTTTATGGTAGGTTTGGTGACTTCACAGTGTGCTCAACACATCACCCTTTAGGGTAGGTTTGGTAACTTCAAAGTGTGCTCAACACCTCATCCTTTATGGTAGGTTTGGTGACTTCACAGTGTGCTCAACACATCACCCTTTAGGGTAGGTTTGGTAACTTCAAAGTGTGCTCAACACGTCATCCTTTATGGTAGGTTTGGTGACTTCACAGTGTGCTCAACACATCACCCTTTATGGTAGGTTTGGTGACTTCACAGTGTGCTCAACACGTCATCCTTTATGGTAGGTTTGGTGACTTCACAGTGTGCTCAACACATCACCCTTTATGGTAGGTTTGGTGACTTCACAGTGTGCTCAACACGTCATCCTTTATGGTAGGTTTGGTGACTTCACAGTGTGTACATAACTTCCACAGGAATCTGCATTTAATTTTTTTTTGTATTCTTAAACTTTAGCACAATGTTCCCTTCTGTTATAGATAAACTTTTCCATTAGGATTCATCATCATCACCTGTCATCCCATCTGGGGCGTAGGCCACAAACAAAGGTTCTCCAGGCACACCGGTCCTGCACCAATCTCTCTAACTGTCCCCAGCCGTGTCCACTCATCTTGGTGTCTTCCTCCAGTTCCCTTCTCCGAGTCATTCTGGGTCGACATCTTTTTCTCTTGCCCTGGGGGTTCCAAGTGAGGGCTTTTCTGGTGAAACTGGATGTAGACTTTCTTAGGGTGTGGCAAGGCCATCTCCATCTGCACTGGCAGATCAACTCTTCCACCTGGTTCGTGTGGTGTGCATCGCCAGAGGTCCTCGTTTGTGATGACGTTGGGCCAGCGGATTTGAAGAATCATTTGGGGACTTTAGTTTTAAAACATTCGTAGCTTTTTTGAAACGGCTGCTGTTGTTGGCCCTGTTTCTGCTCCATGTAGCAGGACGGGCTTCACTGTGGTGCTGAATATCCTGACCTTGGTCTTGAGGGTCAAGTTGTTGCAGCTCCAGACTTTTTTTTAGTTGGTTAAATGCCTTTCTGGCCTTGCAGATTCTCACTCTTATGTCGGCGCCTGTCCCTCCTTTTTGCTGCCGAGGTAAGTAAAGCTATTCAACTCCTCAAGATTTGTTCCTTTCGGTGCTATAGAGGTATTGCTTGATGTATTTATTTTAAGGACTTTGCTGTTTCCCCTATGGATGTTCAGGCCAATGCAAGCAGAGAACTGTGCTACATAGTTAGTTTTCTCTTGCATCTGTTGCTGTGTGTGTGTGATATTAAGGCCAGATCATCTGAAAAATCCAGGTCATCAAGCTGTTTCCATAGTGTCCACTGGACACCATTTTTCTTATGCACTGTCGACATTTTCATTATCCTATCAATGGTTAGCAAGAATAAGAAAGGTGAGAGCAGACACCGGTCTTTACCCCGAAAGCCGCTGTTGTTTGTGGGCCATGAACAATTCTACATGACAGTCCTTCCAATTAAAACTAAACACATATTCTGTAGGCCTGAGACTAATCTCTTAAGGCCTTGGCTAGTACCTGGGCAATCTGCTCCATCTGTTGAGCATTGCCATACAACATTGTCTTTACATGGGACTCTTCCGCCTCCCTCACCCCCCCCGGCGATATCAAGCGCCGGGCAAGACGTCACCAGGTGTTCGACTGTCTCAGGGGCTTGGCTGCAATGACGGCAGTTCGAGTCCCTGTTGTGGTCTAGCCTGTGAAAGTAGGAGTTGGTTGGGCAATGTTCTGTTCTCATCTGAGTCACCAAACTCTTCCAATTATGTCAGTCAATTTTTGTGGTATCCAGTAGTGTCTTAGCAACTTCCACAGAGTTGACCTGTCAACACTATCAAAAGCCTTCTCATAGTCGATAAAGCTAATGTATGGTGGCGAGTTCCATTCCAGGGATTGTTCCAATTAGGATAATCCCCTTTAAAATTAGTTGATGATAAACAAAGCCACGTTATACCCTGTGAAATATAAATATTAGGGCTGTTAACGATTAATTTAAATTTAATTGTTAACTTTTGAAAAATTAACAATTAATTAATAGTTAATTTTGATTAAAGCCAGAAATTGACATTTATGGTGTCATAAGTAACATTTATGAAACGTACTTGTCGAAAATCGAAATAACACTGGAATGTCTTCTTTATATGACATCTTTTAACCAAAAAAAAACCAAACAAGTGTATTGACATTATTTGGGTCAAGTGATGAGCAAGTCTTATTGACAATATAACCAGTAAACAGCCAAGCTGAACAATTGTTCACATAGCTTTAGATTGTCTCAGCTGAAGTTTCTTATACTGTAGTGGATGTTTGGTTTGCAGGTGATATGTAAGCGAAGTGTTAGAACCATGGTAGCAATGTTCCCTTTAAGCATCGCGGCTGCGCAGATATTTGACCGACGCCACGAAGGAGTTTAGAATCACCGTGCAATGAATTTTGTAAAGTGTTGCACAAAAAATGGACGTTGTGCAACTTTGCACACGAGTTGTTTTTTAACTTTGCGCATGGACCAACGAAGCTTAAACTAATAGGGAACATTGCATGGTAGGCAAACGATTTCTCTCAATGAACACAATAACTTTTATCATCATTTTGAACATTCACATCAGTCAATAGTTTAAAACAAAAATGTTCGTGTAATCGTCCTAAAATTAGTTTATATTTTTACGATTAATCGAGAAATTAATCGTTAATATTCGCAGCCCTAATAAATATTTTTTTTTAAAAGAAATATTTACTACAAATCTCAATTTATTATGCCAGCTGAAACAAATTTATAACACTGCATGCCTTTGTATATATTGGCCAACCAGTGCATTTGTAATGCCAATGCAAGTAGGATGTTCTTTTCAGATTTTCATTGTCAATTTATTTATTCTTAATGCTTAGGAAGTATGACCAGGTATTGAATACCTATGAAGATTAAATTTAATTTCATACAACTATTTCACAAAACCTGTAGTGACAATAACTTCATCCTCAAAAATCATCCTGTCATCTCTTGGCATAGAAAACAAACATTTATGTTTTTGCAATACATCCCCATGCTTAATACTCGTATGTTTTTAAAAAACTTGCTGACAGTTTTCTTAACTTTCTACTGTTGAATTTTTATAAGGTCTTTTAAAATCTTGCCAGGCTTGCCTGCTAGTTAAGAAGCCAAAGGATGTTGAAGAATTCAGGAAGTCCTGCGTGTTTGACTTGTGTCGTGCAGAGATTAATCTGGATGAAGATATCTGCAGATTTGCTCAGATCATGAGCGACGACTGCGCCAACAATGAGAAAGTTGAAATCAAGAACTGGAAGAAACTTGTGGAGGCCTGTGAAAGTTAGTTTCAGTCTTTAGACAAATATTATGTCAGTATTATATTAACTCACTCCTCTTGTTTACCATTCATATTTTATTTTAATATTTTCATCAAGAAGTTTGTGTTATACTTTCAATCAAGTCCAATCTTAAAAAGTGACAATGATGATTTTTTTATGTTCTTTAAAGTAAAATTTTTTAATAGCTTCCTGTTTGTTTATTGATCTTTACTTATTCATAAATTGAACTGATTTCATTTAAAAAAAAATAAATTATAAAACATAATTCTGAAAATGACTCACGGGGCTAGTTGGTTCATTTTTCCTAGAACCAAAATGCAGCAACAATATGATATACAAGGAATGTGGCCCAGCTGAACAAGAGACCTGCATCAGCAAGTCAGTGAACAATGCTCTGCAGACCATCAACGATACACTGGTCTGCACTGAAGGCTGCTTCTGTGCCGACAACCTGGTCATGGAAGGGGACAGGTGCATCAAACGTGAGGAGTGCGGTTGTTTCTACAACAATGGTTACATGGCTGTAAGTATTGGCATGAAAGACGGTTGTGTATCACAGGTGAATGGTTACATGGCTGTAAGTACTGGCATGAAAGACGGTTGTGTATCAAAGGTGAACGACGCTGTTGTTTGCACAAAAATGGTTATATGTCTGTGTTAGTGATGAAGGATGTGTTTTTTTCATTGCTATATTATGGCACAGGAATAAACAGCTACTATCACTTATTAGTGGAAAGTAACAGTTTAGGGGAGCACTTATTTTAAATTGTGCATCACAATTTGAGGTCTTTTAATGAGCATAAAAAAATCAGGTTACAGTAATGTGTGTGTTACAGGTTACAGTAATGTGTGTGTTACAGGTTACAGTAATGTGTGTTTTACAGGTTACAGTAATGTGTGTGTTACAGGTTACAGTGATGTGTGTGTTACAGGTTACAGTAATGTGTGTGTTACAGGTTACAGTAATGTGTGTGTTACAGGTTACAGTAATGTGTGTTAGAGCACATGAGGACAACCATTTACAGGTTACAGTAATGTGTGTGTTACAGGTTACAGTAATGTGTGTGTTACAGGTTACAGTAATTTGTGTGTTACAGGTTACAGTAATGTGTGCATTACAGGTTACAGTAATGTGTGTGTTACAGGTTACAGTAATGTGTGTGTTACAGGTTACAGTAATGTGTGTTAGAGCACATGAGGACAACCATTTACAGGTTACAGTAATGTGTGTGTTACAGGTTACAGTAATGTGTGTGTTACAGGTTACAGTAATGTGTGTGTTACAGGTTACAGTAATGTGTGTGTTACAGGTTACAGTAATGTGTGTTAGAGCACATGAGGACAACCATTTACAGGTTACAGTAATGTGTGTGTTACAGTTTACAGTAATGTGTGTTAGAGCACATGAGGACAACCATTTACAGTAATGTGTGTGTTACAGGTTACAGTAATGTGTGTGTTACAGGTTACAGTAATGTGTGTTAGAGCACATGAGGACAACCATTTACAGTAATGTGTGTGTTACAGGTTACAGTAATGTGTGTGTTACAGGTTACAGTAATGTTTGTGTTACAGGCTACAGTAATGTGTGTGTTACAGGTTACAGTAATGTGTGTTAAAGCACATGAGGACAACCATTTACAGTAATGTGTGTGTTACAGGTTACAGTTATGTGTGTTACAGGTTACAGTGATGTGTGTGTTACAGGTTACAGTAATGTGTGTGTTAGAGCACATGAGGACAACCATTAACAGTAATGTGTGTGTTACAGTAATTTGTGTGTTACAGGTTACAGTGATGTGTGTGTTACAGGTTACAGTAATGTGTGTGTTAGAGCACATGAGGACAACCATTAACAGTAATGTGTGTGTTACAGTAATTTGTGTGTTACAGGTTACAGTGATGTGTGTGTTACAGGTTACAGTAATGTGTGTGTTAGAGCACATGAGGACAACCATTTGGTAACCTGGTTAATATTCATTCAGATACTGCATTCACCTTTTTAGTGGACTAAGCTAGAAGATATACATAAAAGAAAACTGCTATTAAAATACTGGGCTTTGTGGGATAATAATAATAGAGGAAAGTGTTACTTTTTTTTTAACCCGTTTACCTGAGTCTTGTGTATTATACCCATGTTTAAAACAATAAAAATTAACCAATGTTTTTCAGCAGTTTATGGAGGCCTGTTAATTAAATAATTTTATTTTTAATATCTTTATTTTAATGTGGCCATTATTGGATATCTGAATCTTTAGGTGTAGTTCAAAAGTATAAATAAAATATATTGTTCTTTAAAGTTATTTTTAAAAAAATTTTGGAGCGTTTAGTGAAGACATTGTTGAACTTTGTCTGATACTCTGAAAAGGAAAAGGGTTTTGAAACAAATTTTTTTAAAAAGTGGTAGGGAAAAATAGACACTGATCTTCACTTAAGTCTTTCTTTTTTTCTCATCAGACCGGTGATGTGGTGATCACCTCAGACTGCTCCAAGAATGTGACATGCTACGGAAAGAATATTACAAGTGAACGAGATGTACAGTGTAATGAAAATGAGGAGTGTCGAAATGAAGACGGTGTCACAGACTGCTACTGTAAGGAAGGTTATGTTATGAAGGAAGGAGAAGATAAATGCGAACGTAAGTTCAATATGTTTCATTTTTATTTAATTATTTATTTATAGGGAATAAAATTCAGATAAGAATAACTTAATTCATTTATTCTAGGGTTATATTTAATACAATTGTAGCCAAATTGTATCTTAAAGCAATCACTAGAAGTATGTTTGGTGAGTATTATCAGATGCAGAAAGAAGATAATATAAACGCAAGAATATATGTCATTTTCAAATAAACCATTGAACTTTACTGGAATTTGTACTCTGGAAGTGATCAGGACATAATGCCAACATTTTGTCAAGAGTATCTGGTTGCCTTTGTCATTCTGTTGACAAATGCTCTAAAACCAACCATGTGTGATACCCAAATCATGTCAATGTTGTGTTACAGCTGACAACTGTTTTGATGTCAACTGTGAGATCCCCAACACGGAGTGCTTCAACGGAACCTGCGTCTGCAAGATGGGCTTTATTGGAGACTGCAACCAGTGTGAGGGTAGGTAGAGCCTGGAGACTGCAACCAGTGTGAGGGTAGGTAGAGCCAGCTGACTTTGTTAATGTCATGCACCATTTAGCCACATGCTATTTTGTATAGCTTACAGTGGAGCTATCATGTGGGCTGTGTGTCATCTATGGTTGATGCAGGTATCAAAAATTGCTGAAAGCCATAATTATATAATATGGAAAATTTAATAATCAACTAATTGAAAATCAAAAAGTGGCCAAAGGCCCCAAAATTTCACAGTGCATATGTATGGTTTTAGGTGTCAGAATTTTGATTACAAAAAAACTTTACAATGGAATGTACACATTTTGGTTGTGGACAATTTTAAACCCTTTCCTTCTAAATTGTTTATAGCATTTGGGTACTATTGCATTATCATAACATATTTTAATTAACATTTTCAATTTTACACAAAAAAAAACACCAAAGAAATGGATAAGACTTTAATTCAACCAATACCAGAATAACTTTTCTAATAGAATTTTTAAAAAAATACAAAGAAATCACAGAATTTTAGATCAATGTTTTATTATATACTTGATGTTAATCTTTTTTTAAATAACACTCCTAAAACACATTTTGTCAGACATTGATGAGTGTGCTACCGGACTTGACAACTGCACCATGGTTGGTCAGACATGTAACAACATTCCTGGCTCATTCAAGTGTGGCTGTAAGGAAGGCTTTGTGGTCAGTGGTCAGATTTGCAAAGGTAACTGGACTGGTAACCGATTGATTTAAAATAATGCAATTTTTTAGAGCTTTTTTTTGTTTTGTTTATTTTTTAACATTGTCCTGCATCATAATTAGTTTTCAAACTTAATCCGCTTTTTTTAATAACTTAGACTTTACAATTGTTTCCTATATAAAAAAAAAGATCAATTCAAGTGAAAAGACAATTTGAGATTATTATTTTTGTTACCAGACATTGACGAGTGTGACTATAATGTTGACAACTGTGGAGAACACTCAGAATGTGTCAACACCCCTGGGTCATTCCTCTGTGAGTGTTGTGCTGGATACAAGAAAGATGCCAATGACAACTGTGTCAGTAAGTAGAAAGTAGTGCTGAGGAATTAACAAAGTACTGAAGTAAGCCAATTGGACAAGAAGAGAAGAAATGTTTACTGAAAAAAAATCTTTTTTTTTAAGATAACTTTAAAGGTTACATAAGACATGAACAATTTCTAATATTAACAGATGATGAAAATTGGTCGAAATATATAAATAAAATAAGAGGAGAGGAAAAAGTATCTAACTATCTAACAGAATGCCATGGCTAGAGAATATTAGTGAGCAATTTTGATTTGAAGTAAATTTAGAAGAAAAAAATTAATAAAGGCAAACAGGTATTTTACATACAGAACTTTTGGGCTCAAAGACAGTAAAAATAATTAGAATGTATAGTGTTTAGAATGATAGTGGTTAGAATGTATAGTGTTTAGAATGACAGTGGTTAGAATGTATAGTGTTTAGAATGACAGTGGTTAGAATGTATAGTGTTTAGAATGACAGTGGTTAGAATGTATAGTGTTTAGAATGATAGTGGTTAGAATGTATAGTGTTTAGAATGATAGTGGCTAGAATGTATAGTGTTTAGAATGACAGTGGTTAGAATGTATAGTGTTTAGAATGACAGTGGTTAGAATGTATAGTGTTTAGAATGACAGTGGTTCGAATGTAAAGTGTTTAGAATGATAGTGGCTAGAATCAGGGCCGGCTTTAGGCATAGGCAAACTAGGCGGCCGCCTAGGGCCTCCGATTAGTGGGGGCCTAGCATGGGAATCATTAGGGGAAAATATATATATTTAAAGAGCAAACTTCGAGTCTACGACAACCTTTACCCGCTGATTATTTTTAAACAGTGCATGTTTGCATTGTAATATTTTTAAATTTAAATTCATCTGTCCAGACACATTTTCAGAAGATTGACAAACGTGTAACCTAAATTAGGAATTCATGGCTGTCGACGACAGCACTGGTTTAGATCTCGCGGAGGCATGCTTGAAAAAGCTTGAAGATATGAATTTATGTTTCCAGAACTGCAGAGGGCAAGGATATGATAATAGAGCGAATATCAAAGACTGCAATCGTGGTGTACAAAAACGTCTACTTGAACTCAATCCAAAATCATGTTAGGTGGATGTCACAGTTTCTAGTTCTTGGAGAATGGGCGAAATCTTCAGTGGTTGCAGCGACACTCTTTGGAGTTTTGCATAAAATTTATGTTTCGTTTGGTGCTTCAACACATCGATGGAAGATCTTGAAAACTCATGCAAAAAATCTGAGAGTAAAGCCAATTTCCGATACACGCTGGGAATGCAGGCTCGATACTGTTAAAGCTGTTCGTTATCAAACAGCAGCAGTGTACGATGCATTGGTGGAAGTGTCAAAGATCCAAAAGCAAGGACCGAACTTTAGTCATCTAGTACGATTTATTGTTTCAAATGAATATGATCAGCAAATTGATGCAATCGAAAGACAAGCAATTTTTACATTGCACTGGAATGTATAAAAAGTGCAACCGCTTTCATAAAAAATCAAAGAAAATGGATTTGTATCTGCTTAAATTTCGGCCAGAGAATTGGCCCAAGAATTAGAGTTGGAACCAGATGAAATCATATTTCCAGCTGCCACACGCTTGAGAAGACAGAAAGTGCACAAACAGTTCGCCTATGAAAGCATAGGGCATAGATGAATCATTGACAGATTCAAAGGAAAAATATCGAGTGTTATTTTTAAATGTTTTGTTAGGTCTAGCAGTTATGTCATTGACTGCACGTTTTGAGCAAATGGAACGTTACTTTGGTCTTTTTGGTTTTCTGCACAACTCAAAAAAAATTGCAGAATTCGACCAAAACGATTTGATGAAATATTGCATGGATTTGAATATTGATCTCACCGATGCAGCTGGTTCAGATATTGATCCGCAGGATTTATGCAGGGAATTGCAAATATTTTTCAACGTTATTCCAGATACAGATTCGTCTTCTCTTGATTCTTTACGTTTTAATTATGATCATGGTTTGAATACTGCTGTTCCTAATGTCGCTATAGCCCGTCGTATAGCATTGACAATTCCGATTACTGTTGCATCGGGGGAAAGAAGTTTTTCCAAGTTGAAATTACTAAAACAAAAAGACTATTTGAGAACGACTATGACGCAAGAACACCTGAACAGTCTGGTAATGATATCTATCAGCAGTCTGGTAATGATATCTATCAAAAGTCTGGTAATGATATCTATCGAACAGTCTGGTAATGATATCTATCTAACAGTCTGGTAATGATATCCATCAGCAGTCTGGTAATGATATCTATCAGCAGTCTGGTAATGATATATATCAAAAGTCTGGTAATGATATCTATCGAACAGTAAGGTAATGATATCTATCAGCAGTCTGGTAATGATATCTATCAACAGTTTGGTAATGATATCTACAACAGTCTGGTAATGATATCTATCAACAGTCTGGTACTGATATCTATCAACAGTCTGGTAATGATATCTATCAGCAGTCTGGTAGTGATATCTATTACCAGTCTGGTAATGATATCTATCGAACGAGATATCGTCCAGTCTCTGGATTATTCACAATTTATTGCAGACTTTGCTGCCATCAAAGCACAAAAAGATATTTGTTGAAGGTTTACGACATCTGCACGACCATGGCTGTATAAATTTAGTTATTTGTTCATTTAGATATAAATACAGGTCGTTTTTAATTAATTGTGTATTTTTTATTCTTTCCGTATTTATTTTTTATTTTTCTATTACATTTAGGGCCACCAAATTCACTTCGCCTAGGGCCTCCAATTCCCTAAAGCCGGCCCTGCTAGAATGTATAGTGTTTAGAATGACAGTGGTTAGAATGTATAGTGTTTAGAATGACAGTGGTTAGAATGTATAGTGTTTAGAATGATAGTGGTTAGAATGTATAGTGTTTAGAATGATAGTGGTTAGAATGTATAGTGTTTAGAATGATAGTGGTTAGAATGTATAGTGTTTAGAATGATTGTGTTTAGAATGTACAGTGTTTAGAATGATAGTGTTTAGAATGTATAGTGTTTAGAATGATAGTGTTTAGAATGATAGTGTTTAGAATGATAGTGTTTAGATTGATAGTGTTTAGAATATACAGTGTTTAGAATGATAGTGTTTAAAATGATAGTGTTTAAAATGATAGTGGTTAGAATGATAGTGTTTAGAATGATAGTGTTTAGAATGATAGTGGTTAGAATGTACAGTGTTTAGAATGATAGTGGTTAGAATGATAGTGGTTAGAATGATAGTGGTTAGAATGATAGTGTTTAGAATGATAGTGTTTAGAATGATAGTGGTTAGAATGATAGTGGTTAGAATGATAGTGGTTAGAATGATAGTGGTTAGAATGATAGTGTTTAGAATGATAGTGTTTAGAATGATAGTGGTTAGAATGATAGTGGTTAGAATGATAGTGTTTAGAATGATAGTGTTTAGAATGATAGTGGTTAGAATGTACAGTGTTTAGAATGTAAAGTGTTTAGAATGATATTGGTTAGAATGATAGTGGTTAGAATGATAGTGGTTAGAATGATAGTGTTTAGAATGATAGTGGTTAGAATGATAGTGTTTAGAATGATAGTGGTTAGAATGATAGTGTTTAGAATGATAGTGGTTAGAATGATAGTGTTTAGAATGATAGTGGTTAGAATGATAGTGGTTAGAATGATAGTGTTTAGAATGATAGTGGTTAGAATGATAGTGGTTAGAATGATAGTGGTTAGAATGATAGTGGTTAGAATGATAGTGGTTAGAATGATAGTGGTTAGAATGATAGTGTTTAGAATGATAGTGGTTAGAATGATAGTGGTTAGAATGATAGTGTTTAGAATGATAGTGTTTAGAATGATAGTGGTTAGAATGATAGTGTTTAGAATGATAGTGTTTAGAATGATAGTGGTTAGAATGATAGTGTTTAGAATGTACAGTGTTTAGAATGTAAAGTGTTTAGAATGATATTGGTTAGAATGATAGTGGTTAGAATGATAGTGGTTAGAATGATAGTGGTTAGAATGATAGTGGTTAGAATGATAGTGTTTAGAATGATAGTGTTTAGAATGATAGTGGTTAGAATGATAGTGTTTAGAATGTACAGTGTTTAGAATGTAAAGTGTTTAGAATGATATTGGTTAGAATGATAGTGGTTAGAATGATAGTGGTTAGAATGATAGTGGTTAGAATGATAGTGGTTAGAATGATAGTGGTTAGAATGATAGTGGTTAGAATGATAGTGTTTAGAATGATAGTGGTTAGAATGATAGTGGTTAGAAAAGAAAGATGGGGAATGTCTTACAGCTTAGATGAATTGTTTACTGCATGGAAACCTTTACACTGGTCGCTGTCAACAAATTGATGAATGAAGCAAAGATATGAAGAATAGGGAAATAGAAACATAATGGTAATTGATCATGTAGTATATAGAATAAGAAAAAGGAATGTATAGAGTGTTAGCAAGTAAAAATAGAACATCATTCTCATACAAGGGGATGCCATGGTGTATCTACATTTAACATAATATTTTTTAATGGACTAAAATTTTGAGGGCCATTTAAAATATAAATATTTTTGGTAGTCTTAGAGGACACATCCACTTTGTGGCTTAGACCATACTGTCTTTAATTACTGGCACTAAAATATCAATATTCTTGGTACTCTTAGGGGACACAACCACTTTTGGCTTAGACCATACTGTCTTTAATTACTGGCACTAAAATATCAATATTCTTGGCACTCTTAGGGGACACAACCACTTTTGGCTTAGACCATACTGTCTTTAATTACTGGCACTAAAATATCAATATTCTTGGTACTCTTAGGGGACACAACCACTTTTGGCTTAGACCATACTGTCTTTAATTACTGGCACTAAAATATCAATATTCTTGGTACTCTTAGGGGACACAACCACTTTTGGCTTAGACCATACTGTCTTTAATTACTGGCACTAAAATATCAATATTCTTGGTACTCTTAGGGGACACAACCACTGCCACTGCTCCAGGGGGTAAATGTTGTGCTTGTCAGGGAGAAAAGTGTGCTGAGCCTGGCAAGGTGATCAAACATTGGTGCTGGGTTTCTCTTTCGAGAGAAATAGTCTCCCCTTTTCATTTTTGTACCCTTCCTCAGAATCCTCATTTAAAATTGACCGGATCTTTAAAAATTTATTTTAAAAATGTCTTAACTACTTTCATGTAATGTGTAATGCATTCTAAAGTAAAGCCATTATCCCCATAATCACGTTATTTTTTTTTATTTATTCCATTCTCTAATTTGTAAAGTTGCTATGTTCTTTATACTTTTATTTAGCCCTATCTTGGTCTTAAAGAAGAATTGAAATGATATTTAAGATCTGATATTTTTCCTTAAGATAATCTTTTTAAAGTTTAAGTTTTTTGTTACTTGAGTTTCATCCAATATAAAGGGTTCGGGAAATTTAAAAATTATATGTTGGACCTGATAATTAAGAGTTACCATTACATTTTTAGTTTTCGTAAAGGTTTTAAGTGTTATTGTATCAATTCAAATTTATTTCCCTTGACAGAAAAAAAAGGGAAGCGATTAAGATTTTTAAAACTACTTTGTCAAGTCACTGCATTACCTCAAATTTCTCTTTGTTGATATCTTAAAAAATGTTCTCCTATATATTTTTAATGCACCTTTTATTCTAGGCAATTTACTTTGATTATTAATTTTTATTTCTTTTCTCATGTATGCTATACTTACTGCTCTTGACCTCTCTAAACTCCCAAAATTACTGCTCTGAACCTCTCTAAACTCCCAAGATGGTTAATGACCAGTTTCATAGATTTCTCCTTGTCCACACTACAAATCTTCCAGTCTGGCATTAAGTGGTCTAAATAACATCTGTAATATGTAAGATAAGAAAAAGTGTTCGTAAGCTTCCCCATGTTTTTGTGTGGCACATGATCTCAGAGTTGTCAAAATCTTCCAGGCGCATACAATCCCAAACTTTCTGACTGGTGGCCTAAACATTATGATTAAAAACCCATTTGAAAAACATAGTCTCAAAAATAAGTAATTTTTACTATTTATCTTCAGTAGTGCATGTAGTAGCAAGAAATTGGTTTTTTTTTGTTGTTTTTTATATTGATTTTATTTTAGCAAGTAATTTATTTTAGATTGAGATAATTATCAATTCATTTAAAATAGGGGTGTACTGGATTCGGGATCCGGAATCTGGCCATTTTTACTAATCTAGCTCCGGCAGGATTTCACTTCATAAATCTATATATATAAAGGGCTCTGGCAAGGCCATTTTTACAAATCCGGCTCCATCAGGATTTCAAAATTTTGAATCCGGTGCAGCCCTAATTTAAAAGAAATCTAATGATGGATGCATCTCTTTTTGTGTTTGAATAAAATCTTGCTTTGAAAAAGTTCCAAAACCCTGAAATTTGAAATCATCTTGTGCATTGAGATGAAGCTATAACTTTTCTATGAGCACTGTAATATGTCGATGATTAAAACAAAAATTGCTATTAGAAGTATTTGCTTCAAACATAAATAATTTCAGAACATTTGTGTTCTATAATTTCTGTCCATGGTTTTACTATTTATGGTAAGCCAATTTTTAGAATAAGTAATTGTAGAAAAAATATTGCCTTGCTGTTATTTTAATAATTTCCAACCCATAATTGCAAAATAATTGACAGATCTGAAAAGAACATAAAACAAGAAGATATTTGTCATTTAATTTTCTAGATTCACTGTTCAGAAATGTATTCAGCCTTGAGCATGATGGCCACAATAATCTGAGGAACAACAATTTGTTCCAGACAAAATTTAGAAAATATTTAACTTTCATATTCATTGATCCAAGAAAATTGTCTTTGTAGGAGGATCCAATGCTAATGTGTCACACATTTAAATAAACATACTTTTAACATGACGCGGTGGTCGAGTGGCAGCGCGCTCGACTGGCGTACCGATGGTCACGGGTTCGAATCCATGTGACGGCAAGGATTTGTTCCCGGGGCCTAGGGCGTCCCTGAGTCACCCAGCTCCGAATGGGTACCTAACACAAGTTAGGCGGCTGGGTAATGCGTGGAACCCACAAAGCCGTGGCCTGTGAACGCTGCATCACTTGCCAACAGATCATCTGTCATGGTCTGTGGACGCAATTATCTTCTGCATAGAAGGAGCGTCTGTATAGATAAAATAAGATAAGATCTCTCTATCTCTAACTTATCTGTTGTAGGATCCAATGCTAATGTGTCACACATTTAAATAAACACACTTTTAACATGACATCTCTCTATCTCTAACTTATCTGTTGTAGGATCCAATGCTAATGTGTCACACATTTAAATAAACACACTTTTAACATGACATCTCTCTATCTCTAACTTATCTGTTGTAGGATCCAATGCTAATGTGTCATACTTAAATAAACATACTTTTAACATGACATCTCTCTAACTTATCTGTTGTAGGATCCAATGCTAATGTGTCACACTTAAATATACACACTTTTAACATGACATCTCTCTATCTCTAACTTATCTGTTGTAGGATCCAATGCTAATGTGTCACACTTAAATAAACATACTTTTAACATTACATTTCTCTATCTCTAACTTATCTGTTGTAGGATCCAATGCTAATGTGTCACACTTAAATAAACATACTTTTAACATTACATTTCTCTATCTCTAACTTATCTGTTGTATGATCCAATGCTAATGTGTCATACTTAAATAAACATACTTTTAATATGACATCTCTCTATCTCTAACTTATCTGTTGTAGGATCCAATGCTAATGTGTCACACTTAAATATACACACTTTTAACATGACATCTCTCTATCTCTAACTTATCTGTTGTAGGATCCAATGCTAATGTGTCACACTTAAATAAACATACTTTTAACATTACATTTCTCTATCTCTAACTTATCTGTTGTAGGATCCAATGCTAATGTGTCACACTTTTATAAACATACTTTTAACATTACATCTCTTTGTCCATAACTTATCTGTTGTTAGTTGTAGTTTCATTTTTATTATCATTTTTGTGTGGGTAGGAGATTATAAAATTTTAATTTTCACCTCAGAATATTTAGGTACTTCAATTTAATATCAATTTTATATCATTTGAAATGTCAAGTTCTTAATCTATTTCTAATTAGATTTACTTAACACCTAAAATATGTGATCATCAAAGTAACCTATAAAACATTGCTTCAATATTTGAGTAAAAATTGATTGTGGGGGAGGAGTGGAAGTTTATTGAATTATCATGAAATTATATTAAATGGGTTTTCTTTAGGTAATGAGAAAGAGCATATGGTAAATTATGTAACAACATGAAATGAATTTTAAAAAATGTAGGAAAAACCAAACTGCTTTACTTCAGGCCATAATCACCAGATATAACTGCAAGAGTCAAAATAGAGAATTAAAAACTCACCATGTGCAAGATTTGGGGGAAAAGTTGAAAGAATGATTTTTGTGGAATAATTAATTTCTTTCTGCAAATAAAATTTCATTTTTAATAAAAAGCAAAGAAATAGGTTAATCTTGACTGTGACTGAGTTTGTTTTTAAATTTGTAATCAATAAGTATCTACCTTTGTAAACCAGGTGTGTGGATCAGACGGCAACTCTTATGCCAATTACAGGTCACTCTCTATCTCAGGCTGCAAGGATGGAAAGGATGATCTCAAGGTGGAATACAATGGGCCATGCCAAGGTAAAAATAAATTGTTTAAATCTATTTGCTCATTTATAAATTTGTGAGGGATAAATAAATCTTTATCTATAAAGGATAAATTATTGTTACACTTACAAATTGGAGTATTATTAAAATATATTAATCACATATTATGGTTAAAAGAGATTAATGCAAAAATGACCCTCAAGGCAATGACATTTTCTCTCAATTTTTTTAAATTGTATAATATTACGCTATCTTTCCCAGGCACTTGTGCAACTGTTATATGTGAAAAGCAATACTCCAACTGCTCAGTTGTGAATGGCAAGCCCCAGTGCTCTTGTCCTACATGTGAAGATTCAACTAGCACCTTTGAAGATGGTTAGTTTTTCTGCTTCATACTATTTGATTTCTCTTGCTTATTTTTCCCAATCTCTACTGCAATATGAATACTGATAACATCCATCAGTACTATATTTCTTTACAGTTTTACATTGATTACATTTTTGAAAAGAAAATGTGTAAAACAACATATTGGATGCAAGCCGTATATGGCTGGTGCTCCACTGTTGAATTTGATCATGTTTGATTAATTTTTATTCTTGATAAGAATATATGCCTCTCTATAAAAATAGAATGAGACCCTTTCAATGGCCATCTTAGGGTGATAATAATTTCAAAATGGTATTTTTGATGACCTCTACAATTGTATCCACCAGTAGAACCCTGAGGTTTATTTTAATGGTATGACTTTTACTGCCAGTCTTTTATATTTAAATGGTATGACTTTTACTGCCAGTCTTTTATGTTTTAATGGTATGACTTTTACTGCCAGTCTTTTATGTTTTAATGGTATGACTTTTACTGCCAGTCTTTTATATTTTAATGGTATGACTTTTACTGCCAGTCTTTTATATTTTAATGGTATGACTTTTACTGCCAGTCTTTTATATTTTAATGGTATGACTTTTACTGCCAGTCTTTTATATTTTAATGGTATGACTTTTACTGCCAGTCCTTTACATTTTAATGGTATGACTTTTACTGCCAGTCCTTTATATTTTAACCTCATAATACCACAGAGACTGTTTGCGCTACCAACAAAGTTACCTACACCAGCATTTGCCACATGAAGCAAGCCACCTGCGAAGCTGAGATTGAGACAAAGGTGGAAGTGGAATCCAAAGGAAAACCTTGCCCTGGCAACGGAGGACGTAAGCAAATCTTAATGCTATCTTTTATTTTGAAAGTTTACAGTCAAAGATTCTTATAGCTTAATATATATTAGGTATATCTTTAAATAAGTCATATTTTAAATTTTCTCCACTCATTTTATTAACGTCAGGAAATACTTATTTATCCTTCTTTGTTTTGTTAGTTGTGATAACCCTAAAGGAATCACAGTGTTCAGTTTTTGTTTAGCTTTGGGCCTAAGGCAATTCATTTTTTCTGTTAGCTGTTGCTGGTCCGTGGAGTGACTGGGGAGACTGCAGTGAGGAATGTAAACAAGGCACAAGGAACAGGACAAGGGAAGTGTACGTAGCCAATGATGAAAACACCAACATTCACGGCACAGAGTACATCCCCTGCTACAACAGTTGTCCCAATGGTGAGTGGTTGAAATATTTTACATGGCATCTGAGGCACTTCAGTTCACTATTACATTTTTTAAAATAAGTTTGTATTATTTAATTGCTTGGCCTTTGCTAGTAGAGATATTAAAAAAATGGAAAATTATGATACATTTAATACCTTCACATTTAGAAGGTTAAAAAATATATAGTTGACTTAACTTGTAAAGTCATTTCATCACATCAACATTTGCTTATTTTAGGACCATGTCATGCTGACACCTGTGAGGGTCCAGGTCAGGTCTGTGTAGCAGATGACAACAACAACCCATCGTGTCAATGTCCAACCTGTGAACTGTTTGGAGATAAACCAGTTTGTGGACGTGTCAGGGAGGTCATTCAGGTAACATACACACATGACTCAGGGAGGTCATTCAGGTAACATACACACATGACTCAGGGAGGTCATTCAGGTAACATACACACATGACTCAGGGAGGTCATTCAGGTAACATACACACATGACTCAGGGAGGTCATTCAGGTAACATACACACATGACTCAGGGAGGTCATTCAGGTAACATACACACATGACTCAGGGAGGTCATTCAGGTAACATACACACATGACTCAGGGAGGTCATTCAGGTAACATACACACATGACTCAGGGAGGTCATTCAGGTAACATACACACATGACTCAGGGAGGTCATTCAGGTAACATACACACATGACTCAGGGAGGTCATTCAGGTAACATACACACATGACTCAGGGAGGTCATTCAGGTAACATACACACATGACTCAGGGAGGTCATTCAGGTAACATACACACATGACTCAGGGAGGTCATTCAGGTAACATACACACATGACTCAGGGAGGTCATTCAGGTAACATACACACATGACTCAGGGAGGTCATTCAGGTAACATACACACATGACTCAGGGAGGTCATTCAGGTAACATACACACATGACTCAGGGAGGTCATTCAGGTAACATACACACATGACTCAGGGAGGTCATTCAGGTAACATACACACATGACTCAGGGAGGTCATTCAGGTAACATACACACATGACTCAGGGAGGTCATTCAGGTAACATACACACATGACTCAGGGAGGTCATTCAGGTAACATACACACATGACTCAGGGAGGTCATTCAGGTAACATACACACATGACTCAGGGAGGTCATTCAGGTAACATACACACATGACTCAGGGAGGTCATTCAGGTAACATACACACATGACTCAGGGAGGTCATTCAGGTAACATACACACATGACTCAGGGAGGTCATTCAGGTAACATACACACATGACTCAGGGAGGTCATTCAGGTAACATACACACATGACTCAGGGAGGTCATTCAGGTAACATACACACATGACTCAGGGAGGTCATTCAGGTAACATCACACATGACTCAGGGAGGTCATTCAGGTAACATACACACATGACTCAGGGAGGTCATTCAGGTAACATACACACATGACTCAGGGAGGTCATTCAGGTAACATACACACATGACTCAGGGAGGTCATTCAGGTAACATACACACATGACTCAGGGAGGTCATTCAGGTAACATAGACACATGACTCGGGGAGGTCATTCAGGTAACATACACACATGACTCAGGGAGGTCATTCAGGTAACATACACACATGACTCGGGGAGGTCATTCAGGTAACATACACACATGACTCGGGAGGTCATTCAGGTAACATACACACATGACTTGGGGAGGTCATTCAGGTAACATACACACATGACTCGGGGAGGTCATTCAGGTAACATACACACATGACTCGGGGAGGTCATTCAGGTAACATACACACATGACTCAGGGAAATCATTCAGGTAACATAGACACATGACTCAGGGAGGTTATTCAGGTAACATACACACATGACTCAGGGAGGTCATTTAGGTAACATACACACATGACCCAGGGATGTCATTCAGGTAACATACACACATGACTCAGGGAGGTCATTTAGGTAACATACACACATGACTCGAGAAGGTCATTCAGGTAACATACACACATGACTCTGGGAGGTCATTCAGGTAACATACACACATGACTCGGGGAGGTCATTCAGGTAACATACACACATGACTCGGGGAGGTCATTCAGGTAACATACACACATGACTCAGGGAGATCATTCAGGTAACATAGACACATGACTCGGGGAGGTCATTCAGGTAACATACACACATGACTCAGGGAGGTCATTCAGGTAACATACACACATGACTCGGGGAGGTCATTCAGGTAACATACACACATGACTCGGGGAGGTCATTCAGGTAACATACACACATGACTCCGGGAGGTCATTCAGGTAACATACACACATGACTCGGGGAGGTCATTCAGGTAACATACACACATGACTCGGGGAGGTCATTCAGGTAACATACACACATGACTCAGGGAAATCATTCAGGTAACATAGACACATGACCCAGGGAGGTTATTCAGGTAAAATACACACATGACTCAGGGAGGTCATTTAGGTAACATACACACATGACCAAGGGATGTCATTCAGGTAACATACACACATGACTCAGGGAGGTCATTTAGGTAACATACACACATGACCCAGGGAGGTCATTCAGGTAACATACACACATGACTCAGGGAGGTCATTTAGGTAACATACACACATGACTCGAGAAGGTCATTCAGGTAACATACACACATGACTCTGGGAGGTCATTCAGGTAACATACACACATGACTCGGGGAGGTCATTCAGGTAACATACACACATGACTCGGGGAGGTCATTCAGGTAACATACACACATGACTCAGGGAGATCATTCAGGTAACATAGACACATGACTCAGGGAGGTTATTCAGGTAACATACACACATGACTCAGGAAGTTCATTTAGGTAACATACACACATGACCCAGGGAGGTCATTCAGGTAACATACACACATGACTCAGGGAGGTCATTTAGGTTACATACACACATGACTCGAGAAGGTCATTCAGGTAACATACACACATGACTCAGGGAGGTCATTCAGGTAACATACACACATGACTCGAGGAGGTCATTCAGGTAACATACACACATGACTCGGGGAGGTCATTCAGGTAACATACACACATGACTCAGGGAGATCATTCAGGTAACATAGACACATGTCTCAGGGAGGTTATTCAGGTAACATACACACATGACTCAGGGAGGTCATTTAGGTAACATACACACATGACTCGGGGAGGTCATTCAGGTAACATACACACATGACTCGGGGAGGTCATTCAGGTAACATACACACATGACTCGGGGAGGTCATTCAGATAACATACACACATGACTCAGGGAGATCATTCAGGTAACATAGACACATGACTCGGGGAGGTCATTCAGGTAACATACACACATGACTCAGGGAGGTCATTCAGGTAACATACACACATGACTCAGGGAGGTCATTCAGGTAACATACACACATGACTCGGGGATGTCATTCAGGTAACATACACACATGACTCAGGGAGGTCATTCAGGTAAGATACACACATGATTCAGGGAGGTCATTTAGGTAACATACACACATGACTCGGGGAGGTCATTCAGGTAACATACACACATGACTCGGGGAGGTCATTCAGGTAACATACACACATGACTCGGGGAGGTCATTCAGGTAACATACACACATGACTCGGGGAGGTCATTCAGGTAACATACACACATGACTCGGGGAGGTCATTCAGGTAACATACACACATGACTCGGGGAGGTCATTCAGGTAACATACACACATGACTCAGGGAGGTCATTCAGGTAACATACACACATGACTCAGGGAGGTCATTCAGGTAACATACACACATGAATCAGGGAGGTCATTCAGGTAACATGCACACATGACTTATCTATTTTATTATCTCTGATATAAATTTATTTTAAATTCCTTAATTTCATATCAATTTTCCATCAAGTTTTATCATATCTTAAACTTATTAAAGATTGAGCATTTAAATTATAAAAATGTGTTCATTCTTTTATGTTTTCAAATTTTGTATTGTATTTTTCAAACAAATGATTCATTCTTTTCCATGAGCCATGGAAATAGTACAAAATTTCAAACTGATATTTATATAGCATAACATATGTACAAATTCCAGTAAATAAATCATTGTTTACATTTTATTTCAACTCACAGACTTATGAGAACGAATGTGAACTTCAGAAGAAGATTTGTGAACAGAAGACCAATGATTACGAGGTGCTGGAACCAAGAGCTTGTGAAGGTCAGGAAACTGATGTTTTACAAGATAATAAATTGACACTGTGAGCTCAGGGCTGGCTGTGAAATTAACATTGTGAGCTCAGGGCTGGCTGTGAAATTAACATTGTGAGCTCAGGGCTGGCTGTGAAATTAACATTGTGAGCCCAGGGCTGGCTGTGATATCAAAGAAAACGTTTTCTCTTCTAATAAATGCATTGACAGAGCGGTCAGACAATGACTCTGATAGTCCAGGAATCATTTCGTCTAAATAATATCATTTTCACCAGATTTTTATGTTTATACCATTTTTTGATATTAGATATAGAAATCTAGTTACTGGGATTAAATTAATGACTTTTAGTTTTAGCTTTTTTAAATTTCATTTTAATATTGGGAGGTTTACATTTTTGTTCTATTATTTTGAGTATCAAGTATTATACATGTATTATGATTTATCAGTGAGTTGTCGTTCCTACGCACATCTGATTTATTTTGTCTATTTCTTTGAGTATCAAGTATCACTACCATTATGATTTATCAGTGAGTTGTCGTTCCTACACACATCTGATTTATTTTGTCTATTTCTTTGAGTATCAAGTATCACTACCATTATTATTTATCAGTGAGTTGTCGTTCCTACACACATCTGATTTATTTTGTCTTCCCATAGACAAACCTGTCAACTGCAGCGTCATACGTAACTACAGGCTAGAGACTGACAGCAATGGTTGTAAAGCAGACCGAAGCATCAACTTTGGTGCCTGCTATGGTGGCTGTGACAATGAGGCAGAGCTCTGTTGTTTTGCCAATGAGAAGAGTCAAGCTTCTGCTATCATGTACTGTCCTGGCGGCACAAACTTTGAAAAATCTGTAAGTTCAGTCTATACATCGAATGCGTAATGAGGGGATAAAGCTTAAAATAGATAAGGCATTGAGTTCTAGATGTTTATTATTTATTCCCCATTAATTGATAAATAAGTGTCTAACTTTTTTGTGATTAGTGTTGTAATTTTACATTTTGCAACAGTTGTGTATTCAAATTAAATGTATGTTTTTGAATTTTAAACTTATATTTGTGTATTTAATTTTCCCAGTTTGAAATTATTGTTGGCTGCAGCTGTGTCTCAAAACAAGAAACCCAGCCAGAACCGGTTGTCGATAAATAGGGGAGACCTTCAAGAGGATTTTATTTTAACATTCATTCTTTGAAATTCATTTTCTTTCTTTAAGCCTAACAATAAATTATTCAATAGATAAAATAAAGCTGTACAATGTCGGGACATGAAGATGTTACAGTGTAAAATAAAAATGCTGCCATCAAGTTTATTTTAGTTGTTCTAGAGCTGCTCTCATGTACTTGATAAAAAAACTTAGCACCCCAATAATGTGTAATTGTACATTAAAAATGTTTGTTATCTCATGCCAATAAAGAATATTAAAATAAACAAATTTTATTTTTACTTTTGAAAAATAAGTATCACTTTCCTTGGAAGAGGTTGCACTATTTTTAAGACCCTTGTATAGAAATGTAATATTAGTAATAAACATATTTTTTTAATTGAAAAATTGTATAAAGATTTTGAAATTTTAATATTTAAATCTGGTCACCATGAAAAGTAAAAATGATTAGCTCAAATTAAGCATGTTGGCCAGCTCATTTATTTTCACATATTTCAGGATGAAATACAAAGTAGCCCTATAGAAAACAAAAATAGTACCAGCCAATGCTCTTGGATTTTTTATCTTGAAGTAGGAAAGTGTAAAATGTATATTCATGTCTTGCCACATGACTTATATAAGAGGTATAGGACAGCTCAACATGGACTGCAAGTCTGTAACCTCAAGGGTGAGCAGTGGCATAATGTGGATCCTTTTACTCTTTTATTATCTAATAATACTGTAAAACTTGGAGCATCTCATTTCCCTGTGATAATTCTGCTAAATGGTCTGTTGATTTGTTATCTAAAGTTGTTGTTTCTTTTAAAATATTCTTACAGCATTGGTATATTCTGTCTTAATACGACCAAATATTAACCTACAACTGCTCTCAATAAAGTGACCTGGCTTTTTTGGCAATACTTTTTTTTCTAAAAAAAAGAATAATAAAAGTGACAAGTGAGTGTATTATAACTTTAATGTTTTAGCTCAATTTAAAAGAATAAATAAAATATGTGAATAGTTTCAGTGATAATTAATGTCAGTTTATTTCACTGTTAAAAACAATCATGTGATATTAATGAATAAATTCATGTAGTAATAAATCGGGTTCATACAGTTCAATTGCTTTAAATCTCCTTTTTGTACAACTTTGGTATTGTTTATAAAAATGTATCTTTATACACTCATAGATTTATATATATACATTTACATAAACATCCACACATTAATGCTTATGGCAGATTCTTGTTGAAGGGCATATCATTACATTTGATTTACAACAAAGTTGATATACTCTGTTATAATTTTTAGAGTTGTTTTTACCACAAGCAATAACAAATTAAGCAAAGCCTATTTAGTTAAATGAATCTTTTTACTCATCAAAAATGTGTCTGCCGTGAAATAGTCTAATATTTAAAACAACAAAAACAGTTATTAAAACACTAGGATCATCTTACAGTTAGTGTTGCGCCCCTTTACTTAAATACACATGTATATATATACAACTTACAAGCATATACTTGTGCATCCCTCCAGTACACAGATCTATTAAAGACTTGCAAGGGTATAACTCTGCAGTGAGTCGTATCACCTACCACTACAGCTCATTGTCTCAGAGTGGTGAAGGTAACAACGTATCACCTACCACTACAGCTCATTGTCTCAGAGTGGTGAAGGTAACAACGTATCACCTACCACTGCAGCTCATTGTCTCAGAGTCATGGTGAAGGTAACAACGTATCACCTACCACTGCAGGAAGGTAACAACGTATCACTTACCACTGCAGGAAGGTAACAACGTATCACCTACCACTGCAGGAAGGTAACAACGTATCACCTACCACTGCAGGAAGGTAACAACGTATCACCTACCACTGCAGGAAGGTAACAACGTATCACCTACCACTGCAGGAAGGTAACAACGTATCACCTACCACTGCAGCTCATTGTCTCAGAGTGGTGAAGGTAACAACGTATCACCTACCACTGCAGCTCATTGTCTCAGAGTGGTGAAGGTAACAACGTATCACCTACCACTGCAGCTCATTGTCTCAGAGTGGTGAAGGTAACAGCTTATCACCTACCACTGCAGCTCATTGCCTCAGAGTGGTGAAGGTAACAACGTATCACCTACGACTGCAGCTCATTGTCTCAGAGTGGTGAAGGTAACAACGTATCACCTACCACTGCAGCTCATTGTCTCAGAGTGGTGAAGGTAACAACGTATCACCTACCACTGCAGCTCATCGTCTCAGAGAGGTGAAGGTAACAACGTATCACCTACCACTGCAGCTCATTGTCTCAGAGTGGTGCAGTTAACAACGTATCACCTACCACTGCAGCTCATTGTCTCAGAGTGGTGCAGTTAAGAACGCATCACCTACCACTGCAGCTCATTGTCTCAGAGTGGTGCAGTTAACAACGTATCACCTACCACTACAGCTCATTGTCTCAGAGTGGTGAAGGTAGCAATGAAAACACACAAAATATTAAACTAAACATTGAAATTGATGCAGGAAATTATAATAAATCCCTGTTTCTTACGTTTTAAAAAAATATTTTTAATTATGTGTCTAAATATTATTATAATTTGAAATTCAAACATATGCACACTCACAGTAATCACATATGACGTTTGGTAGGGAATACTATAACTAAATAATAAAGGCCTATTTTCTAATAAATACAACTTGATTACTTATTGCTGATACTAAGTAACTAGGTTGTCCTGGGGCGCCCACTTTTTTCAAAAGCCCAAGTAACTTACGTGAATGTTATTGCATGCGTTTTATAATTATAAATCCTCAAATATATGTTGAAAATAAATAATTAACACGGACACATCTGATGTACGCTCCACGGCGTAGCTCACAAAACTAGCCAACATTCGCAGTTGCAGACAGAAAATGTTATCTACTTCAACACAAATGCTGACGTCACAGGTCCGTGCGTTGTTTGGGTAATTCCATTTTTAGCGTTACAGAATGGGTGAGCCTAAATGACTGTCATTAAAAATTCTGCACGCGCTGAACGGCAGCCAAACTATTAACGGACATAATGAGCATTAAATATAGCGATAACGTCAGCCAAAGTGTTACCGGCTCTTTTCACATCGTTCGCTTTTGCAAAATTAAAATATAGGCTCAAACAATGACGTCATATAATATTTTACGGCGAGAAACACCACACGCTCTGTTAATCTCGAAACCAAAATTATTATGATTTTACGTCTATATTTTCAATTTTTTAAAAAAATATGCTGATAATGTTCCTTAGCGTTACAGAATGAGTGACCTGGGCTTTTATTATATAGTAGATACTTAATAATAATACTCGGGCAAATACTAATACAGTCTTAGTCTAAAGTCTTACTTATTAATGAGTCAGTTAGTGATCTAAGTATTCATAGTCTGTTAAACGCTCGGCTGGCGTACCGATGGTCACGGGTTCGAATCCATGTGAAGGAAAGGATTTGTTCCCGGGGCCAAAGATGGCTGGGTAATGCGTGGAACACTCATAGCCGTGGCCATTGAACGCTGCGTCACCTGCCACCAGACCGGCATGGTCTGTGGACGCAATAGAAAGAGGGTCTGTATAGATAAGACAAACTTTGTACACTAACCTATTATGTTTACAGGGTCTACAACAGCAGTGGCCAAACTGCGGCATGCGGCTATTCTGTGTTCATATTGCGGCTCGCGAACAATTTATGATATTAAAACTTTTCTTTTGATATGACCACAAGGGAAAAAACGGCTAAGTGACATATTTGAAATTGTTTAGTTACACCCTGTATCTGATAGAGGATCATAAATAGAATGTTTTGAATCAGGTTTTATAAACAAATTATGTCTTTGGGGCCGTCCATAAATGACGTCACGCGATTTTTGCCGATTTTTGACCCCCTCCCCCCTCGTCACGCGTCGTCACAAAAACTTAGACCCTCCCCCTCTAAAAATACGTCAAAAATCTTTGAACCCCCCCCCCAAAAAAAAACAACAACAACCAAACAAAAAACACTTTATAGTCTATTTGAAAATAAGTATGTTTCAAATCACTTTTATTGTCATTAAAGTATTTATTATTTATTTAGTGAAGATCTACATTGTAATATCGTAACCCACGTGAAACATTTTTTAAAAACGTTAACCGGCCTTCAGAAAACGAACTGTGTTAACATCCTTAAATTATATTTTATTTTAATGCATACAAATTAAACATTGACTATTAATCATCACGGTTAACGTCTTTGTTTAGAACAAAAATTATTTTAAAATAACATTTTTGAAATTTATGTTTTAAAAATCCCTCAATTGACTGACGGACATCCCGTAAGAAAGAGGTCGGCGAACAGAGGTAAATAACCTCATCTGGGGTCAAAAAGGGAATTCTTGGGGGTAATGCAGACTCATTTGGGACATATAACATCCACTACAATCCACTAGATATATTAAAATACGTCATGTATACGTGTACGCTTGGAACATATGCCCATTATTGAACCGGTTCCTTCCACAAAATGCATTTTTTAAAAAATTGACAACTATGTAGATTTCTTACCTACATACTATACGAAGACACCTAAATCTACCCTATTTTCATTTATATTGACACGAGTGACAATAATCTTAATCCACATGACTTGTCTCTACTAAGTATTCTTTCTGTGATATTTAAAATTAATGCCTTAAAAACTGAGCTAAGAAGAAAAGTTGTTTTGTGCTCCTCTCGAATTGCGATGTCAAGAATTTGATGCATTCAATAAAGTTAATGAATAGTTGACTAATTTTAAATGGGCTCATTTACCATTATATCTAGAACAGTGCTTCTCAAACTTTTTAGTATGGCGGACCGGCAAGAATTTTTTCCATTGCACCAGGCATCAGTGCACTATTTTCCCTGCACTGACAATTTTTTCGGTCCTTTTTTTGAGAACATCTGCGGACCGGCAGTGGATGGCCCACGGACCGGCACCGGTACGCGGACCACCACTTTGAGAAGCACTGATCTAGAAGACTAGAATGGCCAGGGGCGTTTGGCCAAAAACCAATCGAACTTAAAAACGTTTTTAATTTTCCAAATAGATTCCCCCCCCCCTTCCCCTTTTTAAGAAAAAAGATATTCCGTGTCGTTTTGACTGAAAATATCTACACATAATCCTATTCAGATCATTTTTAGACACTTGTCATGCTTGTAAAACTCACCAGTAGCATTTTCGGGGGGGGGGACTAACGACGCTCTTCCAAATCCCCGAGTCATGTGAGCAGGACCTAGAGTCTGGGGGTGGGGGAGGGGGGCAACGCACACATAAACTTGTATATTTTTGCAAAAAAAAATAATTGAGGACTCCTGCCATGAGAGAACCAAACGGAGCTGCGGTTACATCACAAATGCTTTGATGTCAACATCAAACGACGCAGTGTAACAATTTCATATGTTATCTTGTGGATTCTCAAACTTAAGGATTATAATTAGATTTAACTTTCGAGTCTTTATAGCTTACGCCAACCAGCGTCTGACGGCCTAAAGACCGGCACATTGAGAAGCACTGATTAAAAAGAAAAAAGAAAAAAAAAGTAATTAAATTAAAAATTGTAAGCGAACAAATATTTCAGTGGAAGTTTTATTTAAAGTTAGCCTTTTGATGTGACGTCACATTTCTTCAACCCCCCTCCGCCCCCCTCGTCACGCATCGTCACAAAGGTGTGACCCCATCTCCCCCCCCCCTAGGTGCGTGACGTCATTTATGGACGGTCCCTTTAACCCAATTGAAAATTCAAATCTATTTAGTTAATTTATAAGAAATATGTATAATTTTGAACTTTAAAACTTGAATATCTCAAAACTACAAAAAATGTGACATAGCCGTTTCTTTCCTTGAGCTCTTCTAATATAAAAAAATATATGACAGTTAAATAGAAAAAATATTGACTAACAGCACTAACACAAAGGTTTGAAAATAATGTGGGTTTCATTTAAATTTGTAAAGTTTGAGGTAGCGCTTGGCTTTTGGCTGATTGCAGGAAATGAAAATACAAAGAAAAATATAAAGCTTTTTTTTCTCTAACAGAATGGGACGAGGACTTTGCAGAAGCGTCACTAGAATTGGTGTCACCCAGTGCAGTAGGTTATGGTGTCATCGCCTCACGACTTACCCCATAGACCTCCTACGAGTCTGCCAGTGCCAAATAACAGAAACATACGGAATTTTAACGTTTGGTGTCCCCCCCCCACCCATGTGATGGTGTCACCCGATGCGATCCGCACACCCCGCGTGACGCCTCTGGGGGCTTTGCTTTCATCGATAAAGACGGTAAGCCAATTTTGCCTCATGTGCCAAACACCGCTATCAGATTACACAGCTAGCAATTTGAAGCGACACAATGACAAAGTTATTGAGAATTTTCATCGCCATATCCACTTCAATCTGAATTACGTTGAAAAAAAATTATTATTTTTTAAACAAGCTTGAAGAGTTAAAGTCGGTAATGTGTCAGCAGCAGACACTACTTTCTGCTTTCACTTTCAGCGAAGAAGTCGCCTCTTCAACTGAGGCAAGTTGTGTCATTTTCGCGATAAGCGACCTTATTCTGACAGAACGTCGCACCACATCTACTAACTAAACCAACCAGGGGGCAGCCCTATGACTAGTTACGGTATTCTACTAAATAACCTACATGTGGAAGAAAATCAGCTACCCCAAGGATAGTGCTCTTCATGGGTGTTCCCAGAAGACACTCAGCCATCCTGCCCCATAATGGACTTAACAGCTGTGGAACACCCCCCCCCTCCCCCAGAAACGGTCGCTTCTGAAGCGGCCACCTGGGCATCCAAGACAAAAAGTCGAAAATGCCTCCCACTAAAAGTGAACTCACAAAGGAAGGGTGGACTTTTTCCTTCTTCGACTCCCTACCACTTCGGCGCCACCCAGGCAAAGCACACGAGTCTCTATGGTTAGGACTGCCGCAAGACGGGAGATCACCAATGGCCTACCAAAAGTGTGACCCCCACGGGTATTCTACTAAACAGTTTGGAAAATATTTGCATGCCCGCTGAAACGGTGTACTACAAGCTGTAGCGATTTGATTACAATAATAACACGAAACATGGACTTTCACCGCGTACATGCCTAAAACAATCAATTAATTAAAGTAACACCAAATTCTAATATGACGTTAACACATTTTGCTTCAGAATTAGTTGAAAAAATAAGAAGATTCATCTTTCATGTAAAAAGTAAGTTATATCACCGAATAATATCTAAAACGGAACAGGTCACCTCTTGTGACAAATATCCCAACTATGGCCAAACCATATCTTACAGGTTTATGTTTTCTGTCATTTTTTAAAACAAATAAATGCTCTGGAATAAATCAGAGTTGACATGCACAGAGATGCATGTCTCTAAGTTAAGCAACAATTGTATGAAACAATTCTAGAAACCTTAAGAAAATTTTTGAGGTTAAAAAAAAATTTCATTAGTTTTTCAGGTTTAACCTATGTCAGGACTTTTCATCGAAATTAGAAGCGTTTTAGTGTCACAAAATAAAATATACATTATTTCTATTTATAAAGATTGTTGTTTGTTAATTATTATTTTAATAACACAACAACAACAACAAAGAAAAAACAATAATGAAAATAAAATCCATAACGTCATTAAAAATGAATATTATTCAAAGAATATCATTCGCAACATGATAACGTTAATTTTTAAGGAGTACATTTTTATTTTTATTTTTTTCCTTTACAATATGGTACATCTATTATTATATTTCAAAAATTATTATAAAAGAACAAAGTGTGAGGAAATATAAAATCAAAATATTGATACAACGAAAAATTATGTTGCTCACATCAATACAGAAATGCAATAAAAATTGAATGTAAAGTTTACAAAAGGATTTGTTTACAACCATATTACAACGATGTCTGCTTACAAAGATTACTTGATTTCTCTCTTACTTTTTGCAAACGCAAACATATGGATGCTTCACATTGCACAAAAAATATTAAAAAACCCTTATAAAACCAACATTTTTTTCCCTATAAATCCTTTATGTACGAGACGTAACTAAAAGAATCCTCAACAGACATAATTCCCGTAATGGATGTAATGCTTCTTGGATGTAATGCTGATTTGTTCCATAGTGCGAACCAAAGATTACTGCACCAAATATAACTCTTTTCGAACGTTCCCCATAAAAATTTTCAATATGATAATAAAGAATTAAATAAAAATAAATAAAATAAATGAAAGTTCTGTATTACGTTATTTTTTATATTCTGAAGTGTATTTATTTTGAAGACAATCCAAAAAATACAAAATTGTAGTTACAATGCATGCGATCGCTCTGAAATTTTGATACATCATTTTTATCATCTTCACAAAATTGTCTGCGAAATTTCAGCTCGCTAGCTTACGAGGAAGTGGGTTAAAATCGATCCAAAGTTTTTCGGCAAACAATCAAGGGCTCAGACACCACAAGTTAATATAAAGGATGTAATTAAAAAAAAATTAAAAAACCAAGTTTTTGACTATAAATCCTTTATGTACGAGAAGTAACTAAAAGAATGTTCATTATAATACGCAGCGCAAGACAATCCAAAAATACAAAATTGTAGTTATGTGTCGTAAACATGTTTAATATAATGCGCATCGATCAGGAATATGTTTATAAAAATTGTTATCAATAAAATACGCACCTTATTGCGCAACAGAAAGATTGTTCAATATAATACGCACCGCGACACTCTATCTCAAAAAATAACATGATACATAGAGATAATTTTATAAATTCAATAATTTAATTACAGTACATGCGATCGATCTCAAATTTTTATACATCGTTTATATCATCGGCACCAGACTGCCTGCAAAATTTCAGCTCGCTAGCTTACCAGGAAGTGGGTTAAAAATCGATCCAAAGTTTTTTTTCGACAAGCAAGCAAGCATGGGCTCAAACATATAGACACACCACGAGTTAATATAAAGGATTTGAAAATGGTGATCAACAATGAATCTTTGGTTCAAGAGTCAAATAATTTCTTGAAGGTTCTCGAAAACTTCGAACTCATAACTAAATAGATGAAAAAAATTTGAAAATGGGCTCAGTTGATAGAATATGCGATTGAATATTTGCAACAGTTGATTATAGTAAGGTGACATGAATGCTGATTGTACGTACATACTTTGAACAAATAGATCGATGATTAGTGTTGGTATGCAAGTGAAACAGGATAGCAGGCACACCGTAAGCAACGTTCTAACAACCTGAGAGTTTCGAGTCCTGTTGATTTGCATTTTGGTCATAGCGAAACGTGATCTTGAATTCTGAACCAATTTTATAATAATCAATAGACAGCAAATTGTCGTTATAACTAATGGGACTATTGAGAGGAGGTACATTAGGAGGATTTCTTGAGCTAAACTTAGTACTTCGATATTGGTTTTATAAAACTCCGTTCTATCGAATACAGCGTAAGAATTGTTACTGAATGGAATGGGTATCCATTTAGGAAAAAAGAAAAATATGGAATATGCAGTAGTTGCAAATGAAAGAATGTATAAAACTAACAGTGTACACTTTATTCGGAAAGGAGTGCAAATCCTAGAAACGTGGAAAGGAAAATACACAGCAATAACTCTTTCAAATGAGATGAGAGGAAATGTGCAGCAACTCAGGTAAACAGAAAAATAGTACATTTCAGCAAGGTATACTCTAATGTAGGTATGAATTGTAGTAGACAGATAGTAATCAAAAATATAAACGACATCAGGAACATGGAAAACCGCAGTGACTGATGATAAGATGAAATCCGATACCGCTAATGACATCATCAATATCTGTGGTGTATCCTTCATCCCCTGTCGGTACACAACAATGATGATCAAAATATTACCTATGACACCAATCAATGAGATAGCAATAAGAAAATAACCGTTTAAAATTATTTTCGCCCAGAGAAACACTTCAGAGGACACATCGTACAGGTACTTTGGTCCAGTTGTTATATTTTGGACGCTCGATAGCTGTAATTGAATTGTCGAATTCGCGTAGGCGTAGGACATTTTTATTGTCAGCTAGTACTGAACTGGTCTGAACTGTTGTTGTATTCCTGTTTTGAACAAATATTATTTTTTTGTTGTTGATATTTTAAAGGAAAAAAATAATTTATTGGTAATAGTAATTTTCTTGCTGTTTGTCATTTTAAGATTAAAAATAAATTTTATTGACAATATTTTAAAAGGAACAAATAAAAGAAACAAGATATAACGATTTTTCACTTGCTTTGTTTGTCATCTAAAAATCTAACTTTATTTATTATTATATTTTAGAATAATTAATATTTATTTAAGAACAAGAGGGAAAGATGTCTACAAAAAATTTGCATGCTATAATAAGCTTACAGTTTTACACGTATACGCTTATTGCTACGCGAAAACCTTAGACGATGTATTCTTAATGTGATCTCCTATGTGAGTTATTGAGACAACACTGACAAATGCCGATGTGACGCCACAATTCTCTCTTATTCACACATGAAATGTTGATCTTCAGGTAAAAAGTTTAAAAACTGTTTCTATGAGACATTGAAACGTCGTTTTTATTCACATTAAGTGTGCATCATAATTTTTCGGGAAAGGTTATACACAAAATGAAAGCATCACACAATATTATAGATAAAGAGGCGATATTTCCTCCTCATTTATTGTGTAATTGCATACATTGTGTGACGTTTTACGCTAAGAAATTGATGAAGTGCAACTAAATTTAAGAATTGAAACTAAAAATGCATAATTGTCACGAAATGGAGAAAAAACAGTTAATCAACAACGAAACGGCTAATGACATCATCAATATCTGTGGTGTATCCTTCATCCCCTCTCAGTTGACCTACATTCATAAATAAATTTCATCCTTTACTATTTCACAAAACACAGCATTTACATTGATTCAAGATGTTTACGACTGACAATGGGAAAAACAGCTTAGTATAAATTGGTGTCAATCTAACGCGCTGTTGAAGTTTTGACCTTTTTATTTCAGTTACCGACGCCCTAGTATCGATCTGTGAACAAATTACTTATCTAACAAATCTTCTCTTGTATTCTCAGCCGCAGACATTGTGTGTGTCATTTCTTTTTGAATGAAATCCGAAATTAACGTAACATTTTCTTATTCACAAGTATCTTCTTAAGTATTTTTGCAGTAATTTTTGTAATGACATCTATTACCACTGGTAGAATTTTTAAAATGTTAATTTATTTAGGGGTGTAAAGATAAATTATTTAAGATAAAACATCTCTTTTCGAATACAAATACAACAATATAACGACAAAGTAATTCAGGGGGGAGGGCAGTCCTGTGGAAACTAATGGCCATTTTAAAAATAAACAAATTGGTGAGAGCCACATTAAAGCATTATGTCCCACGGCCCCGCTGTTTAAAAAAAACTATTATGATTCATTTTTGAAAATTATTTTTTATTCGCATTTGAAGTCGCAGAAATCTGTAATTATTTGGATCTAATATTGAAATTATTTCCTCGATATACTTTGTTAAGTCCCCATCAGAATAAGGTCTTTATCATGAACAATATCCCAAGTGATGGCATAAGCTGCCTCAGTTGAAATGACACCTCCTTTGCTAACACCAGAGAGTAGTCTCTCGGCTGACGCATTGAAGACTTTAAAACTCAGCAAGTTTGCTTTTTTTTAAAAACACATATTGCAGTGGATACCGCGGAACAAACTCTCCACGACTTTTCATAGCGTCGCTTCAAAGTACTAGCTTTCTAATTTGTTAGCGGTGTCTGTCAGATGAGGCAATTTGGCTAAAATTCATCTTCCCATTTTGGTGGAACACATATTTTCTACTTTAAATTTTGTTTCCCTGCGCCATGTTGCCATATTTTATCAAAACTTTTCATTGATAAGTTACCCACTTCATTGGGACTTTAAGAAATACTTTGAAAATACGGATTTTCAAGGAACCGAAACTGACAAAATTAATAGTTTACGTCACCGATCAACCAGAAACCAATTGCTCGCTTTAACTTTAAAGTTTTTAATCAACCCAAAACTAAATTCCTGGTGCTGGCAAGGGCCCCGAGCTCACTCAGCTCCCAATTGGTACCCCTACGGGTAGATGATGCTCGTTAACCTTGGCTGGTAGTTCATCTAGGAGAAGGAAACTCCGACTTCAAACCATCGCTGCCTTGCGGCCACACCCGCTGCTCGGGGAAGGCTAAGGGAGTAAACCCTGACAGATAAACAGGAAATGGAGCACCTGCATGGGGAATATATGTACAGTCCGACAGCTCTTGCGACGCCAATGGCAGCAAAGCTGCATCGTTCCTTAGGTTACACCATTGACCTGGAGAGGGGGATATACTGTTCGGGCAGCAGATAATTATCCATAATACCCGCCAAGGCTTGCATCACCCCTGGATTGGACACTCCAGCGGCGACGCAAGGTGTCGAAGCAGCAGTTACCAGTTCAATTGACGTAGAGCTTGGCGCCAGGGGCCACTTCCGACAGTGGGAGTGACTACCAAAGTCTCAATGGATAGCTACCGCCGACCTCAAACTGGGCAGCCCCCAGTCAAATAGGTGCTATACCGTCATGGCCTGCCTTCTCCGCTGGGTGCGTGGAGATTAGAGTTAAAGCTCTGCACCAAAAATAAAAAGAAGACCCCAGCTCTTCGAATCCCTAGCTGGAACGTGAGGACTATGTGTCCAGGCATCACTGATGACCTGCAGTCAATAAACGACACACGGAAGACAGGAATAATCGTCATCGCATGCCTTCAGCGGATCACTAAAAGAGGAAAATTACATCTTCTTCTGGCAAGGCAGACCGACAGATGAACAAAGACAGCATGGTGTAGGTTTCGCTGTTAAGAACACCCTTTTACCATCCATTGAACCCCCGTCATCAGGCACGGAGAGGATCATCAATCTAAGACTCAGAACTGCTGAGGGCCCAGCAATCATTCTTAGTGTGAACTCTTTGTTCAACCCCGGAAAAGAAGGACCAGTTCTAAGGCGCTTTAGACCAGGCAACAACCAGTATCCAAAAAGACGAGTCAATCTATCTCCTAGGATATTTCAATGCTAGAGTGGGGTGTGACCACGGAGCCTGGCCACATGCCTTAGACTCTTTGGAAGTGGAAAGATAAATGAGGATGGACATAGGCTTCTGTAACGTGTGTGACCAACGCCTTTTTTCAAGTGCAAGGATATACACGAAGTATCTTGGAGACACCCTCGACCACGCCAAAGGCACCAGCTGGATCTCATCATCCCCAGGCATGAACAAAGAGCTAGCGTCCTACTCACCCGCACATATCACAGCGCCGACTGTGACACAGATCACTCCTTTGCGGCCAGCAAGGTACGAATAATGAGGAAAAACTTGTACCACACCAAGAAAAAGTGATGTCCACGCATCAACACTTTCTGCATGAAAGACCCTGTGAAAACGCAGCTGTTCACTGACAAATTGAAGGAAGGTCTCTCAAAGATGTCCCCATGCGTCACCATTGACTCCAAATGGACGCATCTCAGAGACACAATCTATACATCAGCAAGACATGGCTTTGGCAAGAAATCTCACAAAAAACGGACTGGTTTGATGAATATTGGGACGAGATGAAACTCGTCACTGAAGCCAAAAGGAAAGCTCTTATGGCCTACAAGGAAAAGCACACACCCGACAGGCTGCATGCCTTAAAAAACAGCCAAGTCGCATGCCCAAAAAGTTGCACGTCATTGTGCCAATACCTACTGGCTTAACATCTGCTCCAGCATACAATCAGCTGCAGACATGGGCAATGCCAAAGCCATGTACGAAAATAAAAAAAAACTGCTGGCTCTTTGACGTCCAAAGTCGCGAAGTCCAAAAGTGGAGAAATTATCAAAGACCAGACAGGACAGCTTAATTGGTGGGTTGAGCATTATCTGGAGCTGTATTAAACAGTTACCACAGTCTCCAGCACCGCTCTATATGACATACCCGATATGCCACCCATGGAAGAACTTGATGTCGTGCCCACACAGGAAGAGCTGAGCAAAGCAATTGACAGCCTAACTTTTGGAAAAGCCACTGGGAATGATGGCACACCACCAGAAGCTCTAAAGAGTGACAATACAGCTTTACTCCAACCATTGCACGAGCTTCTGTCCCTCTGCAAAGGATGCAAATATATTGACACTATATAAAAATAAGGGCGATAGAAGTGACTGCAGTAACTATCACGGCATCTCACTCCTTAATATTGTAGGAAAGGACTTCGCCCGTGTCATACTAACATGTTTACAGAGTCTAGCATCCCGTGTCTATCCAGAATCTCAGTGCGTTTGCCGGGCTGGTCGGTTTACCATAGACACGGTGTTCTCCATATGGCAGCTCCAGGAAAAGTGCATAGAGCAACAGATGCCACTATATATTGCCTTTGTGGACCTTACGAAAACCTTTGATTTTGTCAGTCGCAACGGTCTATTCCAAAGTCTGGTAAAAATCAGCTGTCCCCCACACCTACTTGCCATCATCAGACAATTCCATGAAAATATACAGGGCACAGTGCAGTTCGATGGAGCTACGTCAGAAACCTTTCGAGTCAGCAGTGGAGTTAAACAAGGTTGTGTACTTGCACCAACCCTGTTCGCAATATTCTTCTCTGTACTGCTTCGATGCGCATTTAAGGATAGCAGTGATGAAATCTGGCTACACACCAGAGCTGATGGAGGACTTTTCAACACTGCCCGCCTCCTAGCCAAAACTAAAACGAGAGATTTCCTATTTAATGAGCTGCTCTTTGCGTATGATACGGCACTAACAGCACATACAGAAACAGGTTTGCAACAGCTCGTGTGAAGCTTCTCCAATGCCTGTAAAGAATTTGGTCTGCAAATCAGCTTGAAAAAGACACACATCATGGCCCAAGACTCAAATTCTCCTCCTACCATCAATATCGACAATGAAAACTTGGAGGTTGTGGACAGCTTCACCTTCTTGGATTCCAAGGTCTCCAATCCACTGTCCATCGAGGACGAAATAAACAATAGAATTGGCAAGGCAGCTGCCACAATTGCTAAATTAAATAAACGGGCCTGGCAAAACACCAAGTTAACAGAGACAACCAAACTGTGTCTATAGAGCCTGCGTCGTCATAACGCTGCTATACGGGAGAAGGACATAGACCACTTTTACATCGCATGAGTGCAAGCTTAATAGCTTCCACTTGAGATGCCTGCGTCGCATCCTTGGCATTAAATGGCAAGACAAACTGCCTAATACTGAGGTCCTAATGCGTGTCAATACCCAAAGCATGTTCTCAATCCTTAGTGAAAGACGCCTGAGATGGACATGTTAAAATAATGCGCCCTGGCCGCATCCCCAAGGACATCCTATATGGAGAACTGGCATCGGAAAAGAGGAAGACAGGTCACCCACGTCTGCGATTTAAAGATTTCTTCCAAAGGGACATGAAAGCAGCCAGAATACACACAGTGACTGGGAGTGTAAGGCAGAACACCGATCTACGTGGCGCACAGTTGTCAAAGAGAGCGTCAAAGTAGCCGAGGAGCGAAGGATGGAGGAGGCTACAGACAGAAGAGCTAGGAGAAAGGTCAAAACACTTGGAAGCACATAACTCGTGTGTAAAAGCTGTGGTAGAGACTGTCACTCAAGGATAGGACTGCACAGCCACTCGAGGAAATGCAACCCAACTTAAAGGCGATGCACCATCGTCTCGCGAGTCGAAAAGATGCCGATTATAATTAACTAAACATTGAAATTGATGCAGGAATTAGTCAATACTGATAGGCTATAACAGACATTTCTTACGTTTGTTTCAACAATTTGTCAAATGTGTAAGTTTGAAATTCAAATTCACAGTGATAACATATTCACTTATGACGTTTGGTAGGGAATACTATAACTAAACAATAATAGGCCTACTTTCTCATACAAATAGGATATTTATTGCTAATACTTAGTAACAGTACTCGGGCTAATGCTAATACTGTCTCAGTCTAAATTCTTAGTTACTAATAAGTCACTTAGTGATCAAAGTATTCTTAGTCTGTTAACCCAAGTACACTTATACATATTTACATAGTCTATAACAACGGTGACCTAACTGCAGTTCTTCGGGGCCGTTCATAAATAACGCCACCTGATTTATGCCGATTTTAGCCCCCCCCCCTTTTCCCACTCGTAACACATCGTCACAAAAATTATGACCCCCACCTTTCCAATATGTCGTCACAAAGCTTTGATATCCCTAACAGTCGTATTTTTAAATTGAAAATTAGCATGATGCAAACCACTTTGTTGTCATTTACCGGTAAGTATATGGAAAACTATAATTAAATAATAAGACTTTCCAATACAAAGTGACTACTTATTGCAAATACTAAATACTAATAGACAGGCTAATACTGTCTTAGTCTCAAGTATAAGTAACAAATTAGGGATCTACTCTCGGCAGTGGCGTAGCGAGGTGGCCGGGGGGGGCAAATGCCCCGGGTGGCACTTTGGCAGGGGCGGCAAATTCGTAGTCTCTGTTTAGTTTCTAAAAATTTAAATTTTATAAGATAGTGGAGCTTTTAATCGAAACAAAAGAAAATCCAAATAAGAAATTAATAAAAGAAATAAACGAACTATCCTAAAGCATGTGAACGTTAACTGCCAAAACTTCAAACTCGTCATTAGAAATAAATTCTTCTGATATTAATGAACTGAAAAACTAAAGAGGTATAAGTAGTATGAGAGCGTGACACTAATGTGGTGTTAAATTTAATTGATACTTCACATTTGACAACTGCTCCTGTTGTATAAGTAAAAACTACTCAATCTTATCAATTTGAAACATATCAAATGCTCCGAGTAGTAAATTGTTGGTAGGCGGGGGGAGGCGGCAAATTCCTCGTTGTTAATTAGATAATTTTTTAAACTTTAAAATAAAGCTTAATACAATAAAATAAAGCCAAGATTTAAAAAAAAACTAAACGAAATGAATAAACTATGTTAAATTACGAGAGCGTTTCTAATGCCAAAGCTTCAAATACATTATAAATCTAAAGTTTTCTGATACTAATGCTACTGAGATGAAAAATATAAGGATGACAATATGAAAATAATGTGCTGGCACATACATTTGATTCAAGTTTGATTTTAACGTAAGTAAACCGCTGGAAAAAAATGCTGGCGTACTTATATGGTTTATTCTGCCAAAGAATCATTATTTTAATTTTATTGTCTCTTGGTTTGTGACATAAACAATAATGACAAAAATTTCTTATCTAGTGGAATTAAAACTTGGCATAAATAAATACAAAAGTAGCCACGCATCAGAGGCCTCAGTAAGGGGTGAGAGTGGTGCAGACCTCACCGTGTGATACCATCTCAAGGGGGTGACACCAACACTATTGACGCCACTGCCACTCATGAACATGTGCACAGCATTACCAAAGTATTTTATTTTTTCTATTTTTGCAAACGGAAGGAATTAGAAATCAAATTAAAAAGAATACACTATTAATGAAGAACACAAATAGGTTGTAGCAAGAAGTTCTTGTTAGATTGTATGACATTATTCAATCCTGGCAAAATTGAATGTGACTTTTTCGGTCCAATAGAGAACAATACTGTTGAAATATTTATCAAATATTGTTCCTTTGCTTTCGATAACTCTTCATATATTTCATATAAGGATCAAACAAGTCACGTTGTGTGATATGTTAAGATTGAAATTAAAAACGTAGAGGTTGAAGAATCTTTCCAAGATTTTATTGAAGCAAAAGTGAATACGCGTACGACATTTCTGAAATGATCTTGAAATAATAGACTTTAAAGGCACAACTTGTGTTAGTACTCTTCATGGCTGAAAAATACCACGGGCTTAAGAAAGATGCAAAAAACAAATCTCAACATCAAATCTAGTTCAAAATGTTCATTAAATCTAGTCGTTTACATGATACACCAACTGAAACGAACTCCAACTATTTTAGAACGTTGTTACGCATTCTTTTTCATGTCCACACACCGTTTGGAATAACTGATTGTTGCTTCTACAACAAGGCAAAGTATTAAACAAACTTCAGGATACAAAATAGTGAAACATAACATGGAGCCATTTTGATGTTATTTGAAAGCTGTAGAAGAACTTACGGAGGCAGACAGAAAGCACAACGCACAAAAAGACGCGGGAACTTTGCTAGTCTCAGTGAAAACTTTGTATTTCCTAAGTTATATCAAAGATGCCCGAAATTATTTACAAACATATGATACTTTAAAAAATGCGTAGCAGAGACACTCACAGAGAATCTAATGGAATATTTAAAGTTAAAGGTTAATGCTTTGGTATTTTACTTTGATAAAATTTTATGTGGAGATCACATCATTTTAATCGAAAATTCCAATTAAAGAACGAGAGAGCAAATTTTTGGCGTTGGAAGCAAATATGTATGTTAATGAATTAATTATTAATGAAAAATTAATTGCGATCAATAACTAATAAACCGAAATTACTAATCTAAAGCTAGTTTTGCTATTTGGCACGACATGGCTGAAAATATTCATACTTCGTACAATGTGCCATAATTTCCTTTAACATCGTACACGAAAGATTGAGCCATGAGGAAGAACAGAAAACTTTAATTTTACTCAAGAAATGAAGCTTTTATTTTTATTTTGAACATAAAATGACTAGTGTCTTTATTATTACTTTCTTTAAAAAAAAACATCTTTACTTTATAGCGTTAGCATATTTTTTCGGAGGGTGGCAAATCTGGGTTCCGCCCCGGGCGGCATATACCCACGCTCTAGGTACCCAAATTTTCAACTGTATGCGCTTTGGATACGCTATTGGTAGCAAAGCTATGTCTGTGATTCTAAGTATCACTCTTGATCTCTGCATGTTTAACAGGACAAAAAGATGCCTATTCTTTTTAAAAAGTGCTTGTAAAATATTATTTTACTGTACTTCTTTTTTTTATCTGGTTAGAGTAATTGGTAATTTACTCTTGTTCACAGCGTATTCCAAACCTAAATCTATTTTAATACTTGTCACAGAAATTATACTCAATAAGCTAAGACGATATTTGACGGATAAGTTTGATTGGTCATAAACTGTTTATTGCCACGGACCGGTGCCGGTCCGTGGGCCATCCGCCGCTGGTCCGCAGAAGTTATAAAAAAAAAGGACAGAAAAAATTGTCAGTGCAGGGAAAGGAGTGCACCGGCCCCTGGTGCAATGGAAAAAATTCCTGCCGGTCCGCCATACTAAAAAGTTTGAGAAGCACTGCTCTAGTGGATGTTTGGTTTGCAGGTGGTATGTAAGCGAAGTGCTAGAACCATGATAGCAATGTTCCCTTTAAGCAGCGCCGCTGCGCATATATTTGTCGGACGAGTTTAGAATCACCGTGCAGCAAAGGGAACATTACATGGTAGGCAAACGGTTTTTCTCAATCGGCACAATAACCTTTACCAATATTTTCACATTCAAGTAAGTGAATAGTTTAAAACCAAAATTTTCGTGTAATCGTCCGGAAATTAGTTTATATTTATCGGCTGAAATATTTTACTTTTTGACTTCCAGTACATATATAAGTGGTGGGTCGATTAATCGTTAAAAAAATTTAATCGTTAACATTTGTAACGATTAATCGAGAGATTAATCGATAATTTCCGCAGCCCTAATTAAAACATAAAACAATTATTTTTAATGAATGATTTTAGCCTTACAATTGTTTTAACAATAACCCTATGTAGCAGAAATATATGCCTTATAGTTAAATATCAGTAAGGGGCCGTCCATAAATGACGTCACGCACCTAGGGGGGGAGGGGGGTCCCACTTTTGTGACGATGCGTGACGGGGGGAGGGAGGGGTTGAAGAAATGTGACGTCACATCAAAAGGGTAACTTTAAATAAAACTTCTACTGAAATATTTGGTCGCTTACAATTTATTTAATTATTTTTTTCCCTTTTTAAAAAAAAATCAGTGCTTCTCAATGTGCCGGTCGGTAGGCCATCAGACGCTGGTTGGCGTAAGCTATCAAGACACGAAAATTAAATCTAATTATAATCCTTAAGTTTGAGAACCCCCAAGATAACGTATGAAATTGTTACCCTGCTTCGTTTGATGTTGACATCAGGGCATTTGTGATGTAACCGCAGCTCCGCTTGGTTCTCTCACGATAGGCGAATTTTTTGCCCGTTATCCCAAAATATACCAGTTTATGTGTGCGTTACGCCCCCCCCCCAACCCCCAGACTCTAGGTCCTGCTCACATGACTCGGGGATATGGGGGAGCGTCGTTACCCCCCCCCCTCCCCCGAAAATGCTACTGGTGAGTTTTACAAGCATGACAACTGTCTAAAAATGATCTGAATAGGATTATGTGTAGATATTTTATGTCAAAACGACACGGAATATCATTTTTCTTTTTGACGGGTGAAGACTTTCTATTTGATAGAATTATAAACGTTTTAAGTTTGATAATTGTTAGATTGGTTTGTGGTCAAACGCCCCTGACCATTCTAGATATAATGATAAATGAGCCCATTTAAAATTAGTCAAGTATTCATTAACTTTATTGAATGCATCAAATTCTTGACATTCGAATTCGAGAGGAGGACAAAACAACTTGTCTTCTTAGCTCAGTTTTAAGACATTAATTTTAAACATCACAGAACCTGATACAGTCAAGACATGTGGATTAAGATGAGGCCTATTGTCACGTGTCAATATAAATGAAAGTAGGGTGGATATAGGTGTCTTCGTATAGTACGTAGGTAAGAAATCTACATAGTTGTCAAATTTAAAATAAAGCATTTTCTGGAAGGAACCGGTTCAATAATGGGCATATGTTCCAAGCTTACACGTACACATGACGTATTTTAATATATGTTGTGGATTGTAGTGGATGTTATATGTCCCAAATGAGTCAGCATTACCCCAAGAATTCTCTTTTGACCCCAGATTAGGTTATTTACCCCTGTTCACCGACCTCTTTCTTACAAGGATGCCCGTCCGTCAATTGAGGGATTTTGTAAAAAAATACATTTAAAAAATATTATTTCAAAATAATTTTTTTCTAAGCAAAGACGTTAACCGTGATGATTAATAGTCAATGTTTAATTTGTGTGCATTAAAATAAAATATAATCTATGGATAACACAGTTCGTTTTCTTAAGGCCGGTTAAACGTTTTTAAAAAGGCGGGTTACAATAATGTATTACAATGTAGAACTTCACTAAATAAATGCTTAAATGACAATAAACGTGATTTGAAACATACTTATTTTCATACAGAAAATAAGGTTTTGGGTCAAAGCTTTGTGACGTATTTTTAGAGGGGGGGTCTAACTTTTTGTGACGACGCGTGACGAGGGGGGGAGGGGGTAAAAAATCGGCCAAAATCGCGTGACGTCATTTATGGATGGCCCCTAAACATAATTCCCATTGTCTGTATGTATGTATGTATGGAATAATGCTGTCAGGTGGCGCTGCGATCGATTTTGTATAAAAAATATTATATGACGTCATTGTTTTATGTACATGTATATTGATGTTATATGACGTCATTGTTTTAGGCTTATGTTTTAATTTTTGAAAAGGGCACGATGTAAAAATAGGATTTGAGGATTTATAATTATTATGAAACTAGACGCCCCGCGGCGTAGCATACGCCGCAGACTTGCTCATGGAGAGTGCAAAGAGAGTGGAGAAAGTATAGGACACAAACTACAACACGAAGAAATCAAAACAACGCGTGTGAACGTCGGTTAATAAATGGGAGGCGGGTAACAACAACCTCAGTGTGCGTGTCTTTACGTTTACTCGCTATTTTTTATTTACTTAGTGCTGCTTTTTTGTGTCTGTACTCTCACCACCCCCCCCCCAACCATTCTTTGCACTTTCTATGATGAGCAAGTCTGCGGCATAAGCTAAGCCGCGGGTATCTCCAGAGTTCCTTCTTTTCATTCACTCACAGTCGTTTGCCCAAACCAACCCCATTTTGAAAACTGTATCTTTCAGGAAGTCTTCACCCGTCAATAAATCATTAGCGGCGTATGCTACGCCGCGGTTCAGCTAGTTTTATAAATATTTAAATGATGTAAAATATATCAATATAAACACACTTTGCATATAGACACATATTGTAGTCAACATTAATTGTTATGAGTTCTGCTGAGAAGTCCTTACACAAGGAGAATGACAACAATCTGGTTGGTAGCTAGTAGTTGCGGTGCTAATTTCTGTGAGAATAATGTCGTTTAGCACGAGCACTTTTCCAAAGCATGGCACAGTTTGCCTAAGTTGAAGAGACATCTGCTTGGCTGAAGGAAGAAAGTAGTGTCTGCTGCTGACACATCCGAGAATTTAACTCAGCAAGATTGTTTTTTTTTCCTAAATTCTGATCAAGCTGAAACTATTTTCAAGCCTTTGTCTCGGTCAAGATTTTTTAAAAGTTTAAATATTTTTGATAGTATGATAGTATAATTATTTTTGAAAAGCAAAGTTACAATTTCATAAAATTTCGCGAGCCGCAATGTAAACATATAGAAGCCGCATGCGGTTTGGCCACCGTTGAATTAAACTAATTCTAGATACTTCAGCGCTAAAGAGAGTAAAGAATTAATTAGGATCTAATGTAGGAGAGAACAGGCTCAATTTACTCTCTACAGAGAGTCCGAAATAATGCAGTCAAATGACTATGATGACGTCATTCGTTCTTTTGTAAAGTGGAAAGTTTGTCGTATGATTCTATAACTTTTATAGAATAGCGTTACTAACTATAGTAACATAGACTGTACTATTCTGAAATTTACTAAGGGGCCGTCCATAAAGTACGTCACGCTATTTTTGACCATTTTAACTCCCCCCTCACCCCTGTCACAAATTGTCACACATCTCGGACCACCCGCCTAAAGTACGTCACACTTTCGACAAAAAATGTTGTTTTTTATTAACAAAATAATCAAAATTTAATATAAAACAGCGTGACGTCACACATGGCTGGACCCCCTCCCCCCTGTCACAAACTGTCACAGTTTATTACACCACCTCCCCCCTCTGGAGCGGGACGTACTATGGCCATTAAAGTCGATTAAAATAGTGTATGTTCTGTACTAGTGCATTTATTTTGCTAAATTTCCAAAATAGCTTCGAGATCGTTGGGGGGCACAAGCAGTAACGGTTTGACTCAAATAATACCTCGTAGCATACGAAAATTTGACCCTGTACATGCCCATAACAAACATTGTCCCAGTACATGCCTGTAACAAACATTCACCCAGTACATGCCCATAACAAACATTGACCCAGTACATGCCTGTAACAAACATTGACCCAGTACATGCCTGTAACAAACATTGACCCAGTACATGCCCATAACAAACATTGACCCAGTACATGCCTGTAACAAGCATTGACCCAGTACATGCCCATAACAAACATTGACCCAGTACATGCCTGTAACAAGCATTGACCAAGTACATGCCTATAACAAACATTGACCCAGTACATGCCCGTAACAAGCATTGACCCAGTACATGCCCATAACAAACATTGACCCAGTACATGCCTGTAAAAAACATTGACCCAGTACATGCCCATAACAAACATTGACCCAGTACATGCCTGTAACAAACATTGACCCAGTACATGCCCATAACAAGCATTGACCCAGTACATGCCCATAACAAACATTGACCCAGTACATGCCTATAACAAACATTGACCCAGTACATGCCTATAACAAACATTGACCCAGTACATGCCTGTAACAAACATTGACCCAGTACATGCCCATAACAAACATTGACCCAGTACATGCCTGTAACAAACATTGACGCAGTACATGCCTGTAACAAACATTGACCCAGTACATGCCCATAACAAACATTGACCCAGTACATGCCTGTAACAAGCATTGACCCAGTACATGCCCATAACAAACATTGACCCAGTACATGCCTGTAACAAGCATTGACCCAGTACATGCCTATAACAAACATTGACCCAGTACATGCCCGTAACAAACATTGACCCAGTACATGCCTATAACAAACATTGACCCAGTACATGCCTGTAAAAAACATTGACCCAGTACATGCCCATAACAAACATTGACCCAGTACATGCCTGTAACAAACATTGACCCAGTACATGCCCATAACAAGCATTGACCCAGTACATGCCCATAATAAACATTGACCCAGTACATGCCCATAACAAACATTGACCCAGTACATGCCTATAACAAACATTGACCCAGTACATGCCTATAACAAACATTGACCCAGTACATGCCCATAACAAACATTGACCCAGTACATGCCCATAACAAGCATTGACCCAGTACATTCCCATAACAAACATTGACACAGTTCATGCCTATAACAAACATTGACCCAGTACATGCCTATAACAAACATTGACCCAGTACATGCCCATAACAAACATTGACCCAGTACATGCCCATAACAAGCATTGACCCAGTACATGCCCATAACAAACATTGACCCAGTACATGCCTATAACAAACATTGACCCAGTACATGCCCATAACAAACATTGACCCAGTACATGCCTATAACAAACATTGACCCAACAAACTGGAATCCTACAGTCCTTAAAAGTAGACATTATAAATCAAATAAATACTAATACAACAGTGAAAACAGAAAATAATAAATGAAAAATAATAGGTATACAAGTGTGAACCCTTACTTTTCGAGTGAGGCGATGTGGAGCAGTGTCGGAGATGAAGTAAGGGTAGAGAACGGATGGCACAAAATATTACGTCATTACGTACGAAACATTTAACTTTATGAAAATAATACGTTATGTACTAACTTTACATGAATTAATTCTAAATAAACAGATTTAATGCAAAACATTCGTAACATAAAATTAAAATCATGTACATTTTCAATTTGCTTTTAAACTCTTAATATTTTTGTAACGTTTTTTTTTGTTGCGATCTTTAACTTTTTGTTTCACGTTTCATTTTTTTCGCCTAACTTCAACCGACATCTTCGCTTATACTGATGGTATCTTAGCAACAAATAGTGATGGTATCTTAGCAACAAATAGTGATGGTATCTTAGCAACAAATAGTGATGGTACCTTAGCAACAAATAGTGATGGTATCTTAGCAACAAATAGTGATGGTATCTTAGCAAACAAATTGTGATGGTATCTTAGCAACAAATAGTGATGGTATCTTAGCAACAAATAGTGATGGTATCTTAGCAAAAAATAGTGATGGTATCTTAGCAACAAATAGTGATCCAAGGAAGCTTGTTTTTGTATGCTTTTTTGACAATGTTTCTGACACGAGTCAGGCAAATTTCATTGAATGGCGCAACAACAGGACCTGTTTGAACATTTTCAGTCACGTGATGCCCACTGTTGTCAGCTGCGCGTTTTTCGTATCTTGGATTTTTCGTGTCGTGAAGAATTCAAAACAACAGTTACGACTGTTTTTCAAAATTTATTATAAAATGTAAGAGTAAATAGTGTGAAGAAACAGAAAACTATTAAATGGATACAAATAAAAATAATCTTTTGTTCACATCACCACAGAGATGAAAAACAAAATCGAACATAAAATTGACGAAAGGATTTGTTTACAACGGAGTCTGTTTACAAAAATAACTTGATTTCTCTCTTACTTTTTTTGTAAACGCAAACATACAAACGCCTCACGTAGGATACAACAGAAAGGCTGACCAAAAATGACCTTTTGGTTCAAGTTCAAATAAATCCTTGAAAGTTCTCGAAAACTTCGAACTCATAATTAAATAGATAAAAACAAATTATGAGGACGCTTATGAGGTTTTACATATGCAGTTCACTCATTCTCTCACTTATAGATCTCTCTTTTGCCTTCTAAATTATAAATCTTTAAATTTTATACCAAACACCCGCCCAAACGTTTTTAGTAATAATAAATCACAGTACTTGAAAGTATAAGTTTTAACTTATTAAATCCCTTATATTAACTTCGTCGCCGTCTCTGTCGTTCTATCGTCATCTCATGGGCGGGCGAAAAAAACAAAAGTAAAAAATGACCCATTTCCCGTGATCCTATCGAGCTGAAATTGGGCACACGGACCCGTCTCACCTAACAATGCACCTTATCAAAATTTCAGATCGATCGAACGTACCGTAAATAAATTAATGCATTTTTAGTTTATCCTAATATAACGTATGTAATTCAAATTCACGGTTTGTTATTGTTTCTTTTCCCACTTCAGAGTTTGAATTGACGCTTTGACGTCGGTCGACCCATCGAAAAACCGACGTGCTTTTGTTTACATTTTACGTGTCACGCTGAGCTCGGTCAAGCGATCGGTGACCAGACTTTTCCCCTCTCCCCCCACCCCTCCCCCCTCCAGGGTTATGAAGCAAAGTTGAGTTAAGACAGATTCAGTCTGTAAATGTTTTCCGCGTTTGAAAATAATCAATACTGTTAGTTATGTCTCATAAATAAGGGATTTATAGTAAAAAACTTTGTTTTTAGGGGTTTGTTTTATTTTCTTCTTTTTAGTCCACTTATAAGAACGTGGTTTTAAAAAATCCTTTTTTACCTTTATTTTTTTCCTATGTAGTAGGGAACATGAGCGATATTATGTGTACAAAACAACTAGCATGACTTTAGTAGCTTAAAGCTTTACACGAATACACTTATGGCTACCCAAAAACCTTACACTTAGATGATGTATTTTTATTGTGATCTTTTTGGTGAGACAATGATTTAACGTCGACATCCAATCTGCCGATATAATACAGCTTTTATTTTTCTTCAGACATAAAATGCTGTTGTTGTTTTCAGGTAAAACATTTTAAATTTAAAAAAATAGTATTAGTCATTTGAAATTAGTTTGTATTCACATAAGTGTGTCATTATAATAACAGAGAACAGATTACAAGCGAAAGGAATACATTACACAAAAATAGAAATTTGATTGTTCCTTTTCCTTTTTTTTTGTGTAATCGCATACATTTTTTGGCATTTTTACACTCAGAAAATTGATTCAGTGCCCCAAGTTGGAGAATTAAATTAAAAATGTGTATAAGTATCACCAAATGGGGAAAAGTAAAACACAGCAACAATAAAACTCTCTCATTTCACATAAATTCTAAACTTGATGTTTAACACGTCGTTATGAACTCGCTTCCCTTCCTGTTTGTCCACAATTGGTCAAATCTGCCAACGTAAAATTAAACCACTTCTGATGGTCCTAGAGATCTCAAAATTAAAATTTCAGATCGATCGAATCTACCGTTATTAAATTATTGAACTTTTTAGTTTATCTATATATAAGCGTATGTTTATCCGTCTGCTCTTGTTTACGTGCCGAGTTCACACCAACCCCGACCACATCAACCATGTTTAACATCAAGGGGAGATCGTCATTTCCAGTCTGTAAATGTTTGTCGGGCAATGTGTATTATATTTGAACATAATCAATACTTCAAAACTCACCATAGCATACACTTAGACTAAAAAGAATAAAATAAATAGAAGTAAAAATTAAAATAAAAAAACCACGTTTTTATAAGCGGATAGAAAAGGAAGAAAATAATATTTTTTTCACAGAATTGTGAAGTACAAATCTTTTTCTGGATTGATAAAAATTTCAAACTTATATGCTCAAGTACTATGATGTAATATGACTAAAAACGTGGGGCGGGCGCTTCTCAGGCTTAACTAATTCAATTCACTCATTTTCTTACTGGTCATTTGTAAACCCTAATCATTTTAGCCAAACGCCTAAAAAGCGCCCACCCACGTTTTTAGTCATATTACATCATATTACTTGAGCATATAAGTTTGAAATTTTTATCAATCCAGAAAAAGACTTTTACTTCACAATTCTGTGAAAAAAAAATTATTTTCTTCTTTTAGTCCGCTCAAAAAACGGGGTTTTTAAAAATCTTTTTTTTTACTTCTATTAATTTTTTTTTGGCCGTTTCATAAAATGCAGCATTTAAATTAAATCACGTGGGTTACGACTGACAATTTATTAAAATCAACTCAGTAACATTTTTGTCAATCTAACACTCTGCTGAACCGTTAACCTTTTATTTCAGTTACTGACGACCAAGTATCGATCTGTGAACAAATTACTTATCTAACGAATCTCCTCTCGCAGCCTCAGCCTTAAACATCGTGTGTGTCATTACCTTATTATACAGAAACCGAAATTAGAATAAACTTTTTCTAATCCAAAAATTTTCGCCTTAAGTATTTTTGTAACAATTTTTCTTTAATGACTTTAAATACAAATGGTAACAATTTCGAAAAATATTATTTTATTTTAGAGGTGTAAAGATACGTTATTAAAACATCTCTTTTCTTTACTAATACAACAATATAAGAACAGTCTGATGGTTAGAAAATTATACCAGCATTATTCAGCACGTCATAATATTTTTTTTATTCAAGACGAACTCATATCAATAGTTTTCATGTATGAGACATTCTTTGAAAGATATGAAGTAATTCTGTCCGAAATTATGATTTAGTATAGTAGCCTAAATTAAGTTTTGAAAGCAAGCTGTCGTTACTCAAGGTTCGTCCATGCAGAAAATTGAGAAGTGGGCGGACCTAAGATATGGTTTATTTTTTCTTAAATTAGCAAATCGGATAAGTTATCATTATGTTCGATATTTGTTTCGTTACATTTATAGCATCTAGCGTTGATTTGGACTAGGGGCGTACCGGATTTCGGCTCAGGCAAATCCGGAATCCGGCCATTTTTAACAATCCGGCTCCGGAAGGATTTCACTTCATAAATCCGGCCAATTCCGGCTCCGACCCGATATCAAAAATTTGAATCCGGTACAGCCAGTGGCGTAGCTAGCGGAGGGGGTTCCAAATTCAAAAGTGCCCCCGGGCCCCCTCTTGAGGTGGGCCCACAAAGGAGTGTACATTGTCTTATTCATGATGTTGAATGTCAAAATACAGGGCCCCCCTATAGAGGCCAAGCCCCCCCCGGGTCCCCAAATCCCTAGCTACGCCACTGGGTACATCCCTATTTTGGACCGAGTATATAAAGCCCGATCAACATTATAAACGGAAAATCCTTCAATGTGGTGGAAAAGTTTAATTTAATGATGTGACATACTTCAGGAGTTCCCCTCTGGCAGAGTAACTGTCTAGTGTTACAGGCGTCCCCTTGTATGCAGAAGATTATTGCGTCCTACGCTTAACCATGGTTTATATCTAGCCTTGAATTTTCATAAGAGTTTTAAACGATGCCATAGCGTGCTGGTTCTCATCAGGCAACACATGCCTCGTCCCGATGCCAGACTGGCAGAACGATACTTTGTGTTTATTCCTTCATACAGATTAAGACATGTTTTCTCCCTATGTCTATGCGAGGGTTGCAGTAGATAATCTATGTGTTGTATTTCCAAGTTTAAATGAATTTCCTTATGTATTATTACAACTTTGCTCTTTGTTTTTCTATCCTCTAGTGTTTCAAGGTTTAGTGATTTAACTAACGGTGTTATTCTTGTAAGTTTTGAATATTCTCCAGTAATGAATCTAGCAGCTCTTTTTTTTTGAATTTGTTCTAGTTTATCACTGATTTCTTTGGTGAATGGGTACCACAAAAAAAATGCGTATTCTAGTACAGGTCTCACCAAAGTTTAGGCAGTAAACAATTTAGGATCGTTATCATATTTGATTGTAATGTTTTTGTCCACAAATAGCCACCCACAGATGGGACGTCGACCCGGGATGTTAAATAGAGTTCATCTCGGTAAGGCCCTAATTTAGACTCATTTTCAGTTGATTGTTTTAAGATAAATAATAATTATAACATTAAGAAACGCCGTTGTGTGCTGTGAAAAATATCTGCGCATCTTTGTTATAGGTCAGGCTACAAGTGCGCACCTAACGCACTGACGCTTGCGTTGTTTTGAAGAACTTTTTTTTTAAAGAGCAGAGATGGGGAATTCTATTAAATTTATCTTAGAGTAGCATCAGTTTGACAAACAACACACATAGATCTTATTATGTCATTGTTTTCAATGCTAATTTTTAAAAAAAAACCAGAAATATATGGCTAATAAATATAAGTATACTAGCACCAAGGGCCTGGTAATTAACTATATGTTTATAACACATTTATGAGGCAGGTTTTTTATAATACAAAATAAACACATTAAGAAATTAAATGTTATTATAGAGAGCCATTTAATAGGCCTTGTCATATTTTTTTTTGTATGGCATCTGTCCGTCTACGAAAGACGATAGATTTATCTTTATTATCTGCAGCTCTTGGTGTGGCTGATGAGACCAATCCTTGAGTGGCAGTCTCTTCTGCATGACACACACACGAAAGCAGTGGGGCAGTGTTGCCTGGCCTTTCTCCTCGCTCTTTTCCCGACTGCTTCTGCCCTAGTTTGCTCCTCTGCTCTTAGTGATCCTTCTTTCACTATAGCCCGCCACATGGACCTATCCTCTGCCAGGTTTTCCCAGTTTTGTATATCAATGTTGGCTACTTTCATGTCTCTCCTGCATATGTCCACGTATCTGAGACATGGCCGACCAACCGACCTTTTCCCTGTCGCCAGCTCGCTGTAAAGCACATCCTTGGGTATGCGACCACTTTGCATCCTCTTGACGTTTCCAAGCCAACGGAGGCGTCTTTGGCTTAATATTGCTGCAATACTACTCATGCTTGCTTGAGCCAGGACCTCTGTGTTGGGGACTTTCTCTTGCCATTTGATGTCTAGGATGCGGCGCAGGCATCTGAGGGGGAAGCTATTGAGCCTTCTTTCATGCCTGGTTTAGGTGGTCCAAGACTCGCATCCATAGAGGAGTGTGCTCAGTACGCAGGCCTGGTATACCTGCAGCTTAGTCCTTGCTGTGAGTTTGGCATTGGACCAGACTTTTTTGTACAGTCTAGCCATAACAGTTGCTGCCTTGTCATATAATACGGCGGAAATCTGTTAATAGAAATATTTTGTAAATATATATCTTTCTTTGGGACGAATTTCATAAAAAATTTAATAAAAGATGCGAATCAATATGTAAATGTAGTTATATTGAGAAGGAAGTATCTTATCAGCTATTTGTTAATTCTTCGTTATTTTAAGACATCTCATTGAACTTGAACTAGAAAAAAACAGTTTCGTAATTTTACTAAGCAAACAATTTTGAGAGCTTATTGATTCTACTTTATTTATGCTTGAAAACATTGTTCCTCTTAAAGTTAGTCTAAAAATAGAAAATAACTCAATGAGTTGTTATGACTTTTCCGGTTTCAGAACGCGGGTCTCTTAATTTTTTTTACAAATTGTGCCGCAGACTGTTAGTAGTAGCCTCGACCACCAACCCAACTTTTTCCACAAGTAAATATTCACTTTAAAGTCATTTATAAATGGGGCACAAAAAACGCATTGATATATATTTTTTTACAATTGGGTTAAAAGAAATCTGTGAAACTTAGGAAATACACCATATATTCCGGCGTATATAAGACGACTTTTTAACGCCTAAAAATCTTCTCAAAAGTCCGGGGAAGATACGTCTTATACGCCGGGTATCGTCTTACCGGAATTCATACAGTACAGCACCAGTACTGTAATACAGTGCAGCACCAGTACTGTAATACAGTACAGCACCAGTACTGTAATACAGTGCAGCACCAGTACTGTAATACAGTACAGCACCAGTACTGTAATACAGTGCAGTACTCAAATTGTTAACAGTGAAGACCCAATCAAGTCTCCACCAACAAGAAGAAAGAAATTTGAAGCCAGTTTCAAACTTAAACTGTTTTTGAATTGTGGGTGGTTTTATACGGCGAAAATAGCTTAAAGCCTATTACTTTAAGAGGAAAAGTTGGTGGGTCGTCCTATACGCCCTGTCGTCTCATACGCCGGCATATACGGTAAATCAAAGTTATTCACACATACTTTTTTATTTTAAAAAATGTATCTAAATAATTTATTTTTAATTTATGCATCACAAACGCTTTTATATTCATTTTGACCTTTAATTTCAGCCCCTTTGATACAACAACATAAATCCATCTGGGGTCTGACTGAGCATAACAGAATGAGATCCACTGACTCACACCGAGTGCACTTAAAGAGGCGTAACTTTTCCCTCAAGTTTCCAGTTTCTTCGCATAATGGAATTCAAACTCACCCACCCACCCACCCCCCCCTTCTCTTGGGACTAGGGCCCGTTCTGTGCAATCTTCTAACATTTACGTATTTTCATTTCATCTTTTCTCAAGCCATTCAAACTTCAGACATTTCAACGTGTGGAACAAACGCCTCTGGAATATTAAGCACGTTCGGAGCCCGCACGGCGAATGGATATTTGGGCGAGAAAATGCGAATATATTTAACAACTTTAAAAAGAAAAAAAATATATAGAAAAGGAAACGCCTCACCTTTGACACGGAACCGGAAGTTTGAGATGGCTGAGATTTCGGAGTTGAATACCAGCACTCGATGAACTGGCAAAAATTAAAACCCTTCCGCCTACCACATTAACCTATAGACATTAAACGGGGGATGGTGAGGGCCGGCGCATGCAAAATAGAACTTATTATCACGCCGGGATTGACCCCCCCCCCACCCCAGTCACTCTCTGGCCCAAGCTCAGCTCACAAGAGATGTAAATTTGGTTTTTTTGAAACACAAGTTTACATTTCAATAGATCAGTTTAAGGATTCGGTCCCAAGTCATGAAAAGGAAGGCGGGGCAAAAATTTGATTGCTCAGAAAACTCAAAGAGAGATTTGAAAGCCGAAAGCTTTGAAAAAAAATGTGTGGGTAATATTAGGACGAGGGAGTCAGGAAAATTTGAACGGTTTATTAGGATTTGTAAGGATTATTATAATGGTGGAGTAGGATTATTAGAACAGGGGAGTCAGGATTATTAGAACAGGGGGAGTCAGGATTATTAGGACCGGGGGGTCAGGATTATTACCATTGGGGAGTCAGGATTATTACAATTGGGGAATCGGGATTATTACAATTGGGGAATCGGGATTATTACAATTGGGGAATCGGGATTATTACAATTGGGGAATCGGGATTATTACAATTGGGGAATCGGGATTATTACAATTGGGGAATCGGGATTATTACAATTGGGGAATCGGGATTACATGGGGATCGGGATTATTACAATTGGGGAATCGGGATATTTACAATTGGGGAATCGGGATTATTACAATTGGGGAATCGGGATTATTACAATTGGGGAATCGGGATTATTACAATTGGGGAATCGGGATTATTACAATTGGGGAATCGGGATTATTACAATTGGGGAATCGGGATTATTACAATTGGGGAATCGGGATTATTACAATTGGGGAATCGGGATTATTACAATTGGGGAATCGGGATTATTACAATTGGGGAATCGGGATTATTACAATTGGGGAATCGGGATTATTACAATTGGGGAATCGGGATTATTACAATTGGGGAATCGGGATTATTACAATTGGGGAATCGGGATTATTACAATTGGGGAATCGGGATTATTACAATTGGGGAAATCGGGATTATTACAATTGGGGAATCAGGATTATTACAATTGGGGAATCAGGATTATTACAGTTTGGGAGTCAGGATTATTAGGACGGGGGGAGTCCGGATTATTAGGACGGGAGTCAGGATTATTAGGAGGGGGGGCCAGGTTTATTAGGACGTGAGTCAGGATTATTAGGACGGAGTCCGGATTATTAGGACGGGGAGTCAGGATTATTAGGACGTGAGTCAGGATTATTAGGAGGGGGAGCCAGGATTATTAGGACGTGAGTCAGGATTATTAGGACGGGGGGAGTCCGGATTATTAGGACGGGAGTCAGGATTATTAGGACGTGAGTCAGGATTATTAGGAGGGGGAGCCAGGATTATTAGGACGTGAGTCAGGATTATTAGGACGGGAGTCAGGATTATTAGGACGGGAGTCAGGATTATTAGGACGGGAGTCAGGATTATTAGGACGGGAGTCAGGATTATTAGGATGGGGGGAGTCAGGATTATTAGGACGGGAGTCAGGATTATTAGGACGGGGGGGTCAGGATTATTAGGACGGGAGTCAGGATTATTAGGACGTGAGTCAGGATTATTAGGACGGGGAGTCAGGATTATTAGGACGTGAGTCAGGATTATTAGGACGGGAGTCAGGATTATTAGGACGGGAGTCAGGATTATTAGGACGGGAGTCAGGATTATTAGGACGGGAGTCAGGATTATTAGGACATGGAGTCAGGATTATTAGGACGTGAGTCAGGATTATTTGGACGGGTGACCATATTGGGTTGATTACTGCTTCCACAACACTATCAATACCACTGGCTGGGATTCAGTCCATTCTGAATCATGCTACACAAGAAATGTGATCTGAGGACCTTAGCTAAAGCTCTTATGAATATCGTGAGGTATGAATCAGTCTCTCTTAGCGTCAACACCCTCCTCCCCACAATTCATTGCAGGTCATCTGGTCGCCAATGTTCCCTTTAAGCTGCGCGGCAGCGGAGATATCTGACCGACGCCGCGCGGCAGTTTAGAATTACCGCGCGGCAAATTTTGTAAAGTATTGCACAAAAAAATGGATGCTGATCAACTTTGCACACGAGTTTTTGCACATTGCACACGGACCAACGAACTTTAGAGGGAACTTTGCCAGTGGTTGCCCGAGGAAAACGGCCGAGGGGTTATCTTTCTTGGTTCAGAGAATTGGTGCAATAGTCAAATTATGCTTTTCACAAACATATGGATAGATATATTTATTGATTTACAGTTTATGTTTAAATATTCAAAATATTCGTGTTTTGCCTAAGGAAGGGATCTCATTTTTACCCACGCTACAGGGCTACAGCCCACATCACAAGATAATTAATGTGAGAACCATCGAAATGAAATGCTTATCACCGGCCATAGAAATAAAATTTTAAGCGACATGCGCCTGGCTGGCTTACCGATGGTAACGGGTTCGAATCTCCGTGAAGGCAGGTATTTGTTCCCCGGGCCAAGGGTGTCCCTGAGTTCACCCAGCTCCGAATGGGTACCTGACACTATTTATGGAAACAACGGGCGGCTGGGGATAACGTGGAAGCCTCATAGCCGTGGCCTGTTGTCGCGGCGTCACTTGCCAACAGACCGGCGCAGACGCAATAATCTCCTGTATAGAAGGCGCGTCTTCATAGATAAGACAAGACTGGAAATTTTTTTAATGGCTTTAAATTTACTAGTTAGCTTAAAGGATCCTTCCAAAATATGCTACTGGAGAACATGTTTTGTAAAGGCACGACCAAAAAAATATACCATATATACTCGTGCTATAGCCCGTTCGTCCATAAGCCGCGCACACACACACTTTTGGAAGAGAAAAGTATTAAAAGTGTATAACCCGCTCGCAAGCCGACCCCCAAAAAACAGCTTAAACAAAATGGGACACATTTTTTTAAAAACTACAAGCTAAATCGGTTATTATGATTGTTTACTTTGTACTGCCTATCTTTGTTTTTGTGCTCTTTGTTAGGCAAGAGTTATCGGTATTTTAAAAAAAACAGTGACGAAAGCGCGTACATAAAAATTTGTTGTTGAAAACAAAATTTGTAAAACAATTTATTAAAACGTTCACAAAAATAAATAAAATGATTAAATAAGGTAAGTGCAGATGTTTAATATTATATTATAGCTTCTGGTAGAGCAGTCGAATCTTGTAGAATATAAAAAAGGACCTTGATGATCTACAATAACAACACCGATCTTCAATATCTATGCAGAAATACGTTAATGACCCGCTCGTAAGCCGACCCCCTAACTTTTCCCCTTAGATTGTTTCCAAAAAAGGTCGGCTTGCGAACGAGTATTATATACGGTATTGTAAAACTATATTTTAATCACACGTGATATCAAAACTTTATGCTTTGTTAATCAAAAAATTCCTTATTTTATTTGTTTTTTAAACATTTTAAAACTCAAAATTTACCTTTGTGCTGGTGCCTTTATTATATACAACTGTTAAATAAATCACAACCAAATCTTGTTCAAGGTCACGCCAAAAAATGTAATTAAAACAACGTAACCACCACTCCGGATAGAAGCCCCGCACATCCCACCCCACTCCCTTTCACGGACAACCATAAGCCTACATGTGTCTGCGCGACTACATCCCTGACGCTGGTCCATACCGAAATCCTCGGCTATTCTGTCGCCATTCCACTACATTAGATTAGAGTCCGGTTCTCTTAGAAGCGACGTGGAGATTACCGAGATATCGTCTGCCCAGAGGAACACGTCACGGATTTCTGGGCAGTACGTGTTGCTTGTCACGCACTACTGTTGAGATGGAGCGATTCTAGTCACCCCCCCCCCTTTTCCCTTCCCCAGTAAACAAATGTTTTGAGGAATGGTTACTGTTACCAACACCTGCCATTCAACGAGTCTATGGGGGAATGGTTCCAGTCATCCCACATGTCCTTCAACTAGTCTAGGGGGGAATGGTTCCTCTTACCCCCATTTCCATCAATTAGTCTATGGGGATTGGCTCTGGTTACCTACACTGCCCAATCCTTTTAATAGATTGCGCCCCAGAGTTCATAGCGCTAAATCATGAAATTTCAAAAATCTACCACACTGTTGCAAGAGTTGTAAGATACATCGCCATTTGTTACCGGCAGCATACATTTGATATATCTGTGAGATGTATGTCCATTTTTTAAGGGAGTGTCTATTGGTAGTCGAGTACCAATAGCAGGTCCCCGCGGTTGAGGCTATGTACCGAACTTCTTTGGTCTCATGATAGAGAGTTGGACTGGTGAACTGAATGTTGAACAACAATCATGGGTTCGATTTTCGGCTGAGCTTAATTTTTTTTTCCTTTTCTTACAAACATTCGTATACATTAATTACGATTAAATTATATCTTTTAGTTTTAAGGTGAGGGTTAGGGTTAGTTGTCTATTTTATACATTAAAATAGAAAAACAAAATTTTTAATATAGGAACTAAAACTAATTAAATCAATTTAACATTCTTATAATAACAATTAAATTGGAGCTTTTAGTTTTAGGGTGAAGGTTAGGTTTAGTTTTATATTTTTTTACATACAAACATTACATCAAACTCAGTCAACTACCAATAGCCGCAGCCTTTTTTAAAATCAGATAGCACATAACTGTTGTTAGAGCTGTTGGATTTACCGCCCATATTTACCTGACACATTAAATGTCGCTAGTTGTGATACCTATCACCTTTTTATACCAGACGGCACAAATTTTTATTAGAGTTGTTAGATCTACCGCCCTTTTTACCATGCAACATAAATGTTGCTAGAGCTCTGAGATTTACCGCCCTTTTTCACCATACAACATAGCTGTTGTTAGGTCTGTGAGATGTACCGCCCTTTTTAACCATACAACATATCTGTTGCTAGATCTGTGAGATTTACCATCATTTTCAAACATACAACATAACTGTTGCTGGACCTGTGAGATTTAACACATTTATTTTTTGTTTACCAAACAGCATAAATGTGGCTAGAGCTGTGAAATTTATCGCCCTTTTCACCAGAAAAATAAATTCCATGCAGCTAGCCAAAAGTGCTGCCCCATTACATGATGCAGAAAACAATACATATCAGGGGCGTACCTTTCCCCTCTGTTGCACTTGCTACGCAATTTGCCATCGTGCGATTTGGTGTTCACTATGCCACTAAGATCAGCTTGGTTATTATTTAAATTCATGAAAGCAATCAATCAATCCATCCATCAATTCATCCATCCATCCATCCATCCATCCATCCATCCATCCATCCATCCATCCATCCGTCCATCCGTCCATCCGTCCATCCGTCCATCCGTCCATCCGTCCATCCGTCCATCCGTCCATCCGTCCGTCCGTCCGTCCGTCCATCAATCCATCCGTCCGTCAGTCTGTCTGTCTGTCTATCCGTCAACATTTCTTAACAGATCATGTACCCTATTAAATTCTAAATAATCGGGAGCTAGAAGGCCCCGATCTTTTGTAACGCAAAGCAACACCTGTCTTAAAGCAGACGAGAGCCTGCTAATATAAATAACGACCAGCCAGGAGAGGAACAATGAATGTTAAACGAAAATACAAAGCAAAGGTGAAACTATTTATCTTCAAGTTCTTTGCCCAGAATCTACCGATAAAATCTTCTGTATCGAAGAAGCGTCTGTTCCGGATGAGATAATATCAGATAAGATAAAGTAAGATACTATATTTTACATCAGATTTCGGAATTTAAAAAAAAATATTTGAACATTATTTTAAAAATACAAAACAATAAACTTTAAAAAAAAATAATTCTTTAATTAATTTTTAAAGGTATTTATTTGAACTGGGTCTCTGTTTGATGTGTCACTGAAATGTAAAATAAAGGGTTGGTCATGAAAACAAGTCGTGTGAAATTAAAAAAAAACTTAACAGGAAATCCAGAAAAGAAAAGGATCCAGTCAATTTGGAGACGAAATGTTTAAATTATCAGCTTGAGACTATGCTAGCAGACATCTCTGACACATCTAAGGAAAGTTTTCAAATAAATGATGATTGATGCTCTTGAGTTGAGGTTATTTCTTCTGTTCGGTGTGTGATCAAAGATTTTTTTATGGATGGTGTTTTGTTTTTTTATGATTGGTGCTGTTGATAAGTGATGTGTTGCTTTTGTGGTGATGTTGGTGGTTGGTGTGTTGTTTTTGTGGTGCAGTTGATGTGTGCTGTGTTGTTTTTGTGGTGTGTTGTTTTTGTGGTGTGTTGTTGTTTGGTGTGTTGTTGGTTGGTGTGTTGTTTTTGTGGTGCTGTTGGTGGTTGGTGTGTTGTTTTTGTGGTGCTGTTGGTGGTTGGTGTGTTGGTGGTTGGTGTGTTGTTTTTGTGGTGCTGTTGATGTGGTGTGTGTTGTTTTTGTGGTGTGTTGTTTTTGTGGTGCTGTTGATGTGTGGTGTGTTGTTAGTTGGTGTTTTGTTTTTGTGATGATTTTGGTGGTTGGTGTGTTGTTGATGTGGTGTGTTGTTGGTTGGTGTGTTGTTTTTGTGGTGTGTTGTTTTTGTGTTGCTGTTGGTGGTTGGTTTGTTGTTTTTGTGGTCTGTTGGTGGTTGGTTTGTTGTTTTTGTGGTTTGTTGTTTTTGTTGTGTGTTGTGTTTGTGGTGCTGTTGATGGTTGGTGTGTTGATTTTGTGGTGTGTTGTTTTTTGTGGTGCTGTTGGAGGTTGGTGTGTTTTGGAGGATGATGTGTTGTTTTTCAGCGACTCTCATGGACAGCACAGGACCGGGACAAATGGCGTGTGTTAGTGAGAACTTCACGATGGTGCCCCAACGACCCAACAACGGGTTAAGGGATAGTTCAAGTTCAAGTGTTGTTTTTGTGGTGCTGCTGATGTTTGGTGTGTTGCTTTTGTGGTGTGTTATTGTTTGGTGTGTTGTTGGTTGGTGTGTTGTTTTTGTGGTGCTGTTGGTGGTTGGTTTGTTGTTTTTGTGGTGCTGTTGGTGGTTGGTGTGTTGTTTTGGTGGTTGGTTTGTTATTTTTGTGGTGCTGTTGATGTGTGGTGTGTTGTTTTTGTGGTGTGTTGTTGGTGTGGTTTTTTGTTGGGTTGTGTGTTGTTTTTGTATTGCTGTTGGTGGTTGGTGTGTTGTTTTTGTGGTGTTTTGGTGGTTGGTGTGTTGTTTTGTGGTGCTTTTGATGTGTGGTGTGTTGTTTTGTGGTGTATTGTTTTTGTGGTGTGTTGTTGTTTGGTGTGTTGTTGGTGTGATGTGTTGTTTCTTGGTATGTTGTTTTTGTGGTGCTGTTGATGGTCGGGGTGTTTTTTGATGTGTTTTGGTGGTTGGTGTGTTGTTTTTTGGTGTGTTGTTTTTGTGGTGCTGTTGGTGGTTGGTGTGTTGTTTTTGTGGTGCTGTTGATGGTTTGTGTGTTGTTTTTGTGGTGTTTTGGTGGCTGGTGTGTTGTTTTTTTGGTGTGTTGTTTTTGTGGTGCTGTTGGTGGTTGGTGTGTTGTTTTTGTGGTCCTGTTGATGGTTTGTGTGTTGTTTTTGTGGTGTTGTGGTGGTTGGTGTGTTGTTTTTGTGGTGATTTGTTGTTTAGTGTCTTGTTTGTGTGCATTTTTGGTGGTTGGTGTGTTGTTTTTGTGGTGTTTTAGTGGTTGGTGGGTTGTGGTTTTTTTCGTGGTTAGTGTGTTGTTTTTGTAGTGTTTGGGTGGTTGGTGTGTTGTTTTTGTGGTATTTTAGTGGTTGGTGGGTTGTGGTTTTTTTCGTGGTTAGTGTGTTGTTTTTGTAGTGTTTGGGTGGTTGGTGTGTTGTTTTTGTGGTGATAAGGTTGCTAAGGTGTTGTTTTTGAGGTGCTGTTGGTGGTTGGTGTGTTAAGTTTTTGGGGTGTTTTTTGTGGTGCTGTTAATGTGTGGTGTGTTGTTAGTTTGTGTGTTGTTTTTGTGATGATTTTGGTGGTTGATGTGTTGTTGATGTGGTGTGTTGATGATGTGGTGTTGTTTTTGTGTGGTGCTGTTGGTGGTTGGTGTGTTTTTTATGTGGTGCTGTTGTTGGTTGGTGTGTAGTTTTTATAGTGTGTTCTTTTTGTGTTGCCTTTTGGTGGTTAGTTTGTTGTTTATGTGGTGTGTCGTTTTTGTGTTGCTGTTGCTGGTTGGTGTGTTGTTTTTGTGGTGTGTTGTTTTTGTGGTGCTGTTGGTGGTTGGTGTGTTCTTTGTGGTGTTTTGGAGTTTGGTGTGTTGTTCTTGTGATGCTATTGATGTGTGGTGTGTTGTTTTTGTGGTGTGTTGTTTTTGTGGTGTTTTGATGTTTGGTGTGTTCTTGGTGTGGTGTGTGGTTAGTTGGTGTGTTTGTTTTTGTGGTGGTGTTGGTGGTTGGTGTATTATTTTTGTGGTGTGTTGTTTTTGTGGTGTGTTGTTTTTGTGGTGTAATGGTGGATGGTGTGTTTTTTACGGGGCTGTTTATGTGTGGTGTGTTGTTTTTATGTTGCTGTTGGTGTGTGGTTTGTTGTTTTTGTGTTGCTGTTGGTGGTTTGTGTGTTGTTTTTGTGTTGTGTTGTTCTTGTGGTGTGTTGTTTTATATGAGTCTTTTTTTGTGTTGTTTTTGTTGTGTGTTATTTTTGTGGTGTGTTGGTGGGTGGTGTGTTGTTTTTGTGGTGCTGTGGATGTGTGGTGTGTTGTTTTTGTTCTGTCTTGTTTTCGTGGTGCTGTTGATGAGGGGTGTGTTGTTTTTGTGGTGCTGTTGGCGGTTGGTGTGTTGATTTTATGATGATTTTGGTGGTTTGTGTGTTGTTGGTTGATGTGTTTTTTGTGGTGCGTTGTTTTTGTGGTGCTGTTGGTGGTTGCTGTGTTGTTTTTATTGTGCTGTTGATGTTTAGTGTGTTGTTTTTGTGGTGTGTTGTTTTTGTGGTGTGTTGTTTTTTGTGTTTCTGTTGGTGGTTTGTATATTGTTTTTGTGGTATGTTGTTTTTGTGGTATGTTGTTTTTGTGGTGCTTATGGTGGATGGTGTGTTGTTTTATTGGTGCGTTGTTTTTGTGGTGTGTTCTTTTTGTGGTGTGTTGTTTATGTTGTGTGTTAGTGGATTGTGTTTTGCTTTTGTAGTTCAGTAGATGTGTGGTGTGTGGTTTTTGTGATGTGTTTATTTTGTTGTGTCTTGATTTCGTGCTGCTGTTTGATGTGTGGTGTTGTGTTTTTGTGGTGCGTTGATTTTGTGGTTTGTTGTTTTTGTTGTGTGTTGTTTTTGTTGTGTGTTGTTTTTGTGGTGTGTTGCTTTTGTGTTGTGTTAGTGGATGGTGTTTTGCTTTTGTAGTTCTGTAGATGTGTGGTGTGTGGTTTTTGTGATGAATTGTTTTTGTTGTGCCTTGTTTTCGTGGTGCTGTTTGATGTGTGGTGTGGTGTTTTAATGGTGCATTGATTTTGTTGTGTGTTGTTTTTATGGTGTGTTATTTTTGTGGTGTGTTGTTCTTGTGGTGTGTTGTCTTTGTCGTGTATTTCTTTCGTGGTGCTGTTGATGTGTGTGTGGTGTTTTAATGGTGCATTGATTTTGTTGTGTGTTGTTTTTATGGTGTGTTATTTTTGTGGTGTGTTGTTCTTGTGGTGTGTTGTCTTTGTCGTGTATTTTTTCGTGTGCTGTTGATGTGTGGTGTGTTGTCTGTTGCTGTTGTTTGTTGTTGTGTTGTTTTTGTGGTGTTTTGATGGTTTGTGTTGTTTTTGTTGTGCTGTTGCTGGTTGGTGTGTTGTTTTTATGGTTTTTAGTTTTTGTGGTGCTGTTGATGTGTGGTGTGTTGTTGGTTGGTTTGTTTTTTGTGTGATGATTTGGCTGGTTGGTGTGTTGTTGATGTGGTGTGTTGTTGGTTGATGTGTTGTTTTTGTGGTGTTATGTTTTTGTGGTGCTTTTGGGGTTTGCTGTGTTGTTTTTGTGGTTGTGTTTATGTTTGGTTAGTTGTTATTGTGGTGTGTTGATTTAGTTGTGTGTTGTTTTTGTGGTGCCGTTAATGGGTGAAGTTGTTTTTTTTGTGATGGTTGTTTTTGTGGTGTGTTGTTTTGTGGTGCTTTTGGTGGTTGGTGTGTTGTTTTTGTGGTGTGTTGGTGGATGGTGTTTTGTTTTTGGTATGCTGTAGATGTGTGGTGTGGTGTTTTTGTGGTGCGTTGTTTTTGTTGTGTTTGTTTTTGTGATGTGTTGTTTTTGTGGTGTGTTGTTCTTGTGGTGCTGTAGATGTGTGGTGTGTTGTTTTTATTGTGTCTTGTTTTCGTTTTGCTGTTGATGTGTGGTGTGTTGTTTTTGTTGTGCTGTTTTTGTGTGGTGTGTTGTTTTTATCGTGTGTTGTTCTTGTGATGTGTTGTTTTTGTGGTGTCTTGTTTTTGTTGCTATGGTGGTTGGTGTGTTGTTTTTGTGGTGTGTAGTTTTTGTGGTGCTTTTGTCGTGTGGTGTGTTGTTGGTTGATTTGTGTTTTGTGTGATGATTTTTGTGTTGTGTTGTTGTGTGGTGTTTTGTGGTGTGTTTGTTTTTGTGGTGCTTCTGGGGCGTTGGTGTGTTGTTTTTGTGGTTTTGTTAATTGTTGGTTAGTTGTTTTTGTGGTTTGTTGCTTTTGTGGTGCCGTTGATGGTTAGTGTGTTGTTTTTTTGTTTTGTTGTTTTTGTGGTGTATGTTTTTGTGGTGCCTTTGGTGGTTGGTGTGTTGTTTTTGTGGTGTGTTGCTTTTGTGGTGTGTTGGTGGATGGTGTTTTGTTTTTGAGATGCTGTAGATGTGTGTGTGTGTGGTGTTGTTTTGTGGTGTGTGTGTTGTTTTTGTGGTGTGTTGTTCTTGTGGTGCTTTCGATGTGTGGTGTGTAGTTTTTTTATGCTGTTAGTGTGTGGTGTGTATTTTTTTGTTGTGCTATTTGTGTGTAGTGTGTTGTTTTTGTCGTGTGTTGTTCTTGTGGTGGGTTGTTTTTGTGGTGTCTTGTTTTTGTGTTGCTGTTGGTGGTTTTTGTGTTGTTTTTGTGGTGTGTTGTTTTGTGTGGTGTGCTGTTATGTGGTGTTTGGTGGTGGGTGTGTTGTTTTTGTGGTGTGTTGTTTTTGTGGTGTGTTGTTTTTGTGGTGTGGTGTTTTTGTGGTGTGTTGTTTTTGTGTGTGTGTTGTTTTGTGGTGTTTGGTTGGGTGGTTTGTTGTTTATGTGGTGTGTTGTTTTGTGGTGTGTTGTTTTTGTGTTGTATTGTTTTTGTGTGTGTTGTTTTTGTGGTGTGTTGTTTTTGTCGTGTATTGGTGGATGGTGTGTTTTTTGCGTGGCTGTTTATGTGTGGTGTGTTGTTTTTTGTTGCTGATGGTGTGTGGTTTGTTGTTTTTGTGTTGCTGTTGGTGGTTTGTGTGTTGTTTTTGTGTTGTGTTGTTCTTGTGGTGTGTTGTTTTATAGAAGTGTTGTTTTTGTTGTGTGTTATTTTTGTGGTGTGTTGGTGGGTGGTGTGTTGTTTTTGTCGCTGCTTTGGATGTGTGGTGTGTTGTTTTTGTTCTGTCTTGTTTTCGTGGTGCTGTTGATGAGGGGTGTGTTGTTTTTGTGGTGCTATTGGTGGTTGGTGTGTTATTTTTGTTGGTAAGTTGTTTTTGTGGTGTTCTTGATGTCTGGTGTGTTGTTGGTTGGTGTGTTGATTTTATGAGGATTTTGGTGGTTGGTGTGTTGCTAATGTGGTGTGTTGTTGGTTGATGTATTTTTTTGTGGTGTGTTGTTTTTTGTGGCGCTGTTTGTGGTTGTTGTGTTGTTTTTGTGGTGCTGTTGATGGGTTGTGTGTTGCTTTTGAGTTGCTGTTGGTGGTTGGTGTGTTGTTTTTGTGGTGTGTTGTTTTTGTTTTGTTGCTGGGTTCTGTGTTTTTTTTTATATACCGAGGCAATCTCAGTTCATCACTGGCTCCCAATACCACATTACGCCAATAATTTTGTTTGGTTTGTTTGTTTATATTTTTTTAAAACTGCTTAATTCTCGAGTTCCGGAATGTAAAGGGGGCTAATCTCAATCAAGTGTGTGAGATTGTGGTTAATTAACTCCTGGTTGCGTGTTGTTCTTGAACGATCCACCGTGAGCCGTGTACCGGCAATCCTTCCTCTAATCACAGAGAGTAACACTCAGCGCTTGAAAGATATCTTGTTAGAGCTGTGTGTACGATAAACACACTCATCATGTGCAAGTGGTAAAGCGGAATAATTTTACTTCATTATGATGACGATACAGGTGAGTCATGAGTTTAGGATATATTTTGCATTGTGACTTAAGGGGAGGGCCAGGGGCGTCAAAACTTTTTAAAAAGAAAGCCGTCTGCCATAATTTAAAATTATTTGTGGGCTGGATTATGATAATTTGCAAAAACCAGATATGACCCGCGGCGTAGCATACGCCGTAGACTTGCTCATAGATAGTGCAAAGAAGAGAGGTGCTGGGGGAGAACGGACACACACAGCAGCACGAAGAAAAGAGAACGACGCGAGTTAACGTCGGAGAGGGTGGGGCATCGCCGACACATTGTTGGTCTTGGGACATGCGCACTGCGGTTGTTGTTACCTGCCACCACCCTGCACCATCCTCGCTTGCCAAACATAAACTGTGTTGTTTTTGTAGCGGAGAGCAAGGACAGTGTTGTTATTAGTATGTATTGAAGGATTTCTTTGTTCAATTAAAAGATAGATTCTTCTGATGGTGTTTTGACTTATTGAGTTTTAGCCTTGTGAGTCATACAATTCCCTAGAACTTGGGACCCTTTCATTCATAAGCCGACCCCCACTTTTGCAGGAGAAAAGTAATAAAAGTGTATAACCCGCTCGCAAGCCGAGCCCCCACCCCCCAAATAACAGGACAGCTTAAACAAAAATGGTACAAATTTATTTTTAACTACAAGCTAAATCGGTCATTATGATTGTTTACTTTCTTCTGCCTATCTTTGCTTTGTGCTCTTGTTACCGGTATTTTAAAAATAATAATTCTTTGGTAAACAGTGACGAAAGCGCGTATATAAAAATTCGTTGTTGAAAACAAAATGTGTATAACAATGTATTAAAACGTTCACAAAAAATAAATAAAATTAATAAATAAGGTAAGTGCAGATGTTTAATTATATATTATAGCTTCTGGTAGAGCAGTAGAATCTTGTAGAATGTAGAAAAGGACCTTGATGATCTACAATAACAACACCGATATTCAATATCCACGCAGTTTGATGCAGAAATTCGTTAATGGCCCGCTCGTAAGCCGCCCAAACTTTTCACCCTAGATTTTGTGAAAAAAAGGTTGGATTGCGAACGAGTATATACGGTACTCAATTTGGCAAACAATCAAACATTTTTTTATTTGCCATCATGTGATATCATCGTATTTTTTTACTCAAAACAGCATATAATTTAGTCTTTACTTAAAATGTCATTACTAAAAAAAAATACGCGTCACTTAATTATTTGAGATGAGGCCGCGGGCCAGTTAAACTTTAAGCACTGGCCGTGTTATGCTCGTGGGCCGGACTTTGGACACCCATGGCCTAAGCCAAGCTGACTGAATGACAGGGGAGATAACTAGACCAGTGCTTCTCTAAGTGGTGGTCCGCTGACCGTTGCTGGTCCGAGGGCCATCACCCGCCGGTCCGCAAAATGGTGACAGAAAGGAAATGAAAATCTAATTAAAATCCTCCATTTGCATGTATTAATACTAATTCCATAAATTTTTATTTTTTTATTTTTCGACACAGGCACATAAAATGAAACAAATAATTTAATATAAATTATATTAATTTTAATAACATAAGTCTACATTTATAATCGCACATCATCGTGGATGAAGGAGATGTCCCGGATTTTGGTGATTAGTTCACTTCAATCTACTCCAAAAAAAGTAGAAAACAAATATTGATAGGACAGAATTAAAGATTTCGCCCACCAAACTCAAACAATAGGTTAGCACACATGTATGTTGTAAATGCAAAACTTAAATTATAATTATTTTTTTTCACAAAACTTCCACAATAAAAACAGAGAGAATTGAAAATTGATATGTGAAACTAAAAAGTTCTAGTATATCAAATTTATAGATGGAAAATATAGGACCAATGATATGTTACAAAATAAAAGTAACATGAATGCTGAGCATTAAGCAAGTTCGGACTCTTCTCCGATGATGGAGACTTCAACGAAACCGCAGCTTCATCAGCGAAATGAATTCTTACCAGCTTCCCTTGAAAATACGACTCTTCATATATTCGATTCGTTTTTGTGAGTTCAGGTGATTCTAGCATCCCAACACCTGAATGTGTTATTTGCGGCGGTATTCTATCGAATGCAAAGAAAGCGAGCTGATTTAAAAGTCTGTCCGAACCTTATCTTTGATTCATTACATATACATACTTGTGCAACTCGAGCATCGTAAAGGTAGCACTGCGAATTTCCTATAACGTACAATCGGCGAAGCGCTCGTAGTAGAGTGCATTAAGGATGTGTGTGTGTTTGGATGGAAATGTTAGGTGAAACTGCGTCAAAGAGAGTGTCCCAGACAAATGAAACAATAGTTTAGGGCATCGACGTTATGGCTAGTAATATTGAATCGTAGCAAATATAACAGCAGCAATTCGGTAAGTATTTTTTGTAGCTTGAGGGGCACAGTGGTTGAGTGGCATGCGCGCTCGGCTGGCGTACCGATGGTCACGTGTTCAAATCCATGTGAAGGCAAGGGATTTGTTCCCGGAGCCTAGGGCGTCCCTGAGTCCACCCAGCTCCGAATGGGTATCGGCATGGTCTGTGGACGCAATTGTACTTCTGTATAGAAGAAGCGTCTGTATAGATAAGACAAGAGAATCCACAGACATTGTTCCTGTGGCAGTTTTGATGGTATATGAGTAAGTATTTTCGTTCTCCTTGGCGTTTAGCATTGTCCTCAATCGAGCTTCAACTTAATAAACTTGCAAAAAATGAGCAAGCTTGTATGACACGTTAATTAAAGTTAAACATTGTACATAAACTTATACGCATATACCAACTATAGTTACTATATAATTTTAAATACATTTTCAAAAAGTAGAAAACAAACATTGATAAGATAGATTTATAGATTAATATATTTTCATTATATTTTAAGTTCTCGTTTAGTGAAACTTAGGCCTAATAGTAAAAATACAAATTAACTTAAAAACTTTTTACTACGAAATGAGACAATCGTAAATATGCAATCAAGGCTCACGATTATTCCTTTCAAAATTCTTTCTATGACATGTATAATAAAACAAGACAAATTTATGCCAAATGTTGTTCGTCCGTCGTTTCGACGAAGACCACTCTAGTCATCCAAGGGTTGCTGGGACTGGCTTTGTTTGTGCGTGCGCAGATGGCTGATGAGGCCGATCCTAGCACGGAAGGTTCGGGAACAGAAGGGACAAGGGACGAGTGGGACATCTCCAGGAGGGTTGACAGCACGGGCCTTTCGGGCTTGCCTCTTCTTTTCTGCGGAGGTGATCCGGTTTGCCTCACATGACTTGGCACCTTCGTGGATGGAAGAACGCCAGGTGGAACGGTCCATTGCAGCAAGTTCCCACATGTCTGAGTTGATGGCAAACGCTTTCAGTGAGGCTTTCAGTGTGTCTTTGAAGCGTTTTTTTGCCCACCGTGGGACCGCTGGCCATGCTGGAGCTCGCCATAGAAGAGTCTCTTTGACAGTCTCTCGTCTGGCATTCGGACCACGTGTCCTGCCTAACGAAGCTGGGACTGCATCAGGAGTGTGAATATGCTGGGGAGACCTGCCTTGGTCAGTACCACTGTGTCTGGTATTTTATCCTGCCACTTTATGCCGAGGATCTTCCTGAGGCTTGTTGAATGAAAGTGGTTAAGCTTCCTAGCATGGCGCTGATACACAGTCCATGTTTCACATGCATATAGCATTGTGGGGAGCACCACCACCCTGTACACTTTCAGCTTGGTCTGGATGGTAATGCCTCTTCTTTTCCAGACAGTTTGGGTACAACCTGCCAAAAGTGGAGCTGGCTCTGGCAATTCTGACGCTCACTTCGGCATCGATGGTGACATTTTGCGACAGTGTGCTGCCTAGGTATGTGAACTGTTGCACTGTGTTGAGTCTCTGGCCGTTGACAGTGATGTTGGGCTCAACGTAGGGCCTTCCAGGCGCAGGCTGGTGGAGGACTTCAGTCTTCTTGGTGTTGATCGTCAGACCAAAGTTTGTGCAGGCGCTGGAGAACAGGTTAACGCTGCGTTGCATGTCGGCTTCTGAGACAGCGTTGAGGGCACAGTCATCAGCAAACAGGAGGTCTCTGATGATGTCTGTCATAACCTTGGTTTTCGCATGGAGCCTCCGAAGGTTGAAAAGTTTGCCATCTGTGCAGTACCTCAGGTTGACACCAACACCCTCGTCTCTGAAGGCTTCTGTCAGCATGGCGGAAAACATGAGGCTAAATAGTGTTGGTGCCATGACGCAGCCCTGCTTGACCCCGTTTGTGACTGTTAAATGATCAGAAAACTCTCCGCTGTCCTGGACTCTGGCCTGCATGCCCTCGTGGAATTGTCTCACCAAGACGATGAATTTCCTTGGGCAACCGTACTTGGCCATTATCTTCCTCAGACCCTCTCTGCCAACGGTGTCAAAAGCCTTGGTCAGGTCGACATAGGTGGAGAACAGGTTGAAGTTCTGCTCCTGACATTTCTCTTGCAGCTGCCTGGCAGCGAACACCATGTCGATGGTCCCTCGCTCTTTTCGGAATCCACACTGACTTTCAGGCAGGAGTCCTTGGTCAAGGTGGACCGTCAGGCGGTTGAGCAGGATTCTGGCAAGGATCTTTCCTGCAACGGATAGCAGGGATATGCCTCTGTGGTTGTCACAAGCCTGTCCACTTTCTTTTTGCTTATTAAGATGTATGATGGAGGCATCTTTGAAGTCCTGTGGGATCGTCTCTTGCTGCCACATCAAGAGAAATAAATGGTGGAGCCTTTCAGTCAGGGCAGTTCCTCCCTCCTTGTAGACCTCAGCTGGTATGGCGTCAGAACCAGGTGCTTTGCCACTGGAGAGAAGATAAATTGCTTTCTGGGTTTCGAGCAAGGTTGGGGGGTCATCCAGTGCTTTGTTTGTGGTAACTTGGGGGAGACGATTGATGGCTTCTTCGTTGATTGTCGAAGGGCGATTTAGGACGCGTTCGAAATGTTCGGCCCACCTTTTCAAGATCTTCTCTTTGTCTGTGATGAGAGTGTTACCGTCTGCGCTGAGGAGGGGGTTTGATCCTGAGGGCGTGGGGCCATACACTTCTTTCAAAGCATTGTAGAAGTTTTTATAGTCACGCTTGTCTGCATAGCCTTGGATCTCGTCGGCTTTGTTGCTGAGCCAATCGTCCTGCATCTGACGGAGCTTTTGATGTACAGTTCTGCGTATGTTGTTGAGTGCATCTCTCCTTGCCTTGGACCTGGAATTATTGAGGTAAGTTTGGTGTAGGAGTTGTTTCTCATCAAATAACTGCTTGATGTCTTCGCAGTTCTCATCGAACCAGTCCTTATGTTTCCTGGTTTGGTGCCCCAGAGTCTCTGAAGCTGTGGTGTAAATCAGCTCTCTGAGTGAAGCCCAGTCTGCCTCCACGTTCTGGTTGCCTGGAGAGGTGGATTTCAAGCGCTCTTCCAGAGCATCCACCAAGGACTGCTTGCAGCTGGCGGTCTTTATTTTGGCAACATTTAGCCGTTTGGGGGCCTTCTTCCCTTGCGGGCGCCGTTTAGGCTGAATGCGGATGTTGAGCTTAGTGATGATGAGGCGGTGGTCTGTCCAGCATTCAGCGCCACACATGGACTTGGTCATTCGTACATCCTGCCTGTCCCTCTTCCTCACGATGGCGTAGTCAATAAGATGCCAGTGCTTCGAGCGGGGGTGGCATCCATGACGTCCGGTTACGGGTTGGGAGGCGGAAGATCGTGTTGGTGATCAGCAGTTCATGTTCAGCGCAGGTCTGGAGTAAGAGAAGACCGTTGCTGTTGCAGTGACCCACTCCATGATGACCAAGGACTCCTTCCCAGGCAACGTTGTCCTTGCCAACTCTTGCGTTGAAGTCACCTAGCAAGATGAGTGTGTCCGCCTTTGGAACGTCGGCAATGACAGTGTGAAGTTCTTCATAAAATTTTGCCTTCACTTCATCTGTATTGGTCATGGTTGAAGCGTAGGCACTGATGATGGTGAGGTGTTTCTTTCCAGCCAGTGGGAGTTTCATGGTCATGAGCCTGTCGTTCACTCCCTTGGGAAGTCCAGCCAGCTTTCCGACAAGAGTTGTCAACTGCAAACCCAACGCCTGCTTCACGCCTCTCCTCGCTGGGTCTGCCACTCCAGTGAAATGTGTAGCCAGATCCTCTTTCACAGAGCTCTCCTTCTCCCGCGAGCCTGGTCTCGCTCAGGGCTGCGACGTCGATGCCGTATTTAGCGAGTTCTTTTCCAATCAGGGCTGTTCTCCTCTGGGGTCTGTACGCATCATCCCTGTCAATGAGTGTGCGAACATTCCATGCGCCCAATATAAGAGGAATTATCCTCGTTTGCTTTTTTTGGTTTCGACCGCTGGTATAGGGTCCCCACCAGCCGCGCGTGCTGGCTAGGGTAGGCTGGAGCATGCCATGGAGGTGAGCAGTGCATTCCTGAAGAGGGCTGCTCAGTCACCCAGGGGGCTGCCGGACTCCACCGCTGTTCAGTGTCAGCGAAGAACGACCCAATGCCCTGGGCCGCCATGTGCAGGGTTGCGGCTACGGCTCCCAGTGTACCCACACCTGCCGCTTCGTCACTTGCCTGTCGCCACAGGACTTGTCGGTGACTGATGGGGATGGGATGGGATGGATGACAAAAGTGACTTGCGCGATGACTTGGATTTAAGTGAGAAAGATTTGCGCAGTTCGTCTACGAACTGCGCAACTATGCCAAATATGTTAGGGCTTTAGGTCATGTAGGACAGTGCTTCTCAAACTTTTTAGTATGGCGGACCGGCAGGAATTTTTCTATCGCACCAGGGCACCGGTTGAGTATTTTCCCTGTACTGACGTTGAAGCGAAATGTAATTTATTTTATTTGTTTCATTTTATGTGCTTATTGCCGAAAAATTGACATTATATATTTAAACACCCTCAATTATTACTGACTGACTCAATCATTCCGTGACGCTAAGGGACATCACTCTGCTTTTTTTTTAAATTGAAAATATAGACTTAAAAATCATAATCATTTTGGTTTCCGGATTAACATTAACCAAGCAACGCACGAACTTTTGACGTCAGCATTTGTGTTGTAAACAGTGCTACGTTCGAAAAGTGTTTTTCTTTGGTGCCGTAATTTGGTGCGCAGCTTTCTAAAATTAGTAGCGTCACAGACAAGACAGACGTGATGTGCAGTTAAAAAATCGTGTGGTGATTAGCACTGTAAAAAGATATTATATTACGTCATTGTTTAAGCTCATATTTTAATTTTGGAAAAGGGAACGATGAAAAAAAGAGGATTTGAGGATTGTTAATTATAAAATACTTTGTGTACTTTCAGGAATATTTCGTAATTATGAAACAAGGATAAGTTACTTGAGCGTTTGACAAAACAAAAAGTGGTAGCCGTAGGCGCCCTACAACCCCTATTATAAAATACTTTGTGTACATTTCAGGAAGTTTAATATTACGTATTTATCATACAAGGACAAGTTAGTTGGGCTTTTGAAAAAGGTGGGCGCCCTAGGTGCCCTAAAAAAAGTGGGCGCCGCTGGCGCCACGGCGCCTCAGCACATACTAGTATAAACGATATAAAAGCCCAAGTCACTCACTGTCTCCGTAACGCTGAGGGATCATAATACAACAGTCCATAGCAGTTAAAAAATAAAATTATCATAATCAGTATATTTTTATTAAAAAATTTGACAATATAGACGTAAAATCACATCATTTTGGTTTCGAGATTAACAGAGCGTGTTGTGTTTCTTGCCGTAAAATATTATATGACGTTAATTACCCAAACACTTATAAAATACTTTGTGTACATTTCAGAAAGTTTAATATTTCGTATTTATTAAACAAGGATAACTTACTTGGGCTTTTGAAAAAGTCCAACCCCCAATATTATATAGGTTTAATATTAATGGTTGCAAATGGAGGATTATAGTTATATTTTTCAGTCCTTTCTTGATAACTTCTGCGGACCGGCAGCGGATGGTCCACGGACCGGTACCAGTCCTCGGACCACCACTTTGAGAAGCACTTATGTAGGGGCTCATTTTGCTACCACACCAGTACAGGGAAACTAGTGCACCGGTCCCTGGTGCAATGAAAAAAATTCCTGCCAGTCCTCCGTACTAAAACGTTTGAGAAGCACTGAACTAGACCACTGAGTAGAGACCTTGCTTTTTGGGGCTTGATGGCATCCTAATCAAGAGTAATGGGACTTGTAAGTGTGTGCATTTGTTGTTATGGGAGGAATGGCGTCTCTTCAATAACACTGAACTATGTTTTTTTTTAAAGTTTAAGTATATGAATGTTCGAACAAACAAAACAAATGTCAACTGAAAAAGGGGGCGTTATCAAAAAATTTTCAGACAGGTTTATCAAGATTCTCTGCACAATAATGTCATAAGGTTGTATAAATTTATTTTATAGGTTAAACGACTGTTATGTCAACTGGCCAAGTGATTTTGATGACAGTCATGTCAAATGGCCAAGTGATTTTGATGACAGTCATGTCAAATGACCAAGTGATTTTAATGACAGTTATGTCAAATGGCCAAGTGATTTTGATGACAGTTATGTCAAATGGCCAAGTGATTTTGATGACAGTTGTGTCAAATGGCCAGGTGATTTTGATAAATAGACTGCGATTAAGCAAGCTTTCAACTAAATTGTAAGACACATAAAGGATATGTGTGATTTAAACAAATATAAAGCCTTAATAATGGACATATATATAATATGTAGACGTTTGTGTGGTGCCTTCAAAGTACAAGTTAAGAAACAAATGTATTTAAATTAAATATGAACTATCCATTACCTTCACTACCATGGATTACTGATAACATGGTGCGTATGTTGTGATGCCTAAAAACGTGATTCGAGTCCTCTGAAAACTTTTTTTTCTTTCGTCTGTGCTGTGTTTTGTTAAGTAATGGTTTTCACCCCTTGTTTAAACACCAGTATCTTGTTTGTTCCACATTTTAATTTTTCTAAATACATTTTACACAAAATGGAATATCTTATATTTCATTATAATAATAAATTTAAACAAAAATAAAGATTAAAAAAAATAATATATTCGAAAATAACCTTTTCAGTAGTCTCCCTCTATTTTCTCAAATAAAAGGAGTAAAGGGTAATTAGGTGAAACATACATAGAAATCTGGAGAATCATACAGAGAAATCAGGAGAAACATACAGAGAAATCTGGAGAAACGGACAGAGAAATCTGGAGAAACGGGCAGAGAAATCTGAGAAACATACAGAGAAATCTGGAGAAACATACAGAGAAATCTGAGAAACGGACAGAGAAATCTGGAGAAACATACAGAGAAATCTGGAGAAACGGACAGAGAAATCTGGAGAAACAACATAGAAATCTGGAGAAACATACAGAGAAATCTGGGAAACGACAGAGAAATCTGGAGAAACATACGAGAAATCTGGAGAAACGGACAGAAATCTGGAGAAACATACATAGAAATCGAGAAACATCAGAAATCTGAGAAAGGGACAGAAATCGGAGAAACGGACAGAGAAATCTGGAGAAACATACAGAGCAATCTGGAGAAACATACAGAGAAATCTGGAGAAACGGACAGAGAAATCTGGAGAAATATACAGAGAAATCTGGATAAACAGACAGAGAAATCTGGAGAAACATACAGAGAAATCTGGAAAAACAGACAGAGAAATCTGGAGAAACAGACAGAGAAATCTGGAAAAACAGAAATCTGGAAAACAGACAGAGAAATCTGGAGAAGCAGATAGAGAAATCTGGAGGAAATAAAACAAGATTTATAAGGTGAAAGTAAAGAAAAAGAAATCTGCAGAAAATGAAAGAGTAATCTGGAGAAACAGACAGAGTAATCAAGTGAAAAATGCCGAGTGACTGAGTAACTCAATAGAAAAATCAAGTTGGGAAATAAAAGCCCGTACAGAATAAGGTGTTATGTGGCGGGAGTGGGGGGGGGGTTAAGGGATGGGAAGTTTGGAGCTGGAAGATGTCGAGTACTCCCCCTGCCATCGAGGGGGTATGAGACAGGTCGCTTGGCGAGCAGTTGCCAGGACGAGACAGGATGCGCACGTGAGAACTTGCGTGGAGCCCGAGTAGAAAAGTGTCACTCGGTGTGCTGGTGTTCCCACGCTTTAAAGAGACAATTCAAAATGAGAAGGGAAAAACAACTTTAAAAAAAGAAGAAGAAGAAGAAATTTAACGGAAAAAATTCGTGTGTATGAAAATCCAATCTTGAGACAGTGAATAAAAAAAAGAAGAAAAAATAAAACAAAAACAAAAACATGTTTGATTGAAGAACCGAAAGGGGGAAAAAAAGAAAGGACAAGAAAAACACAAGAGTTTGCTGATTGGAATGTTTCAAGGAGACAGACAGGACAGACAGACAGACAGAAAGACAGGCAGTCAGACATCGGTGGAAGTAAGAGTTGGTTGGTGAGGAGTCATTGGCCAGCCAATACAATGTTGGCGTTGATTTAAACACACGCGGGAGTCGGTCCTGTGTTCCGGTCGTGGGTTCAATTGTGTGTTGCTCATTCGGTTGGGCTCTTCGTCTGGAATTTTCTAAAAGTCATAGGGACCTTTGCTCGTGAGTAAATAATTTTATGCCATGTCTTAACACTGAATTTTTAAAATTGTTATTCTATTCAGGTACTTCTTTAAACATCTTCGCGGCGTAGCTTGGGCGGGTGTGCCGCCCGGGGCAGAACCCAGGTTTGCCGCCCCCCCCCCGAAAATACATATATGATCTAATGGGAAGACACTTTTTTTAGAAAGCAATAATAAGGACACTATCCATTTTTATGTTTGTAGTAAATAGAAGAGCTTTTATTTTTAAAATAATAAAATTGTAGTTTTATGCTTTGATTCGTGGCATAATGTTTGCTGTATACATTTTGTCAGCCATGCCATGACTCAAACTCCAAAATAGCTATTAGATTACGTAAATGGTGCACCATAATCAGAACTGCCAAACCTCACTTGAATTTCTACAGTAACTTCACCTTATGAATAATACAATTTCCTTCTCAACTATTTCTCTACATAAAATGATTTTATATTTGCTTTGATTGCCACAATTTTCTCTGCCGTTCTTTGACTGGAAGCTACAATGAAAATCTTAAGGTCTCCACATAAAGTTTTAGCGAAAGTCAAAGCATCTTTTAAGTAGTCCATTAGTTTCTTTGTAAGTAGCCTTTGCAAAGCATTTTTTCACATTACGTTTTTAAATAATTTCGCGCTTCATTGAATTCATAAAGTACATGTTTCCAAATATCCAGAATAAAAAATTTTCATTGTGACTAGCAAAGTTCCTGCGTCTGTTCATGCGTTTAAATTTTCGTCTGCCTCGATCATTTATTTTTTATATTTAAAATAAACGTCAAAAGGGCTCCATGGATTGACTACTTTGTATCATGAAGTCAGTTTAATGCCTTGACTGTAGCAGCAATTAGATATTTCCAAAGTGAATGGATATGAAAAAAATGCGTTAAAAAGTTCTAGTGTACTAAAAGTGTTAGAAAGTTTGTTTCAGGTGGAACGGCATGTAAACAAAAAAGATTTAAGAAACTGTTGGAGCGAGATTTGACTTTGAAATTGATGTCTTAAAGTCTCTTGAACTCCTGAATACTGTCCAGCAGTAAAGCAGTTTTAACGCACATTGGGCCTCAGCAGCCAATTATTTTAAGACCATCAGCTTTAAACATATTATTTAAAATGGTTTCCGAAATGTAAATTTTTTTATTTTTTTTTCAATGAATCCTTTGAAAGATTCTACAACGTCTACATTATGATCTTTAATCTTTACATTTCATAAAACTGGATTTGTTTGGTCCTGATGTGAAATATTGAGAGCTAACAAACATACAATGATAATATTTGGTCTCATGTACCTAAGATTAATTTTTTTGGAACCGCAAAACCTAAAACTGCAAGGGTTTCATTTTGAATTTAAGGTGGACAAGTTGTTTTTTTTTTAAAATATTTTGCAAATTGTTTCTCAAAGCACTTTATCGTACTTTGTTAGCAGATGCATAAGTTCCAGAATATTGCCTATTTTTTCACTTGTATGTTCCTCTCTATGATCACGGAAAAGCCAAATTATATTTTGCCAGGGTTAATTCCTGTCAGCAACTTATAACACGAAACTTCTTGCCACTTTAGTATGTTTTCTTTTACGAACCTTTTTTTTTTTTTTTAGATATTCAATTTTTGTTCTTAATCCGATTTTGATTCCTTCCATTTGCAAATACTTGTCAACTGATATAAGCA